>CM021763.1:32505092-32516449 GCA_011075105.1 Heteronetta atricapilla | reverse complement strand
CTCCTCCTTCTCCTTCTCCTTCTCCATCTCTTTAAATTTCTTTGAGTAAGAGCTTCTTTTTCTGCATAAATTTAGAATTAAGGTTAGATTTATTTATTTTTTTCCTTAGTTCTCCACAGTGCAAATCTGTGTCCAAAACTGCATATAATCAATCAACTTGTAAAGGACATACTAACTGTATCTCCCAGCTTTATTACCAGTGGGGTGCTTTCTCTAACACAATTAAATTCAATATTAGCCCACATTCTTTAATCAAAACAGCTTTTAAGTAACTTACCAGACACTGGAGTTCCATTCTGTCTTTGATTTTCTGCTTAATCAATGGAACTTTCACTGTGGTACCTCAAAGTTAACTAAGTTTAGACCTGCTTTTTCAAAGTGATTTAATTAAAAGATATGTCTAAGATCTATCATTAAAAGACATGTCTAAGATCTATCATTTTAATGGTATTTTTAATTGTCATTTTCCCACTGTGATATTATTTTTTACATTAACTTACTGAAGTATCATCAGAAAAAAAAATATATATATGCATACCAGCATTTCCAAATGAGTATTAAAGTGTCTGGGGAAGAAATGGTCCTTTAAATGCCACTTATATGCATATTTTAGGACATGTAAACCTAGTTCAGTATTGCAATAATAAGAATATGGACTGTATAGGAAATGCAACATTAGAACTGTTCGCTGGTTTGGAAACCAAATCTGTTGTGTTTGTAATGAAACAGAAAAATCCCGAGTGAAAGATTTGGATAATAAATTTCAAGTGGAAAATCTTAATTTGTTACAAACTGAGAAGTTCTACAACCTGTATATTATCTAAATAAGCATTACTGTTTGTGCAGTCTTTTTATGTGTATTATTGTAATTGGTGTGCACTCTGTGCTTATTTCCTTACAGAAGTCTATTTCATAGATCACCTTATTGAAAATGGTCTAATACTAATACCTTGTGTATTTTCATTCATGAAAACAGACTAGATACATACATCCTTACTGGGCTTACTTCCATTTATGCCATATTTATTTAAGTTCTACAGATACATGTGTACCTGAAGGTTTTACCCCTTTGACAGATCTTCTGGGATAAGATTCTGATTGTTAAGGTCTTTTATTGATTTTACCTTTACCTGTGGTAAGAAAAAGATGCTGAGAGAGGTTGCTTATAGATGTGAGCCTTATATGAGGTTATAATGAGAATCTGGAAACCAAATATAAATACTATATGAATCTTCACTCCTGGGTTCTCTTTTTGAAAGACAGCTGATCTACAGTCTCTTAACCTCTTTGGATATCATGGCTGTCAATTCTGTCCCAAGGAAAGTCATGAAACTTCTATTCAATTTCAATAGTAGTCAGGCATTAGAGTGGGTTGCCCAGGGAAGTGCTGGAGTCACCATCTCTGGGGGTGTTTAAGGAAAGGCTGGACCTGGTGCTTAGGGACATAGTTTAGTGAGTGATAATGGTAGTAGGGAGATGGTTATAGCAGACGATCTTGAAGGTCTGTTCCAACCTTAATGATTCTATAAATCTATATGTGCAAGAGAAAGACAGGCTTCCAGACATAATTATGGTTGTTGTGTTTTGTGTGTTTGTTTGTTTTTCTTCTTCTTCAAAAAGTATGTGCAATGAAAACCAAATGTTTCTATCATATGAAAAGATTCATTTTAAAATAAACTTTTTAAAATGAAAAGTCACCTAAAACCATTCAAAACTCATTCTCTCTTCAGATCTACTTGTTTACAAATAAACTATTTATTTTTAGTCAATTCCTTACAAATACAGGAATATTTTGAAAATAACACACTAGAAGTTTCCCTTGGGCTGCTTTCAGCCTTCTGTGTTATTAAGAGTCCTGAATGAAAAAAGGTAATAATTTGATATCCCTCATAGTTGCAAGGAATTGAATGAAAGTAACAATCCCAGAGGTGAACAGGCAAAATCTCTCTCTACCCCTCTCCCCACTCCCCCATTTTTATATACTCTCTTATATATATATAATATATATTATCTATTTATACTATATTATCTATATATTATATTATCTATTTATACTATATTATCACTGAAGGTCAGACTTATGACATCATAGTGTATGCAGCACAGTAATAAATGTAAACAAAACTAGCATATTATATTTGGAATTGTTATCACTGTGATTTGCAGTTCCTCTTCAGTTTGTGGTACAGTTCTGGTAATCTGCAGTCACACTTTTTATTTCTCCTTTCTATAATCTGTTTTCCTTGTATTGATCAATACACTGTGTGTGTTTTCTGTCTGCTCTGCTGCTGCTGAATCCTCTAAAAAAGTTCCATTAGTATAGAATAAGGAAGAACTATCTTGATAGATGAAGTAAGACTTAAGCTCTGGAAGCAGAATTCCAGGGAAAAGGTGAGCCACAGAAAGATCTAGAGAGACACAGGAAAATATTTTTGAAAGTCCAGAAAGCAATCAGTGAGAACAGATTGAAAAAACTGGACCTGTCTAGTCTAAGAGAAGAGTTAGAAGGGAGCTGATAACACTCTCCAAAAATGTAATATCCTGTTCCAAATAACAACAACAACAACAACAACAACAACAATAATAATAATAATAATAATAATAAAGCAGCTGACTTTTCCTGCCAGTGGGGGCCAAGAGAAATGCCATAACTAAATGTGGAATTTAGGCAAGAGAGTTTTTCAACAGTGAATGTAGACTGTGTATGTTGTAGAATCTCCATGACTTAAGACTGTAAGAAATTATTTTAATAGCATGGATTACATCATTATTAGTGTTCTAGAGCAAGGAATATCTTAAAGACTCCCTTCCATGCTTTTTGTTGTTGTTGCTGTTGTTTTTTGTCATATAATATGTGTTAAAATGTCCTAATTATTTTTTGTTATTCTGATGGAGAGCCAAGCACCATTTTTTTTTCTTTCCTTTTGAAAGAAAAAGACTTTGAAGTGCTAAAGTGATTATACAAAATAGTAACATTATCAAATAATATACTTATTATAAATAATTCAAGGTTATTTTAACTCATCAGACAAACAGGCTTTGATTTTTGCACAGGACTTTATAATTGTCATTTAAGTAGTGTCACTATATGATATGTGCATGCATAATATATTAAAAGATAATGCGTTTTGAGTGAGCAGGTCATGAAATGTATTTAATTTAATGCTAGACTACTTTCTGCAGCAGTTGTCATTTATTAATGTACCAGCCCCAAATAAATGTGCATACATTTGCAAGAGTAAAAAAAATCTTTACAATTTTTGGTTGCTAAATTAGAAAGATTACCTATCCTTCAATACTACACATTCCTCCTTAAAATCCATTAATCAACATGTTAGTCATCCATAGCAGAATGTTATGAAGAACACCATACTAGCCACACATTTGACAGACATGGCTCTTCAGGTAGAAATCTGTCTCCCTTGTTTAATTTATGATGGACAAAGTACATTCATCAGCAATCAAAAACTATTAAAGTCTGTAAAAGCAAGAGCTGAACTTTGCATGTGGATCTGCTGTTTATTTCTGAAAGTAGGCTAAAGAGTAAAATTATCATTCTCAGAGGGTAGGCTGTAGAAAATAATGTCAGAATAGGCTTTTCTTCTTTAATAGTTCAGTACTGTGTTGACTGTATAGCTAACAGGATAGTAATTTGTCTGAGATTGGTTTTAGTTCATGTCATGGAGATTGGGCAACCCACTGATATAGGCAAGTTTCTCTATCTGTTATTTATTTATTTATTTTTACAGATACAATGAATCCATGCTTTCATTTTAACATTTACTAGTCTATATGTAAATATAATACTGACCACTGCAATTGTATTGTTAATTATATTCTATTATCAGTACAGGATTAATGATACCTGTTTAATTTGTTGGGCTGTCAGACAGAGAAGTTACGCTGTATCTTCTGAAATGATATGATGTTTTTAAAGTGTTCTATCTTACCATGAACAACAAGTTTTCAGTAATTTCTATTTTTAATTTACTATTGTTCCACTTGCATGTATAATATGATTTGTATATATCAATACCCCCAAAATTCACTGTCCTCTGTTTTCACTGTTATTCATCTCAAAGCTCCTCCTAGAACTAATATTTTGTATCTTAATTGGAAAATGGTTGGATTTTTAAAACCAACCTGTATGTGAAATGCCTTTCAGCTGACTTAGTATTTATTTTCTGACTACAATGCAATAGTTAAATCAAAAAAAAAAAAATAAAAAATGTATAATTATAGAATGGTTTGGGTTAGACGGAGCCTTAAAGATCATGTAATTCCATCCCCTCTGCCATGGGTAGACATAGGTACGGACACCTTCCACTAGATCAAGTTGCTCAAAGCTCCATCCAAGCTGGCCTTGAACACTTTTGAACACTTCCAGGGATGGGGCATCCACAACTTCTCTGGACACCGTGTTCCACTGTTTTTGTTTGTTTGGTTGGTTGATTGATTGGTTGGTTGGTTGGTTGGTGTTGTTTTCCAGGGGTGTTAAAGAAGTAAAATTACAGAAAAATAAGCTTAAAGCAGGCGTTCTGCAGCAGACTAAGGAGTGACAAGCTGAATATTCAGTATCTTGCAAGCTTAGAATAATTTAATTCTTCTTTAATAATTTCCTGTGGACCGTATGAATAATTGAATGCTTATTTTAACAGAAATATTGAGAGGCATCAATCCTGAATTTAATGTTTCTTAGAAGAGATAATAAAAGAGATAATAAAAACTTGACTTGTTTGAAAATCTACATAATACCTCCACACTATTTAAATAATAATTGTAATGTTTATCAAATAACAAGAAAGCCTGATTGCATATTGACATGTATGAGAAAACAAAATGTTAGCAATTGTCTGCAGAGTTTCTTAACTCTGATGTCTAATTAACTTGTATATTGTTTTTGTTGTTGACAATGTTTTGTTTTGTTTGCTTTCTGTTTTTGTTTGTTTGCTGTTCATTTGTTTTAAATATCCACTCATCTTGGTGGCAATGAGAGGTCCCAAGTTAAAGTTCAGCCTCATATTTTGTTAAGAGCAAAACTAAAACATAGTGGCAAGCAACCCATACTGGAAGAACTTGAATTTAAAATTAATCATACAGATAAGACAAATAAATTACTTGGAATTGGGGACCTGAAGTACAATGAAAACTAAGTTAGAAGGATGATAGTAACATAATCTGGTGAGGCCGCACCTCGAGTACTGTGTTCAGTTTTGGGCCCCTCGCTACAAGAAGGACATGGAGGTGCTTGAGCGAGTCCAGAGAAGGGCGACAAAGCTGGTGAGGGGTCTGGAGAACAAGTCCTATGAAGAGCGGCTGAGGGAGCTGGGACTATTTAGACTGGAGAAAAGGAGGCTCAGGGGCAACCTTATTGCTCTCTACAAGTACCTTAAAGGAGGCTGTAGCAAGGTGGGGGTTGGTCTGTTCTCCCACATGCCTGGTGACAGGATGAGGGGGAATGGGCTAAAGTTGCTCCAGGGGAGTTTTAGGTTGGATGTTAGGAAGAACTTCTTTATCAAAAGGGTTGTTAGACATTGGAACGGGCTGCCCAGGGAAATGGTTGAGTCACCATCCCTGGAGGTCTTTAAAAGATGTTTAGATGTAAAGCTTAGGGATGTAGATGTAGACCTTAGGGATATGGTTTAGTGGAGGATTGCTAGTGTTAGGTCAGAGGTCGGACTCGATGATCTTGAGGTCTCTTCCAACCTAGAAGTTCTGTGATTCTGTGATTCATAAAGAATAAATAGTAGAAATGTTAACAAATTATTAGAATTATAGCATAGAAAGTATTTTATGAAATATTTTAGAGATACTTTCATATAGATCATTGATTCTATGATTGCAAAGACTACATTGAACTTGAAGAATGGAGTTCATTAATCTGTGGAGAACTTATTCTTTTTTTTTTTTTTTTTTTTTTTTTTTCTGTTAATTTATGACTAACTCATAATGTTCCTATAATACTCGGAATGTGGAAGCACACAGAGATGTAATGAGATAAAATTATGTACAAACCTTCAAAATAAGAAACTTCTGTGGTCTCTTTCCTTAGAAGTTGTTGTCCACGATTGCAGATGGTCTGTTGAGAAAAATAACCAGATGGTGGCCTTTAAGATGATGGTGTAATACTCAAAACTTTGCAAACACTGATGCTAAACTGGTCTCTCAGACTTTTCTTGTGCTACATCCAGAGAGAATGAGTGAACATTTGTTCCTTAAACTATAAAATAGTTTCCTCAAAGAAAAGATATCTTCTAGAATAGTAAAGCTAAACCATTTTTTTTTCAATGTAAAAGTATAAGAATTCTCTCTCCCTGGAACCTGTCTACATATAAGGAGAATTCTGTGAGTTAGAACAACATGTTACAGCCCTGTAATGGGTTGCTTCATTTGCCAAACAGTGCTATAAGGAATAAAAATTGTAGAATCATAGAATGGTCTGGGTTGGAAGGGACCCTAGAGATCATCTAATTCTAGCCCCCTCCCTCCCCGCCCCCCCACCCCATGTTCAGGCACACATCCTACTAGGCTAGCTTGCTCAAAGCCCCATCCAACCTGGCCTTAAACGCTTTCAGAGATCGGTCATCCACAACTTCTCTGGGCACCCTGTTTCAATGTCTTAGTAATGCCTCAATGTTCAATGCCTGTAAGTAAAGAATTTCTTCTAAATATCTACTCTAAATCTACCCCTTTTTAGTTCATAACCATTACTGCCTGTCCTATTGCTACAGTCCATGATAAAATGTCCCTCTCCAGCTTTCTTGGATTTCGGGGAGATGACCACAATTGGTCTTCTCATAGTTGTTGCTACAACTTGTTTTGCTGCAATTTTAAAACATAGGGAATATCAGTGTGCAAAGCAGCACCATAATAAATACAGTACATTTGTCATTCTGTAATAGAAATCAAAAGAACAAGGCATGAGCAAATACCATCTCTGGTTGTTTTTCTTCACTGATTACATAAAATATCATAAGGTATCAGACAGTGCTATGAAGTTTGATATGAACCATTGAGGTCTGCATTTTTGTTTCTGTCTTAGTGAAAATCAAGGGATAACACTAATTCTGTTTTTAACTGTTCAAAGTTGTGACTGCTAACCATTAAATTTGGAAATGAAATACTAGTTAGATGTCAAAAATGTTATTAGAGATTAAATTCAGATACTAGAAATAAACCATATCATGAAAAAAAAAGAAGCAGCAGAAATAAAACAATTATATTTTCAATCACTACTTAATTTTTACACTTTTTAGTGCTTCCTTCAGAAAAAAAAAAAAAAAACTGTTATAGTAGAAAGGATCAGAAATTAATTTTCAAATAAAACATTCTGAATTTTTATTATTTTGCTAGCAAAGTTGGACTAAAATTCAAAATGGCAGAAGATTTCAAAAAAAATCAAAATTATGGGAGTATATCCTTATTTTTTTACATTTTTTTGCAATTGACAGTAAGAGTTTCGGTTTTAAGTAATTTTAATAGTTTTATAAATCAGAATATTTCAGTAAGTTTTAAATCTGAAAATCCAGAAATATTGGAAAAAGACTGTATAAGGAAGGAACAATAAAGCTTGTGGAACTACTTAGATCCTAATTTTCCTTTTTTTTTTTTTTTTTTTTTTTCCCTGATAACACTGGTGTTCATATATGTGCACAGACGGTATCATACTCAGGGTACTCAGGGTTTAAACCACACAGTCATGATGACCCATTGTCAGTGACCTTCAGGAAAGATGCCTGTACCAGACTGACTGTATAGAAAGATGATACAGGGTAGAGATGTAGTCTGTGGGTTTGTGTTGTTGTTGTTTTGTTTTGTTTTGTTTTAAAAAATATGATGGATAAAATGATTATTTTATTTCTTCTCACAGGCTCTCTAGAGACCTTTCCCCCTCTATGTAGATCACTGTTACTTGGGTTAGAAACTGGCTGGATAGCCGGGCCCAAAGAGTCTTGGTGAATGGAGTCAAATCCAGTTGGAGGCCAGTCACCAGTGGAGTTCCCCAGGGCTCAATGCTGGGGCCGGTCCTCTTCATTATCTTCATTGATGATCTGGATGAGGGCATTGAGTGCACCCTCAGTAAATTTTCAGATGACACCAAGTTGGGTGCGTGTGTCGATCTGTTCGAGGGTAGGAAGGCTCTACAGGAGGATCTGGATAGGCTGCACCGATGGGCTGAGGTCAACTGCATGAAGTTCAACAAGGCCAAGTGCCGGGTCCTACACCAGGGGCGCAATAACCCCAAGCAGAGCTACAGGCTGGGAGATGAGTGGTTGGAGAGCTGCCAGGCAGAGAAGGACCTGGGAGTGATGGTTGATAGTCGGCTGAATATGAGCCAGCAGTGTGCTCAGGTGGCCAAGAAGGCCAACAGCATCCTGGCCTGTATAAGAAGCAGTGTGGCCAGCAGGGCTAGGGAGGTGATCGTCCCCCTGTATTTGGCTCTGGTGAGGCCGCACCTCGAGTACTGTGTTCAGTTTTGGGCCCCTCGCTACAAGAAGGACATTGAGGTGCTTGAGCGGGTCCAGAGAAGGGCGACGAAGCTGGTGAGGGGTCTGGAAAATAAGTCCTACGAGGAGCGGCTGAGGGAGCTGGGATTGCTCAGCCTGGAGAAAAGGAGGCTCAGGGGTGACCTTATCGCTCTCTACAGGTAACTCAAGGGAGGCTGTAGCGAGGTGGGGGTTGGTCTATTCTCCCACATGCCTGGTGACAGGACGAGGGGGAATGGGCTTAAGTTGCACCAGGGGAGTTTTAGGTTGGATGTTAGGAAGAACTTCTTTATCGAAAGGGTTGTTAAGACATTGGAACGGGCTGCCCAGGGAAGTGGTGGAGTCACCATCCCTGGAGGTCTTTAGAAGACGTTTAGATGTAGAGCTTAGGGATATGGTTTAGTGGGGACTGTTAGTGTTAGGTCAGAGGTTGGACTCGATGATATTGAGGTCTCTTCCAACCTAGAAATTCTGTGATTCTGTGATTGTCAATAGGAAAGAAGAAAAAAATATATATATATATATAGACTATTATAGAGGGAACTTCTAACAATATCGGGCTATATGTGTAAGTGTGTACGTACAAACCATGCAACCAGGGATTTTTTTTTTTTAATTCTTTGACAGGTGAAGAGGGAGAGAATTAAAATTTAAAAGTGTTAATCGTGTACTGTTACAATGTTAAGAGCAAGCTTGTCATTCTGAAAAGTTAAAGATTTTAAAACATGATGCTATTAAAAAATGTTAAAAAAGCTAAAAGTTAGAGGCACTTGTTATGCTATTTTAAGGTGATGAAAGAGTTATAAAAAAGGCAAAATTTTACCTTAAAATTAACAAATGTTGTCATTTGTGATATAATTTTAAAAGACACGTAGTCCTCTAAGCAAGAGATTTTATTCTGCTGCAAATTTTGTGATACTTTTCTCATTTGTAAAATAATTAGTATTGTTGTTTACACCCACTTTGCACTAATTCAGCTTAACTGCTTATGTAAAACATTTGTTAAAGAAGACACAAACTTCTCTCCTTATGTAAATAAATATTGCAGATCTGTATGTTAAGACCCTTGAGCCTAAATCAAAACAAAAAGTAACCCAGATATATCACTGATTAAATCTTTGGACAAATATTTACATTATTGCAAGTACTCTGAAAAGGTTCTTGAAATAATTTCTAATGTGAAAAGTTTTATTTTTCTGATTAAAAGTTTAACTACCGTATACTTACCTGAGATGTACAACATATTTCTTAACACAAATTGTTTTCTAACTCTATGGTTTCTTTTTCATGAATGGCAGTTTGTCTGAGCATTGTACCACTTCTAATGAAACATTTCCTAGGTCCTTCTTTTTATCATGTCTATCCATTGACTAGTTTGAAACAGAAATGCGGAAAGCAGCATGGAAAGCAGAAAATGTATAGCCTTAACTTCATCCTCAGAGGACATATAGAAATAGTAAAATACCCCAAAATAAATAAATATTACTTTTGATTCTACATATTACTACAGCAAAACTCAGATTCAGATAGTTCATCTGATTCATTATTTGAACTATTAAAAATTAAATTTGTTTTTCTCATTTAGAAGACATGGAAAAAATGTCAAATTTAAAAATAAAAAAGCTGCTTTAATGTGAAAATTTTAGGCCCACGAAGCTTCATATTATTTAACATGAACTTTATCACTTTTATTAATCTAAAAGAAAATACATTTAATAGTGATCTACAGGAAAATGAAATTGTTAGATTTATTTTCCTATGTATAGGGAAGTATAGCAATTAGTAATATTGAAAGACCATGATTTTATCATTTGTCCTTAGTAGAAGCTGGTAATGGCTTCAACATATCCCCTTAATTAAAAAAAGAAAGTGAAAATATACTTTAAATTTCATCTTCTATATACATCCAATAGAAAATATGCCTCTATATTTTCTTTATACTAAAGACTTCAAACTTAATATGAAGTTTTAAAACTTTATGTCATGCGGGAAAAAATAACCAGTTTCTCTGAACAGGTTTATTTTTCCACTGTCATAGAATCATAGAATATCTCGAGTTGGAAGGGACCAATAAGGATCATCAAGTCCAACTCCTGGCTCCACACAGGTCTACCCAAAAATTCAGACCATATGACTAAGATCATTGTCTTAACATTTCTTAAACTCTGACAGGCTTGGTGCTGTGACTATGTCCCTGGGGACCCTGTTCCAGTGTGCAACCACCCTCTTGGTGAAGAAGCTTTTCCTGATATCCAACCTGAACCTCCCCTGTCGAGTTTGATTCCATTCCCTTGGGTCCTATCACTGGTCACTAAAGAGAATAGGTTCGTGCCTGCCCCTCCACTTCCCCTCGTGAGGAAGCTGTAAACTGCAATGTGGTCTCCCCTCAGCCTCCAGGGGAAGAGACCAAATGACCTCAGCCACTCTGAGTATGTCTTCCCCTCTAGTCCCTTCACCTTCTTTGTAGCCCTTCTCTGGACATTCTCCAATGTTTCACATTGGTTATTTTATTTATTTATTCATTTATTTTACTGTCTTTTTCACTTTCTCTGAAATTAAAACAAATATTCAAGATAATAATAATGGAATTCAATTTTGATAACTAGATTGTAGTATTTTTGGATATTTTTCTGTGATGCTGTCTTTATTCTAGTCAGATTCTACATAGTCAAGCACCAATATTTTATCAATTATTTATATTACACTGCACTTCCCTTCCATTATTGTTTTCTCAGTTTCCTCCCCTCCCCTCGCCTCCCCTCCCTATCCCATCCCTCCCCATCCCATCCTGTCCGTCTCCCTTCCCTTCCCTTCCCTTCCCTTCCCTTCCCTTCCCTTCCCTTCCCTTCCCTTCCCTTCCCTTCCCTTCCA
>CM021763.1:32450842-32465953 GCA_011075105.1 Heteronetta atricapilla | reverse complement strand
CCAGATTTGCAGTGAAATTTTTTACTTTTAATCCTTGGGATCAGCAGCCCAACTGGTTTCAACACAAAGCTACCAATAAAATAAAATAAAATAAAATAAAATAAAATAAAATAAAATAAAATAAAATAAAATAAAATAAATAAAATAAAATAAAATAAAAACAACCTACATTCATCTTGGCATTAGTATTAAATACTTATGGACTTTTCTGTGCATTTATGGGAGCTTGCAGATTAGCATTTGTATTTCACAAAAGTGCTAAAATTAATATGCTTTTTCATAAGAATTTATTTTCATTGACATCTAAAATTACATATATAGTAATATACTAATATAAAACTATATCAATTTGAAAAAACAGTAATTTCACAGTTCCCTTAAAAGCAAGCAAGCAAGCAAGCAAACAATTATGTATGTACCGGAGCAAAAGTTGATAAAAGTGCATTTTGCCAAGGCTTTGCAGATACCGTCTTAAACTCTAACTCTTATGTGTATCAATGACAATTTTTAATCTTTCTCACAATTATTAGATTAGGTCTGACAATATTTCTTTGTTCTACCCTCAAAATGCTAAACTCAGCATATCATGAAATATTTAGATATCAGTAAAACATCCAGCAAACAAAAAGAACTGAAAAAAATCAACTAAAACCAGATTAAAACAAGTAACATACAAACATGAAAGCTGCCCTTTTGGTCATGTAGGATTAGAACTGATCAGAAATAAATTCCACTAAAAGTGAAAAGGAATATAATCCACCAGCATTAGTGTTGCATAAACTACTCAATCCTTTAGTCATCCAAATTAAAATCTTAAAAGCAGATGAGTGTTAGGTTTGCATTAGCTTTTTGGCACTTCATAAAACCAGTTCCATCTTGAATCCTACAAATTACAAGTGAAAACATGTGGCACCTTAGCTGTCTACTCTCCCTGAAGACACAGGTCCTGAAAATATGGGCCCACAGCCATAACTATCCTACATCCCATTCTCCTCTGACAGCTTTGGAGATTTTTTGGGACTAGTCGCTTGGGAATTCAACTTTAAATGCTCAGTTCTCAATTTGTGCACTTCTGTGCACTTTTTTGATGTTCTCTTCACCAAAGTCAGCGAAGTCTAAAAGAAAATAGTGTTGAGAAATATATTCTTCCCTTGCCCATGCTTACACACAAGCACAACAGCAAATAGCACAAGACTTATTTTCTAGCACTGTATCTTTTGGCAGCAGACATATCTGGGAAAAGGGGGATGATAGCAGCCTTTCAAACTCTTTGTTGTCCTTCCTTCATGCTTCTACAGCTAAGAAGAAAGATGAAAAACCATATTGAATAATTTAGTTATCTATTAACAAAACTAGTTTGTGTTCATCTACCAAAATGCAGTATTTATTTATATTATTTGTTTTTATAAGCTTGTTATATTACCCATGTTCTTCAGGCCTTAGTACCTTACTGTACTTATTTTCATAGCATAGCACAGTTAAAAATTTTGCAGACTGTTCAGTTCTCAGTTGTTAATCTATTTGCTATTTGTTGTGTCTCCCCATTGCTCCTAAGTCTTAGGTCTGCAACACACATTTTTCAAGAACTATCAGCAATCCTTCACTTTCAAATATATATGAACTGGCAATTTCTGTTGACCACTCAGATTCTTCATGACACCACCAGTCATGAAACAATTTTTGAAATGTCAGCAACAGATGCCTCCCTACTCCCAAGAATTATCATACCATTCCCAGTACTGTGAGAATAATACGTTACTGTGTTACTCAGTTCCTGAATAACTGAGTCTTCTCTACTCCATTTTAAAACCAAGGGCATTCAAGAAAAGAGTCTTAAAGCATGCACATTTTTGTCTAAGTCAACCTTTAAGCAGCCTTCTGAGTTGCTGATTTGTAACTGGTATTTACTGGGCCCTATTTTCTGCACGATTGCTGAGGACGGGGTACCTCTTCCCTGAAAGAGGTATTTGTCATAATTTCTTGTAATGGAACTGTAAGTTCTTTATTTGCAGTCCAAAGAGTGAAATCCAAAGATCAGAAGTGACATAAATTTATCCCATCAATGTTAATAGGAAAACAAAAACAAAACAAAGCAAAACAACAACAACAAAACATAGCTGCAAGGAAAAAAAAGAAAAAAAAAAAAAAAAAAAGAAAGAAAAAAAAAGAAAAAGTTGCCTTACAATACTTAATAGCAGATCCAGAAGCTGTTGTGAAGTAGAAAATACTTACTGAAATTGAACCATGTTAATGCAAAATATGTTAAATATCCCTCCCTGTCAAAAATCTGACGATTGTATGAATCTTATTAGCACAGCATTCGTCTAGCTCTTCAAATTACTAATGTGCTAGTGAGGGGTCTCAACGTCAATAGATTTGTTGCTACAGATATTCCAAAACTTTAGCTTTTTAAATTGTTTTGATACTTTTCCATTTTTTAAAAAATGTGTGCTGAAATGGTGTAAATGTATAATAAACAGTAGAAAACACCTTCTCTTGTGTTTAATATGAATTTTGACAAGTGGTTTACTTTTATGATCAGGATGCCACCATATGCCTAAGTGAACTAAATGCCATGAACACATTATCATCATCTAAGGTAACCCTAATGAATTTTATTTTTGTTGTGAGAAATTAATTTGGAATTTTATGGCCACCATACACAGCTTTTGCCTGAGAAAGCTTAACCTGATGATATTATTATTTAACATATTATTTCCCATGGCCAAATTAAGATAGTGTGTAATTCTGCAGATCCTTGAAAATCTGCTGTGCTATCTACCCTGGGATCACATTCTGATATTCTGGGGAGAAAAGTATTAGATTTGCTTTCTATCTTACATTTGAAAATCAGCTAGGTGTTTATGTAAACAGAGTTATACAGGGCTTAGCTTGACATTGATTTGAACTACAAAGCAAATGCAGTATCTCACACTTCCTCCTTTTGAGTCACAGTAAGAATGTCATTTGTGAAGCCATTAGCTCTGACAATAAAATGTATTATGGAATGTCTGCTGAAATTATGTTTTAAAGATTGAAATGCTATTTGTATTTGTCTGTTTGGCAAATATTATGTTTCAAGCAAGTGTATGAAAAATATGCTTTTGTGGTTTTATGGAAACCTTATTTGTCAAAGGAAGGGAATTTTCACCTGTAGCCATTAGCTACAAGGTCTGTATGTCATGATATCAAAATATTCTGAAAGACTTAGTACATTATTAGAAGGATCTGGGTGTGTTGATTGATGAGAAACTTGACATGAGCTGGCAATGTGTGCTTGCAGTCCAGAAAGACAACCATATCCTATGTTGCATCAAAAAATGTGTGGCCAGCAGGCTGAGGAAGATGATTCTCCCCCATACTCTGCTCTTGTTAGACCCCAGTACTGCGTTCAGCTCTGAGACCCCCAGCAAAAAAGAACAAGGATGTATTACCTATAATCTAATCTAATAGGTAATCTAATAATTACCTATAATCTAATACATCCATGTCTAATGACTGTATGTATTAGAAGGAACTGCCAGTTCGTTAAGGACCTTAGAATGTATCTCATCAGGTCTCATGGACCTGTGCACCTTCAAGGTGGTCTCAAACCTGATTGTCTCCTACAGTGGGCATGGTTCATCATTCTCCCAGTCCCTGCCTTTGCTTTTTGGGGCTTGGGCCATGTGGCTGGAACTCTTGTTGGTGAAGACTGAGGCAAAACAGTCATTAAGTACCTCAGCCTTTTTCTATGTCCCAGGTGACCATGTCTCCCATTTCCTTCTGGTGCTGATAGAATAGAATATATAGAATGTTCTATTATATTAGATATCTTTTCTAATTTACTCACTGTAAGACAGTTCTACTGAAGAGTGCAAGGACCACAATAATAACCTGACACTCACATCTATCCATAAAAAAAAAAAAAAAAAAAAAAAAAAAAGAGAGATAGAGAGATTAATTTCAAATCAGATATCAACTTCAGCTCTACGTAACAGTATTATGATGGAAAGAATGTACACAGTGGAGAGAAATTTTGAAGATTTGTTGTTGTTAGATTTTCAGCTAACAAGTAACGCTTCCTTATTGCACTGACTTAGATCTAATGAAGCAGTTGGATCATTGGAACTAAGGATTACATTTTTTCTTTGATTTTTATAAAGATGTGGGTAGGACCAGAAAAACAGTTTGTCATTTAATCATGAGTCCAAAATAATGTCTTAGAATCATAGAATATCCAGAATTGGAAGCGATAAACAAGGCGTATTGAGTCCAACTCCTGACACACAGGACCGCACAAAAATCAAACCATATATTTGAGAGCATTGTCTAAACACTTATTGAATTCCAGAAGGATTGGTGACCTTACCACTGTCTTGGGGAGCCTGTTTTAGTGCCCGACCATCCTCTCAGTGAAGAATCCTTTCCTAACATCCAGCCTGAACCTCCCCTGTTGCAGCTCCATGCTATTCCCTTGGGTCCTTTCACCATCACCAGAAAGCAGAGCTCAGTGCCTGCTCCTCTGTTCCCCTAATGAGAAAGCTGTAGGCTGCCATGGGGTCTCCCCTCAATCTCCTCTTTTCTGGGTTGAACAAACCAAGGGACTTCAGATGCTCCTCATAAGGGTCCTCTAGACCCTTCACCATTTTCATAGCCTTTCTTTGAACATTCTTTACTAGTTTTATATCCTTCTTACACTGTGTTGCCCAAAACTGTATACAGTGCTCAAGATGAGGGCACTCTTGTGCACAGTAGATCAGGATAATCATTTCCCTTGACTGGCTAACAATTCCATGCTTGATACACCTCAAGATAAAATTAACTCTTTAGGCTGCCAGGGCACACACAGTGACTCATATTCAACTTGCTGTCAACCAGTACCCCCTGACTTTTTTGCATGGCTGCTCTCCAGGCTTTTGTCACCCAGTCTGCACATGTATCTAGGGCTGCCCTATCCCAGATGTGGAATCTGTCAGTTGCTCTTGTTAAACTTCATATTTCTGGGGATTGCTCATCCTCTAATTTTTCAAGATCTCTCTGCAAGACCTTTCTGCTCTCAAGGGAGTCAACAGCTCCTCCCAGTATAAATGAATACATATCTGAGTAATGACAAGGCATGTACTGATGTCATAAGAACTGTGATCTGAATCAAAATAGCAAGTCTGTCTTGTTTATCTTGCCTCTTGATGAGAAAAGTATCCCAAAAATCCCTATGCAAACTCCAAATTTCTGCAACAGTCTCCAAGAAGGGTGCATATAGATGACTTTTCACAGCTGAAGGTTTCTGCTAGTTGGATGTTGCCTATACCTAGTATTGAATGAGTTTATATGCTTCTTAGTATCTTTTTAAAATTCGCCATGGTCTTGAGTTGCCTTTGGTTTGTCATGTATCAGTCACAGCACTGGAAATGCTGCACTTCACTATCTTTGCAATCAAGAAGGCTTCCAGATCTGTTTAGTTGTGAAGGCTTCTACAGTTGTTTTTCTGTGGCTAAAAAATAGCCTACATATTTAAACAAGTTAACCTACTTTGAGGCCTCAGCCTTTTATCTTTAAGCCTGGGCTTTTGCTGGAGTTTGGCAATTCTAATTCAGAACCAGAAAAAGAAGAATGAGCCAGAAAGTGGACATAAGAGTTTTCTAAATGCCGTTATTTTTGTGCATTCTGATTTTCCTGAAAATAATTACTTTTTGATGGATTCTTTCTGATTCGAAGAAGTGAAATTAAGATAAATGAATTTGAAGAGAAATATTTCAGGAACTTCCCTTATACTTATTAGTTTCCAAACAAGCATTTCTCCCTTCATTATCACTCCACTCCCTGATAGTATAGTTATGTATTGGGAGATTAGGAAGGTGAACCTTTTCCCATTCTGGGAAAGAGTATGTGTGTATAGATACAGATATAGGTATATACATGCACTGGCAGAGATTGTGAAAATGTTGGGGAAAGACTCAACAATAAGCAGTATATTTTCAGTATACTAGAGTATATTCATTATTATTATTATTATTATTATTATTATTATTATTATTTTCAATAAAAGAGGAGAATGCATGGATATGAATGAGTTAATTTTAAACAATTCTTCTGTTATGTAAATACATAAAATGTAGTGCAATTTTCTGTTCTATTTCTATTACAATAGTGAGACTGCCTCTCTAATTAATTAATTTTTGCCATTCTTTCTCAACGATCTCTTTGTCATAAGAATTACTTATCACAGATGATGCTTGATACATTTTAGTTTTCATAATATATACCTATTCTTGTTCTATTGACAAAGGTTGGCCAAAAAACGTAGACCTTATTCATTACAAAGTCTACAAAAAGTAAGTCTGAAAACTGAATAGAATCTATCATGACAATCACAGAACAATAGAAAAGAAATATCACATAACAAATCTCCTTGTACTTGTGGTAGTCTTGGTATTGTAGTATCACAATACTCCAAAAAGAATTTCTGAACCTTTTGGATTAGCTGTGTTAAACTTAACTTGTAAAATAGATATCCTTTATTTTAAAAGGGGGACAGTGGAAATAAATGTGAATCAAAATGTGCTCTGTTTGAAACATTTGTTTTTTAATGGAAAATACCTTTTGGTATCTCAGTAATTCCCAAGTCCACCAGGGAGTTTGGGGTAGATGGGAAGCTGGAGGATGCTGAAGGAAAGAAAATTGTTGATTTCAGTAGAATTTTTACACCACATATTAGGTATTTTTTTTTTTTTTTTCTTTCTGAGCCTAGTGTGGGTAAAATTATTTGATAAACTACTAACATGGCTAGGTCAAATAACAACAAGCCTTCAATATGTTAGATATAATTTTCATGTACTAAGTTTCTGGGTTGCATTCTTCATGTTCTGCTCCTAGAAGAAACATGAGTTAATAAACACTGTAAATGGTAAATTTATTTGTGGTTCTGTAAGAAAAACTGATCTATACTTTTCAGCACCAAACTCATTCACTGCATACAATCCCTATGCTTGCCTATCATTCTAGCTAATGTTAATTTTATGTTTAACACCTCAATGTTTCAAACTCTTTAATGAAATGAAAGCTGTTAACACACAGGCAGATAAGTAAACAAGTCTGGCTAGTCTGGACTTTATTGTAAACAGAATGAAAAACAGTCTGTTCAACAGCTTGATGGACAGATAACTGGCTTATTAAAATATTTTCTGGTTTAACGATTAAACAATAGGTACAAATGATTTAACTTAATGATCTGTCCATGATTATAATCTGAGAAGTTTATATATATAGCTGTGAGCTCATATTTGACGTGGAACAGAAACATTTATTTAACAGCAATGTATTTTTATATACTTCTTCAGGCAAAGAGGAATATGATGGAGTACCATGTACTTGTGGTAATATTTTTATCTTGTAGTGAACTAAAATGTGTTTTCAGAAAGAATACTTGTATAAGTGTGCACCTATGGGATTTTTTCTGTCACCTATACTGCATGTAGAGCCTTGGCATGAATTTAAATATTACAGATGGGAAGCTAGAAAGTTATGACATACTTAATGCTCAGGTTTTTATATTCTAATCTTTATCTCCATTTGCCAATTGTTGGCATCAGAGTATTTAGCTAGATGTGCTGCTGGTCTGACAAGATGTGGCTTGTCTCATAACAGTTGAATGCCAAAAAAATATACAGTCTCTTTGAATAATAGTAAGAAAAAAACCTTTTCTGGATATGTCCGATTTCTGCTGTACTACAGTTTAATAGGTAGTACAGTAATAAGCACTTTCTTAGCTCTGCCCAGGTTTGTACATTTGTGGTACTATTGTTTCCATCACTGAGAGACTAATAAATAAATAAATAAATGATCCAATCTTTCTGGCCCTTGGAAACCACAACCAACCTACAAGGGAAATAAAGAGGACTTGCTTATTGGCAGTGTTTATTTAGAAATAATTATATTTATTTATAATTACATTTATTTAGAAATATTATATATTTCATTATACAGAAAGAGAAGATAGCATCTATTATTAAATCCATTGAATTTTAAATCTGAACTCCCAAACACTGGTGTGTGAGAAGAAGAATTATGTTCACATGTGCCGGTGTTCAAATGCTATTTGGGTATTTCCAGCACTTAAGAAGACAGAGTCCTATCTGAAAATGGAAACTACACATTGATTTTGGACTTGCACTAGTGGAAATGAAGTCTGTAACTACCCCAAATGAAATGATATCAGCAACAACAACAAAAAACTGTTCTGTTTTACACTGAGATAAGATAGAAGACTGTTTGAAAGTTTTAATTTCATAAAGTTATCTTGTATTCTCTAAGTATGTAAAATATACCCACAGAATATTTCAAAGTTGTGTTTTAAAAACAGAAAGTGCATCCTCCAGTCAACTGCCTTCTCTCAGGACTTAATTTCTAGAGCAAACTGAACCACCTATGATAGATTATTAACGCATCAAAATAGCCTTGTCAGCGGAACCTCTTGACATGTTGCACTGAGATAAGATAGAATGTAGACAGTCCTTATTAGAATTTCTGAAACCTCTTCAGAAGAAGCTATGCTTGCATGGACCTTTTCTAAAAAGGAACATGATGGACCTGGAGTTTTGTCATATCAGAGGGCCTGCTCAGTACTGGTTACAGATGAACTGTGATCTGTTCCTTGAGAATCGTCCTCAAATGGAGATGTTGTACTAATTGATGAATCTGAAAAGCTCAATTTGTCATGCAATGTTGCAGGAGAATCATATTTAACATACTGATCATTTGCCTTTGAGTTAAAAGAAGATTGGGTAGGACTGACAAATTCAGCTGAAGTGTGTTGTTCTTTTGTTAAGGTGGTATTGTAAGGAAATATCCAGTCATTTGATCTGGCAATAGAGACATTTTCTGAAAGGCTGGGTATGTACTCCTTAAAGTAAAATACAGCATAAATTCAATGGAAAATAGAACAGAAAGGACATCCGTTTCCAGGACATGCATTCTGCTTTTGTTTTTGATTGCTCCTGGACGCAACAGAACAGAAGCTATGGAAGTAGTGATCAAATATTGTCAAATATAACCATATAGATGGGGAATTCAGAGTCAGGAAACAGATTTGTTAGCACTGTCTGTTGCAACTTCCTTGTGATAGCTTTGGGTTATTGTTATCCACTGCCAAGTCCTTAGCTGCTAAACCATGTTCTATAAAAGCAGCAGCAACCCCCACAAAATATTGTAATTATCCACAGAAGCATGGGCAAAAAATGTGCCATTCAGACACACAGGCACAGATAGATACACAGGCACACACACACAGCACGTATATGAATACATGAGTGTGAAGAAAAAGTACAGGCTTGTGCAATAGCTCAACAAGTGCACCCAAAAGGATATATTCTGTACTGTGTGCAATCCATCCTGAAAAAAATAATTTTGTGTGAAGACCACTGCAATTGCAGAGGGATGGAAGGATTCATATGAGGAGTAGTTTTCTCAGAAAAAGTCAGACTGGTGCAGATCAGCCTTCAGGATTGAATGTTTTAGAACCAGGTAATAATATAAAAACACAATAACAGCAAGTTTCATAAAAGCAAAAACTGACCAACGACCACTTAAACTTTAAAATAAGTATTTGAAAATGTGTGGGAAGCGTAAAGATATCCCCACACATAAACAGAGAAACAGAAAACAACAACTAAGCTAATATTTAAATTGAAATGATGTGCATACAACATTTTGACAAACAAAAGTTGATATTCCCATTTTTCTAAACAGTCATAAAAAGCCGGTCACTAGGGCTTGGTACTGGGGCTGGTCCTCTTTAACATCTTTATTGATGATCTGGATGAGGGGATTGAGTGCACCCTCAGTAAGTTTGCAGATGACACCAAGTTAGGTGTGTGTGTCGATCTGCTTGAGGGTAGGAAGGCTCTGAAGGAGGATCTAGATAGGCTGGACCGATGGGCTGAGGCCCATCGATGAATTTCAACAAGGCCAAGTGCCAGGTCCTGCACCAGGGGCACAACAACCCCAAGCAGAGCTACAGGCTGAGAGATGAGTGGTTGGAAAGCTGCCTGTCAGAGAAGGACCTGGGGGTATTGGTTGATAGTTGGCTGAAGATGAGCCAGCAGTGTGCTCAGGTGGCCAAGAAGGCCAACAGCATCCTGGCTTGTATCAGAAACAGCGTGGCCAGCAGGTCCAGGGAAGTGATTGTTCCCCTGTACTCGGCTCTGGTGAGGCCGCACTTCAAGTACTGTGTTCAGTTTTGGGCCCCTCACTACAAGAAGGACATGGAGGTGCTTGAGCGAGTCCAGAGAAGGGCTACAAAGCTGGTGAAGGGTCTGGAGAACAAGTCTTATGAGGAGCGGCTGAGGGAGCTGAGACTATTTAGCCTGGAGAAGAGGAGGCTCAGGGGCGACCTTACTGCACTCTACAGGTACCTTAACGGAGGCTGTAGCGAGATGGGGGTTGGTCTGTTCCCCCACATGCCTGGTGACAGGATGAGGGGAAATGGGCTAAAATTGCGCTGGGGGGAGGTTAGGCTGGATATTAGGAAAAACTTCTTTACGGAAATGGTTGTTAGTCACTGGAATAGGCTGCCCAGGGAAGTGGTGGAGTTACCATCCCTGGAAGTCTTTAAAAGACGTCTAGATGTGGAGCTTAGGTTTAGTGGAGTACTTGTTAGCATTAGGTCAGAGGTTGGACTCAGTGATCTTAGAGGTCTCTTCCAACCTAGACTATTCTGTGATTATGTGAAAAATCCAATTTTCTCATTCCTTCATACACAAAGAAGATAGTACACTGTAGAAAAATGGGTTGTCAAATATATATCTTACCATCCTATTAACATTTTTTTACTATACAGTGTTTCTATTGATTACATGATTTTTCTACTTCTATAATTCTTTTTTAAAGGAACATAATAGCTATATTTTATTATATTTTATTATTTGACAGTCTTTCTGATCCAATATTCATGCAAATTATATTGTCATGTTTTGTGACGTTCCTACAGTTATCACTCAGCTGTAGCCTAGATTTGCAGGTTTTATCATTATTATTATTGTTGATGTTATTATTATTATCACTAATGGATTTGCAGCTAACCTATGGCTTCAGTCATGGTCAGTTGCCTTCAGTATCACTGATGTATGCATTGTGCTGATAAGTACTGTGGTTCATTTTCCTCTTGGATAAGCACAGTTAAAAAACTGAGAGAGGGAATGAGAAAGGGAGAATGAGAGAGAGAGAAGCCCTCAGATTAATAATTACTACAGCCTGAGACAGGGATGGCAAAACACACTTGATTGCTTTCTAACCTTCAGTGCTGTGTAATGAAATATGGCTGCTTCAGGACAAAAAAAAAAAAGTGATAGCTTTTTGTAGTTTTAATATTATTTCACTGAATTCCTCAAAATGGCATTTTATTCAGCACTGCCAGTTTGATAATCTTTTAATTAAAGGGCAAATCTTTCTCTAGTTATGGATTCTTTACCACATCAAAAGGACTGTCCCTAATATTCGCAGTGTCATCATTTCATATTACATTTTAATTTGTTAGTTCATCTATGTGAACTGAGTACCCTAACATGTAAAGAATCATTTGTCATGATTCAGTGGTCTAACAAAGCATGTTGAAAGGTAAAGAGATTAGTAAAAAGAAATAGAAGATTTCAACCTTATGGAACATATTATGAAATAAAATTTGTATGCAAGGGTACTCATATTACACAGGAACACAGAAGAGACTGGTGTGTTTTGTTGTTGTTGTTGTTTTTTTGTTTGTTTGTTTTGTATGCATTTTGCTGTATCATATACAATTTTGATTTTTTCTTGGTAAGAAAATAAAACAAAACAAAACAAAATTGATTTGTCTCTAAAGATATTTTAATTCAGAGATAGTGGTTAGCATTGTATGACAAGTAAAGCTTTTGTGATTTTATTACATGGTGATAATGAAGATCCAAGGTAGTCATGGTGAAATGGATAAACTCAAAAATTATGTATATTCAGCTACTCCACAAAATGTCTATCCATATATATGCATATTTACATAGTTTCTATCATTAGTATCCCATAATTCCTTTCTCTAGAGCTCAGAAGGAAAATAAACAAAGTGCAAAGTGTTGCACCTTGATATGTAACTGATTAAAATTAAAAAGAGGTGTGATTATAGATATTAGTCCTTCAATTTGAAGAATAATCACACCTGTTCATTCCTTATATTGCTACATAATTTGTGTAGGTACCTCAAAATCCATATCTTGTTAGGATTTTCTGTATTATAACCATTTGCTACATCATGACATTGGTACTAGGGTGACAGTTGGACCAGATCTCTTGAAGGTTTTTTCCAACCTTAATGATTCTATATAATTTGCTGACATCATAAATAACTCACTTTTATGGTTTGCTTCCTCTGCAGATATTTTTAGGGTGTATACTGAGTGCATGAGGAACAACAGTATTCTAGAAATATTATTTCCACAGTTGACCAAGCACAGAGATCTTGGAATGAATATTGACCATTTGTGTTCTATTTTTATTTCAAAGACTGCAATCTTACTCAATCTTTTACCACTTGGCATTTAATATGCCCACATTATATGAATTTTCAGTGGTAGAATTTGAAAGTTGTATACTGAAATCTGAGTCTCTGAGTGCTTGCCTTCATTTCCTCATATATCAGTTTGGAGAGCTAATCAAAGAAATTCAAAAAACAAACAAGCAAACAAAAACCCAACTCTACTAAGAAAATACAAGTGGCCCGATTCTAAGTAATGATAAGGATAAAGGTACTTTTTAAACCCTACTTTCTTTATAAAATATCTTTATAAATATCTTTATAAAAGATATTCACATATCTTTTATATATCTTTGTTTATATATCTTCCCAGCTTGTGCAGACCAGTATCTTCTTCAGCCCTGAACTCTGAACTCTCTTTCAAATTCTTGAGGCCTTTCCCCTGGTCATTATTTCATACCAACATGACACTTACACTTCCCTCCCACTCCACCTACAACTGTATAGAGAACATTCAAATATTCACTCATATGTTGATGCTGTCCTTTTCTTCTTCGTTTGTTTTTTTTTTTTTTTTTTTTTTTTAAATTAATTAATTTATTTATTTATTATAGGGACTCAAAAATACATCTGATTGCTTTTCAGTATCTGGGCAAAAGTAGGAGATGATGGCCATGGACTGAGGATATTCTCAGCCTTCCCTACACAAAATGTTTCATTTTGCATAGAATACTAAATAAAGAAAGAAATTATAGTAACAAGAAAAAGAATGGTGAAATGATTATCATTAGCTGGTCTACTGGTTATTTTGTTAGAAAGAAATCATGATTTTCAGGACTTCTCTGTATCCTTATATTATACAGGATGCTTGAGTTTTTATTCTTAACTCTATCTGAACTTTTCTGAGCAATCCTGCCTTCACATGGCATCTGATTTTTCCTGTTACAGACTGCAGTTTAAAAGTCACAATGCAGCTAATTAAAGGCCCTGTTGTAAGGATCATCTCATTAAATACTGAAATGCAAGCATCTCCCAAGTGAAATGTGGCAGCTGTTAAACAGTGAACAGCAATACTGTACGAGAGCTCATGACAGTGAAAAAGAACACTGTATCTAATCATAACTGCAGGAAAAGTGTTGGTAGACAGAATGCCATTACCCAAGCTGGAAAGTGTCCAAAATACTATGGTTGACATACATGCTCTTTCCTCTATTATTAGTGCTATTAGTGCTATTTCCTCTACTATTAGTGCTGGAACAGGGGAAAAATGTTCCAGCACTGGTATTGCACCACATTAATGTGTAAATCATTAGACTTTGCTAATGTGCAAAACATTTAATTTCTTTTTTTTTTTTTTTAATAAAAATAAAATCATTTTTGGAAAAAAGTATACTGCATTATAAGATCAGGATAAAAAGTGAACTAATCAGGAAGTGTCATCAATGTTCTTCCTTCAGCAGAGTCGTCCTTTTGTATCTTCTAAGTTGTGTTCTGCAAAAACTCTGAAGAAATGAGCCCTTTGAACTCAAAGCCAATATTCTAGGTCAGAAACACAACAATTCTAAAAAAGTGGTTTGGAAAAAAAAAAAAAAAAAAAAAAAAAAAAAAAGTGTGAGGTTGTAACTTGAAAATCAAGTAACAATAGGAAAGCATTCTTCTCCTTGCAGCATCATGCTGCTACATGGTGCTATTGGGTGTTTTGATATATCATTTGCACCCTCATCAATACCCATACTGCTACTTACAAATTTGCTAAAGCAAGCGTTTTGTTTTGGTCAGTTCTTTACTACATGCTCTTTCAAGTAAAAAGTTAATTAACAGATTTTCTTTCATAATTCAGTAACATAAAAATATTTGTATATATTTATTTCATCAGCAAAGGGTCCTGCCCTGTCCTTCATATATGCCGGAACAATCTGAACTTTCTACCCCACAAACGTTAATGGTATTTCCAGACAAATTCAGGTTCAGAAAAAGCATCTTTTGATGACTGCATCACCTCCAGTTTACAATTCTGAAGGAAGAACAGCATTTGCATTCAAAAGATGGGGCAGAAACTTCCATTTCTTTTAGACAGCTGAGACATGCTGCTTTTGGGATATTTCCTCAGAAGGAAATTACACTAAAACTAGAAATATAAAAGATAACTATGCATAAAAAGTGTGTAAACTAGTTAATATCAAGTTATTTGGGGTTATTGATGGAACAGTAGATTTAATAAGCTACCTTATACACACAAAAACAGAAAAAAAAAAACTTTTACAAAAAAAAAAAAAAAAGGTTGTGTTTGTAATTATGAAGATTTTTGATAGCTGATTTGATATCTGTTTCAATAAAGGTTACAGGCTGCAGAGAGACAGAAAACCTAAACAGTTAAGGCTGTCTGGATAAAAGGGACAGATGAGAGGAGGATGAAAGTAAACCCTTTTTTTTAGAGAGAGAACACACATAAACACAATGGTGTGCCTAATGGAAACATCTGACATACTTGTGGTATTTCTAAATAATTTCTAAATGTTAGGTAGTGTTCAGTATTCACTGGGAACAGTTTCCAGAAAGACAGAAACAGAAGCAAACACGCTTAGATGTTGTTGTGGTTTAACCCGGCCGGCAGCTAAACACCACACAGCCGTTCG
>CM021763.1:32426765-32438760 GCA_011075105.1 Heteronetta atricapilla | reverse complement strand
TTATTATTATTATTATTTCTCTTTCTCCTTTTCTTTTTCCTTTTCCTTTTCCTTTTCTTTTCCTTTCCGATAGTCATGTTCTAGAAAATCTTGTGGGTTTTTTTTTTGTTTTTTTTTTTTTTTTTTATATTTATTCTAACAATAGTGTTGGAATCCAGATGTACAAAACTGATATAGGGCCAAATTCAAAGACAAATTAGGAACAACTTAATATTTTTTGTAATGCAAATTACATCTTTTTCTGGGGCTTTTCTACAGAGTTTCCTAAAATAACAGCAACTTGTGAGTGTGAAAATTTTGCACTCTCTTACATGTTTTCTGATTTAGCTTATTGAGTATGAGTGAGAAATTGTGCACAAAAATTACATTCCAGAAAAGACGTTCCACTTACAGACATCCAAGCTAAAATGAAAAATAAAATAAAATAAAATAAAATAAAATAAAACAGATAAAAAAAAGAAGTGAAAGTGGAGTTGCTTCATTACATGCTTCTCTTAATTAGAAGCTACATTCAATGAGGGTTTCTAGGCCACAATCCTTTTTTCTGCTTCTTTCAATGGATGGACTTCCAAGTAAAATTTAAAGAAATCTGAAGTACAGTAATTTATTTGATAGGTGGGCTAAAGAAAGTATAACTTACAGCAGACTAGATTGATTTATGATTTTCTCTTATGGCAACATATAGAAAAGGCCTGCTGAATGAACTATTTTTTGTCATTCAATACAAAACTGGTCAGTGAAATTAGAAAGCGAGCAGTAATAGATTTCATGTTTGTTCATTTTGTTTTGATATATTTTAATTCCAAAGAATCCCTGATTCTTTCCTCGTCCCCTTACATAAATAAATAAATAAATAATATTAATTCTTAGGTGCACTAACCTATTCTTAGTGTAATGCTATATTTGCATTTCCTGCTTTGACCAACCTAGACATTTCATACTTTTCTTCCTCTTTGGATACATTTTTAGGATTTTTTTTTTTTTCCTTACTACTCAGGCTACAGTTTTTGTTCTTACTCTTTCCTAATAGTTCCAAATTTGCAGTTCTTCGGGACTGTATTCATTCTATAATCATAGACAGGATCCAAAGCTTACAGTCTGGTTGCAGAGACTCTCCCACTTTTTTTTTTTTTTTTTTTTTTTTTTTAGAATGAAACTATTAGGCAAGCAGTATGGAAGTGAACTATTTACAGAAAAGTGTGGTAGATATATAACAACATGTCACTGTTTTATCACATAATCATTATTCATTTTGATAATCAGTTGAAGTTACTTTACCCTTTACTGAAGAAACAAAATGAAAAAATGGTTAAAAAAAAAAAAAACCACCACCATCACCACCACCAAAAAAAAAAAAAACCACACAAAAAAAAAACCAAAAAAAAACAGCAAAGAAGGAACAGAATAGATAAGAAGAACAAACATTCCTGAATGGACCATTTTCTGTAAGTGGTGTGAAGTTGTTTTGAATTATGCAAGTCTGAATCTGTTGCAGGGTACTGAACATGAAAATCATGAAAATTCCCTTAAAGCCCAAGCTGGTGTTAGTCAATAACATTAACCTATAAAAATCTATCCTAGCTAGATTATTTTTCTATCACTTGTTTATGTATGCATACTGGCATGGAGTTGTTGCTTCAAACTAAAAGGTGCATATTCAGTTAGCAAAGGAGGGAACACAAAGTTTTATTTCTCACTGAATAAATAAATTATTAGTTAATCAATAGTAGATTTTGAATTACTAGAGAAATTAATATTTGTATGATTTATACAGGCAGAAAGAGTACTAAGATTATCTCCTGCATGAATTAGAATTATCTATGTTCTGGAAGATGCCTCAAACAGTTCTGCAGCATTTCCTTCAGGTTGTCCTAAGGGTAGAGGGATGCACCCCACCACCAATATTACATATGCTAGTTTGGGAGAATAATTTTGGAAGAGAAAAAGTGATAACCATCTTTATTTTACTGGTGTTAACCAGAAGAGTATGCTGACACACAGTAAAGTATTGAAGAAAGCGTTGTTGGAAGCTCAAGGCTCACAGAAGGGTTTGGTCTTACCCACTCTGGTCCACCTCTGATTGTTTAATTCTCTTGATGTTTATTTCTGCTTTTTGTCACATTTGTTAATGTTAGTTTTCATTTCTTGTGTTTGTTTAGAGTTCATGCATCTGGTTAGTACCTGTATATTAAGTTTTGGTGATGTTCATTTGAGAAAGATGCATAGTCTTAGAAACCATCTCATTAATCACTGGTATTGAAGTGCAGCATGTGGTCACTTTTGACCTATCATCAGTACTATTACAAAGAACTCACCATTTATTTCTCAATCTAAATGATCTTACCATGTAAATTTTTCTTGCCTACTGAGTCATTGCTGTACTGTAACACCTCTCAATGGTGGGGAAAGATTATTTACCTACTGAAAAGAGATCTTGACACCAAAATCACAGCAAATCTGCTAATTCTATTTGTTATGAAACATTGCAATACAAATATTCTAAATCGCACAGATATGTTGATATAAATAGCTTGCCCCTGACACAGGTAGGTATTACAATGGTGTTTCATAATAGTTTTCTGAAAACATTAAGCAGAAGTGGTATTTGAGTTGTTATGACAGGTAACCACTGATACTTGACTTATAACAGTACCTACACAAACTGTTTTCATCACACATAATTGAAAATTAGTCTAAAAGGAAAGAGGATTATAAATAATAACTACCTGCTGCTCTTGTACCATCAAAACTGTAATTCACCAATTCTTAGATTCTTTGATATACTTTTCCCTTCTGGATTAGGGTGTTACATGATGATATGCTATGTTAGGAATGATAGTGAAAAAATGAGTTGTGATACTCAGCTTCAAGACATAACCTCCCCAGTTTTCCACTTCACTCTTACCAGCAACACTGATGATTCAGTTGCTTTTCTGCAGTCTGTAATAACCTGTCTTTAAAGAATCATAGAGTATCTTGAGTTGGAAGGGACACACAAGGATCAATGAGTCCAAGTCCTGACAGCATTGTCCAAATGCTTCTTGAACTTCACCAGGCTTGGTGCTATGACCACTTCCCTGGAGAGCCTGCTCCAGTGCCCAGCCACCCCTCTTGATGAAGAACCCTTTTTTTATATCCATCCTGAACCTCCTCTGTCACAGCTTCAAGCCATTTCCTAGGGTCCCAAAACTTAAACCATGCCCTCCAAAACAAATCTTGCAGTTTTGTTGTTGTTGTTGTTGTTTGTGTGTTTGTTTTGGTGGGTTTCTTGTGTCTGGGGCCCCAGAGATGAACACAGTGCTCTAGGTGGGGTCTCACAAGAGCAGAGAAGGAGAATCAACTTTCATGACCTGCTGGTCATGCTTTTTTTTTTTTTTTTTTTTTTTTTTTTTTTTTTTTTGATGAGAATACTCCTCCAGTTCACATGTAACACCTGCCGTTCAAGGCAGGGGAAGATCTGAAAGTGAGAACATTCACTTTTTCTGAATAGGATCATTTGTGTGATCCTGTTTCCCAGATTGTTCAACAGCAGTTGCATCAACACAGTAGATGGGGCCATTTACCATGCCATAGAGGCAAGAACATTTAAATCATTTTTACATCCAGGAAAAGTGCTGGTGTAACCGTGTCCTAGAAGAGCATAAGCTAATGCTCTCAATAGATTACAGTCAGTTGCAAACAGTCCAGACACCAAATAAGTAACTCGGTTCACACTAATGACTGAAGACAGTATGATTATTTAGAGGAATAATACAGTAGGATGCTAGTGAAAATGTCAAGAACCTGTGGATTAAATGCAGATGAAATGTATCTCTGTGACTTGAGGTCATTAAAGGTTGGGCTAATTTTATTTTTCATCATTATCAAGGTCTTAGTCAGAGCCAGAATCAAAGCCTATTGCCGTACATGTTCCCTCACTTCAGAGCTCAGTCTCTGCAACCTGCTGCTTCTGTGCTTCAAAACCCTCTGAAATTTCTCTTCACAGAAATCTGGAACATCCTTCCTTTGTTCTATTTTTAAAAGAAGTGTAGATCTATAATTCACTATTTAATTACATACTGAGGATCCCAATTCTACCCTTTGAGTAAAAAAAAATTCTTTTAGATCTCCAGTGGAGGGAAATAGAATTTTTGTTGCATTTTGACCTATGTTTCACACATCCCTATTTGCAGATCTAGCTTGAGAGAGGATTTGAGACACAGTTCTGTCACAACAGGATTATAGTGATGTTTCTGTGCTGTCAATTCTTTACTTACAGTGAATATAGTTCAGAATACCAGCTACCGTGTTTGTGTTGTGATTAAACTGACAATATTTATTTCTGATATTCTTCATTGGTGGATTCTAAACTAACAAACTGAGATAAATATACTTAATTCAGGAGGGTCCAGATATGAAATCTGAATTTGTCAAGATTGGATGTAACACTGCATGGGACACATCCACATAATATAAAGCAGGGCAAAGACCTGAAAGATTGCCTAGTTTGGCATTTCTTACTTATTACTGTGCAAATTTTGACTAGATTAATGAAATAAATACCAACGTCCACTAGTAACATTTTTGATATTTTTCCCAACTTGATTTTTTTTTTTGTGCATTGGTTGATAGTATCATAAAGTAGTTTGTCTCTTTTGTGTTTGCTGTGTTTTAACTTTCATGTCAAACATAGGAATATTCTACAGATCACATCAAAAAGGAATTAATAAGTTGGAGGTTTGGGATTTTAAACAACTTTCACTGAATTCATTTTACATGGAATCTAGATTATAACATCTGCTACTAGTATAGTGAGGCTATCCTTTTGTCTCAGAATATTTTTCAAGTGTAATTAATTAATTTTCATACCTATCTGCTCCTTACCACTATCTAACTTTTGCACAAGGCTTAAAATTAATATATCTGTTGAAGACATTATTTTCATAGAAGTACGCAGTGACAGGAGTATCAAAATTCAGAATGCATGAGAGTAGGTTTTTGTTTTTGTTTTTGTTTTTGTTTTTTTTTCCATCTGTCCTCATAATCCTCTGTGATTCTGTGATTCTGTGATTCATTTGGATGCAGCAGGTTAGGGAAGGGCTGACATAAGTTCAGCCTGGAGAAAAGGAGGCTCAGGGGCAACCTTATTGCTCTCTATAGGTACCTCAAAGGAAGCTGTAGCGAGGTGGGGGTTGGTCTGTTCTCCCATGTGCCTGGTGACAGGACGAGGGGGAATGGGCTTAAGTTGCGCCAGGGGAGGTTTAGGTTGGATCTTAGGAAGAACTTCTTTACTGAAAGGGTTGTTAGACATTGGAACAGGCTGCCCAGGGAAGTGGTGGAGTCACCATCCCTGGAAGTCTTTAAAAGACGTTTAGATGTAGAGCTTAGGGATATGGTTTAGTGGGGACTGTTAGTGTTAGGTCAGAGGTTGGACTCGATGATCTTGAGTTCTCTTCCAACCTAGAAATTCTGTGATTCTGTGATAAAGCTGTGATTTGTGACCTCTATGACAACTGAAGATTTATCTGCATAATAATAATAATAATACAATAGAAGTTTTATTTCAACAAATAGTTGCCCTTGCCATTAGTGTTTTTTTTTGTTTGTTTGTTTGTTTTATTTGTCCATTTTGGGGGTGGAGTGGTGTGTGTGTATGTGTGTGTGTGTTTCCTGGAATATATGTTCTCTCTTGTGGGAGTGTTATAGATGACAATACCAAACAGTTCATATGTTCTTATCACTTTTTTATAAATGAATTGTCTGATGATCCAAAATGAATGATTTATCATTATTGGAGCTATTGTTTCCCTCCACTGCAAGGCTTGTTCTTCCAGTCATCCACTAGATTTTCTGTTACTTGTGAAGCCAAAAAAAATATTTAATTATTGTCCATACTTTCTGTGCAACTAAAAGAGAAATTTTGCCACTGCACCTGATTGTTGTTCTGACGCTTATATTGAACATATAAGAATAACATATAGAGCAATATAAAATGTATTGATATCTTGATTTTTATATAAATACACATATGTACATAGATGTGTAAATATTATTTTGTAAGTACATATGCATAATGAGAAAAATAACAATATAGTTTAATAAAATAAGAATTTCCCTCTATATAGAAAAAAAAAACTGTTCTATATAAACAAAAAATATATATATATATAAAACAATTGCTATATATTTATATCAATGTCTCTCTATATAGACATAATTACATAAGTGTATACACATACAATCAACAAAATAGGAATTTACTTTTTTCAATCCCTGATACAGATTTTACTAATGTAAATACCTCTAACATAATACTGTGTTCTGTCAAATATATTTGAATATTTCATTCTATTTTGCTATCATTTATTAATTAAACTTAATAATATTATCATTATTAGACTGTTGTCGTATATTATCTGCACTTAGACCTGGTTACCAGGTGGCACTGAAGTGCCTTTCAGAAACAAAATCAAGGAAACCCTTTTTGTGGGTTCACAAAATCAGAGAATCATTTATGTTGGAAAAGGCTCTTAAGATAATCAGGGCCAACCACCACCCCAACACTACCAAATCCACCACTAAACTATGTCCTTAAGCATCACTTCCGCATGTATCATAAACACATCCAGGGATGGCGTCTGCACCACTTCCCTAGGCAGCCTGTTTCAATGGTTAAACACTCTCTCCATGAACAAACTCTTCCTATTATCCAATCTAAACCTCCCCTAGTGCAACTTGAAATTATTTCCTCATGTTTTATCACTTGCCACCTAAGAAAAGAGACCAACATTCTCCTCACAGCAAACACTTTTCAGGTAGTTTTAGGGAATGATGAAGCCATTTTTTCTCCAGACTAAACAATCTCTCAGCCAATCCACATATGTCTTGTTTTCAAGTCCTTTCAACAGCTTTGTTTCTCTTCTCTGAACACTTTCCAGAAACTCAGTATCTTTTGAGGTACAGTCTCACCAGTGGCAGCTACAGAGGGATAGTCACTGGTCCTTCTGGGCATACTATTTTTAATGGAGGCCAGAATGCCACTGGACTTCTTGGCCACCTGGGCCAAGGCTGAATGTGCTGGCACATGTTCAGCTGGCTGTCAACCAACATACCCAGGTCCTTTTCTGTTGGGTAACTTTCCAGCCACTCTTTACCAAGACTATACTGCTTGTCAAAACAATTTGAGTTATGACCCAAGTGCAAAACCTGGCATTCTTGAATGCAATGCAATTAGAATTTGCCCATCATTCTAGCTTATCCAAAACCCTCTGCAGAAGGATTCCTACCCTCAAGCAGAACAATAGTACTGCCCAACTTAGTGTTATCTGCAAACTTACTGAGGGTGCACTCAATCCTCGGATTAAGATCATTGATGTTACACAAAACTGGCCTCAGTACTGAGCCGTGTGGAACACCTTGCGACTGGCTCCCAACTGTTTTTTTTATTATTTTTTTTTTTTAAGAAGTGAACAATACATCCATGAGCAGCCACATTCTCCAGGAAAATGCTGTGGAAACAGTATCAAAGGCTAAAGTCCAAGTAAACAACATCCATAGCCATTTGCATCCACTAAGCATCTCATCTTACTATAGAAGACCAGGTTAGTCAGTCAGGACATACCTTTCCTAAGCCCATACTGAGAGGTCCTGATCACTTCACTGTCCTGTATGTTGCTTTGTGATGGCACCCAAGGTGATCTCCTCCATGACCTTCTTTGGCATGAAGATCAGGCCAACAGGCCTGTAATTCCCTGGATCATCCTTCCTATACTTCTTGCAGATGGGTGTCACATTCATCGACCTCCAGTCAGCTGCAACCTCCACAGTTAGCCAGGACTGCTTATAAGTTATAGACAGGCACTTGTACTAGCTCCTTCAGTACACTTGGGTGGATCCTGTCCGGACCTATAGTTCTGTGTGTTTTCGTGTGGTGTAGTAGGTCACAAGTAATTTTCCCTTGGGTTATAAAGGATTCATTCAGCTCCCTGTCTCCATCTCCCATCTCAGCAGGCTAGGTACCCTGAGAGCAATCAGTCAATCAGTTTTATTAATAAAGACTAAGGCAAAGGAATCCCTAAGTACCACAACCTTTTCCTCATCTCTCATAAATATGTTTTTCTCTGGATCCAATGCAAGATGGAGAGTCTCTTCAATCCTCCATTTGTTGTTTATGTATTTATAAAAACTTTTTTGATGCAGTATCCAAGTTGAATTCTAGTTTTAGTTTCAGGCATGTCTATAAAATTTAACCTCCCATATAGTATGAATCTCAGATGGGATTTATTTACATAATATTATTCAAGAAGTTTGTTTCTGTCTTTACAAGGGGTGGATGTTGCAGTCCTGCCTTTATCAAATGTTGCAGAGTAACAGCAGATCTTTTCACTATGCACATCAATGGTGAGAAGCTAAAAGATGCATTGCTTTAGTTAGTTTGTTTTTTAACATGGAATCAGCCTGAGTCAGACTAATTCACAAATCTCACCTCAGAAGAGATCCCATAACACAGTTGCCTGAACTGGACCCATGAATTTCATACTTGGACAATTAATTGCAGAGAACTTGATAGGGAACATGAATATGGTCTCTCTGTTATTTTCAGTCATTTTTCAGTCAACACTCAAGGCTGTGACCTTATGATCTCATTCTTGATCTCTACATATATCTTGTGATATAAGTCTTGACCAATTTCCAAATTGTCCATTTTGATTCTCTGAATGTTCTTTAGCACTAGTGAGATCTCTGGGTGACCACTTTTTTTTTTTTTTTTTTTTTTTTTTTTTTTTTCCTGAAGACATTTGGCCTAAAATAATTTCCATACTGAATTTATTTATCTGACATTTCCTAGACTGGAGACCATTGCTTCTTCAAAAGAAGGGCCAATTTGATGTTCTAGTGTTCTACTACTCCCTCTTACCTTTCCTTTTCTATACCTTTTCTTGCCCTATATTTTTCTACCACCCCAAGAATATAGTCCCTGTCCTTGTGCAATTAGAGCTAAACAACAGATGAAGCTCTCAGACTTTTCTGCTAAATTTGCACAAATGACAAATCTTGTCATAAGTCCTATCAAATTTAAGGCCAAAGCATGAACAGCAAGGAACTCAAACTGAAGAAGTGAACAGTGACAGTTCCTGGTAAAGAAGCATCATTCAGTTTCTGGAATTCAGCATCAACACAAGTTCCTATGGTCTCTTGTGTTGATTCACAAGATTTTTATTTATTTTATTTTTTTTAAGTGAGATACAGATCCACAACAGTTGCTTAATCTGTGTGTGGCTTTTTTCCCATTAAGTGGGATGACATATTCCCTCCTTATGGTCAGACAACATGTCTGGTTTTAAGAAAGGGAAAAAATCTAAGCATGGGGGGTATAGAGGAAGTGTGGAGGAATTATGTGTTTTTCTTTTTAGTTTACAAAAACTTGGAAAACTTTGCAGTTTTTGAGACTTAAAAACTTCAGTTTAAAATTTTAAAAAATTGAATTTTTGAAGGCTTTTAAGAGAAGTCTTGGGACATCTTTCTACACAATAAAGTTTGCTGCTACAACAGCATAATGAGGCAAAAGGTGACAATTAGTTTCCAACATCTTATTCAACTGTGAAAAAATAAAAAAGAAATAAAAGAAAAAAAAAAGAAAAAAAAAAAAGAAATGATGTCTTCTACAGTTTGATGATTAAGATTTAAGAATTGGTGGGTCTAAGAAATTTTCCATTTCTACATGTGGCACACATTCACCATAAAAAAAAAGTTAATGGAATTCTAACTTTTTTGTTTGTTTGTTTATTCTAGAGCTTGATGACAGAGTTACATTTACCAGAATTCTTACACAGGAGAAGACTAATTGAGCCCTTCAGTCTTGTTCAGACAAATAGCCCAATGGATGTCTTGGTATTTTATCTTTCTCCAGATTCAGGATTTTTAAAGCTGACTTACTGACAAGACAAGCTTCCAGTACCATAATAATTAGAGATCCAGAAAGAAATTGTTAATACACTTCCTGAAATAATAACTCAGATATTTCTTTTCAGGATAAAAATCTAATGTGATACAGGAAGGAAATTCAAAAAGACTAACAATAATAAAAACAACAACAAAAGAAGAAAGTGCTATATCTTTAATTATTGCTGCAAGCTCAAAACATCAATTCAAACAATGGTTAACAAAACAAAATTTAACAATAATAATGACAATAATAATCTCATGTGTTCAAAAGAGAAAGTTAGCTATTTATTTAGTGTTCTAGAGTTATACTGTCTCAATTCAAGCTGAAAAATTAGTCATAGTTGTGACAGATGTTGAAAAGACTTGAATAAAATAGAAATAGAATATGTCGATCTGCTTGAAGGTAGGAAGGCTCTACAGGATGATCTGGATAGGCTGGACTGATGAACAGTGTGGCCAGCTCTGGTGATGCTGCAGTTCACCATCATGTGTTCAGTTTTGGACCCCTCGCTACCAGAAGGACATCAAGGTGCTCGAGACAGTCCAGAGAAGGGCAACAAAGCTGGTCTGGAGAATAAGTCTTACGAGGAGTGGCTGGGGGAGCTGGGATTGTTCAGTCTGGAGAAGACTCCTCTTCTCCATAAGGTGCCATAAGGTCGGGGTGACCTTATGGCACTCTACAGGTACCTTAAAGGAGGCTGTAGCAAGGTGGGGGTTGGTCCATTCTCCCATTTGCCTGGTGACAGGCTGAGGGAGAATGTGCTAAAGTTGCACCAGAGGAGGTTTAGATATTAGGAAGAATTTCTTTACTGAAAGGGTTGTTAGGCATTGGAATAGGCTGCCCTGGGAAATGCTTGAGTCACCATCCCTGGAAGTCTTTAAAAGATGTTTAGATGTAGAGCTTAGAGATATGGTTTAGTGGAGGACTTGTTCGTGTTAGGTCAGAAGTTGGACTCGGTGATCTTGGAGGTCTCTTCCAACGCAGATGATTCTGTGATTCTGAAATAGAAATAGAACAGAAATAGAAATCAGAATAGAATAGAATAGTTCAGTTGGAAAAGACCTACAAAGACTGCCAATTCCTACTGCCTTCAGGGATAATCAAGTCAAAGCATATTTTTAAGGCTATTATCCTATTAGCCTATTGAACACTGACGAGCATGAGGCATCAACTACCTGTCTGGGAAGCCTGTTGACCACCCTCATGGTTAAGAAATTAAGTTCTAATATCCCCTGGAGCAACTTTGTGTATTTCCTGTGTGTTCTGTTATGGACACTAAGGTTAGTTATTCCATTCTTCTAATGTATTATCTATTTTGATAATATGACCTTTTCTAGATTATTAAAATATAATTTTTGATGTTTTAGAGAGAATTCAGCTAGTGTTGACTTGATAAAGAGTTGGCTTAGCTGTATTTTTCTTTTTATTTCATAAAGTTGTTCCAAAATTCTTACCCAATTCTTACTTCATCAGAATAAAACATTACTGAGAAAAACATTAAAATTGTCAATATTATCAACTAAAAAACTAAAACTGTCAACTAGAAGGTCGCAGTGTAAACTCCTGACATTGCCACCTAGACCAAAAGGAAAGTGACAATTTCAGAAGAAAAAAGAAAAAAAAAAAAAAGTATACTTTAAAATTTTGTAGGTTTTCTAACAGTTTTTATAAACTTGATTTTACATAGTTAAAAAACTGATTTAGTGTTTATTTATTTATTTATTTATTTCCATAAAACATTTTTTTTGTTGTTTCAAAGTAGTCTTCAGGTTTGTTTCTTTTTCTTTTTCAAGAATGAAGTATTTTATTACATTACCCATTTTTCTCTTTGAAGTTTCTTTCCTTTTTACTGTTTATGTAGAAATAAAAAATGGAAAAACTTGAGCCTGCAAAAGACAACTTTTTTTCAACATTTAGAAATTGTTAATGAACAGAAAATTCTAAAACTACCCTCTCAACCCATGTCTATTAATTTTCATTACATTTCTCTCATTTCTAGGGTAATTATTTAGTTTATACTCTTTAAAAAACTTTAAGCTTTTTTTTTTTTTTTTTTTTTTTTTTTTTAAA
>CM021763.1:32408685-32426665 GCA_011075105.1 Heteronetta atricapilla | reverse complement strand
TTTTTTTTTTTTTTTTTTTTTTTTTTTTTTAACTACGTTATTTCATTTCTGAGATTTTTACCAGCTTTAGGCCAGCACTAGACCTAAAGGAAGTGTACTCAATAGTCATTGAGTTTAATTCCTTCAAGAAACTTTGATCACAAAGATCACTTCATCACTTCATCACTTCACAACTTTGAAACTTTGATCATAAAGACCGAGTAATATTTCTAAATTTGTTGTCCTCATACTCAATACTTAATTATTCCACACTCTTCCTAAACCCTCTGATAGTCTTTAAATAGTCTTTAAATAACCCATGGTTATACAACATTTGTCACAAATAACAATTTGAGTTAAAGTATTGATTGTATTTAATTACAGATCACACAGAATTTCCTGGCTAGAAGTGTCTATACAATTTGATACAACTTCTTTATACAGAGACATCCTCTGCTTTGCTCTCTTCATTTTAAAAACACAGCAACAAGCCTAATTTTGCTTTTTATTTTATTTTATAAAATTATTCTTACAAACTTTAAAATAAAATTGTATGCTGGAATAGAGCATTTGGCTTACTTCAGTGAATTTTCAGCCATTCTAGTTTACTGGAAAGACTATTTTACACATTTGGCAAAAATTTTGCAAATCAAAAGGAAATTTAAGTCTTGGAGGAATAATTGATCTGTTATGTACATAGCAAAATGACAAGACTTTAGTCAATGCAAAATCTCATGAATTTATTCTAAGAAAATCTATTTGAAAGTGTCATTTTTACTATCTAAAGGTCAGAAATTAATAGCTGTATTATGACATATTTACTTGCTATAGCTCTCTATATAAATATTCAATATAATATTAATGTATTGATATAATTTATATTAATTTGGTATTGTATTTAATATTATTGATATTATATCAATTGATATTGATATATTATATTGATATAATTTTTCAATATCAAAACTAACACTTAAGCCAAATTCAAACACTTTGACTTTGCAACACTTTGACTTTGAAAAGCAATTGCTTCTTTGAAAGTTTTTTAAATTTCACCTTGTGTTAAGCTGAAACAAATGATATGCTATAGTACCCAAATACTCTTATTTTTCACTATTTTTAAAGTCATGAAATATTAAATTTATTTCTTAATAAAACAAAAACAAGTCTTTGTGTTTGCATTAAGATAGATTACCTATGTGAAATGAAAATGAATATCATAAATCAATATAGCTCATTACAACTTCCTTGTTTTACAGTATTTTATCAAGTTTTCTTTCTATTTTTTTACTGCTCCATATCAACCTTATATCACTTATATCTCTTATTTAATCACTAAATTTTGGGTGTATGTTGCTCTGTTTTGTATAAATTAAAGAACTACTTCTAAATTCATGTATTTCCTTCTTTCAGGCAAAGGCATTCTCTAAGATCTCTAGTTAGCATTTTATACCCAAATAAATAAATAAATAAAATACTTAATTTTATAACCATTCTTAAATAAGAAAAACAAACAAATACACAAGCAAACAAACACAAGCAACATTTATTATTATTATTATTATTATTATTATTATTATTATTATTATTATTTTCCCTAGGAAAAGATAGGTGAAGAAGGCTTGATAAACTCTGGGAAAATGTTAATGTTGCTACTGGTTGCAGAGATATTTCATGATGGACTATTATGGCCTTATTTTAGGATCTTTTAGTACGTTACTTTGCCTGGCAAGATATTAGCTCTAGATTCTTAGTTTTTCTTTTACACATAATTTTGCTCAAGCAACTGTCTAAACTCTTGCAGGATTCTTTAAGGAAGAATATGAGATTCTAACTCACAAAGGCAGATACAGATTTATTATTATTATTATTATATTTTTTTTCCATTGACACTACTATAAAGTACATTTTAATGATGTTGCAGCTGAGCAAAGCACAAAAATATAGTGGAGTCAGTGTAAATATTTCTCCTTCTGCTCCTGTTCATTGGTTTCTATATTCACACCTGTTTGCTTCTCCCTTAGTTGTTGCAGTAGAGGTTTGTGTAGGATTGTGCTGTAAACAAGCAATCAAAGAATGCAGTTATTCCTTTTTTTTAATCTTCTCTTACCTTTATTTTATGAGGTTGCTGTGAAGCCTTGTACTTCAAACAATCATTTCAGCGTTATTCAGAAGGTTAGCCCCATTTCAGAGGAGCAAGAAAGAGTCTGTTAACTGCCTTTTCTCTGAGGAAAACTTATCCTTCATATCTACACCCTTAGTAGTTCTTAATCTCTGACAAGGCTGACCTTTAAAGAGAAGTAATCGTGGACTTTATTATCCACAATTGCATCTGATGTAGTCATTTATGTTACAAAGTAGGTGCAAAAAGCTACAGTTATGGTCTGATAGCATTATATACCTCAGTTTACTCAGGGATAAGTGGTTGTGTGAGATGTTGTAATAGAGAATCAAACATATTGTGCTACTATGTGTTATACAAACCACAACACTTAGGTTGCATTGCCTTCCATCCTTCTGAAAAGTAAAACATACAGGGAAGTTTACTGTATTACATTACGTCACTTTTTGCTTCTGATTGTTTTCTGTAGAAAGCTATTATTAGTATAGCAAACAATCAGTTACTGAATAGCATTACATGTATTGATGACAGTATCTCTAAATTATTAATACTCAAATAGATTCCAGTATTGAGAATTAGAATACAAGAATATGTTTCTTTTTCTAGACTAACCCCAATATTTTTGTCTTTGGTTTAAAGCGTGAACTCCCAAAACTTGGCTCTTCTGCTCAGTTCCCCTCATAATTAAATTAATTTTGATGTAAAATAGATAATTATATATTTCCAAATTCATCTGAATATTAATTAATTGATGACAGTTCAGCACTAAAAAGTGGGCAACTTGGCAACTTACACTGAAGAAGCTGTTATGAAATATTACCTGTCACATGCAATTCTATGAATGTTTACTGAGCAGTACAGCTGGGTACATAGGATGGATTTTCAGCTCTTTACAACTGCTCCCTGTAGCATAAAAAATAATGTTCAAGCTGATTCCTGGGAGAAAAAGAGAAGTGATAGAATACTGCTATTTAGAAATCTCTCTGCCCTGCCCCCCTTTGCCATCATGGCTCTTATTTACAGATCCCATCTGATGACTATGATTTTGAAGTGCCTCCATTGAAAAGCTTTTGCTTTTGATCCACATACTTGTCAAGGAAGTGACATGGAATGAATTTCTAGTAAATGAAATATTAATGCAGCAAACCTGAAACAATGCATATGCTGGTGCAATTTTGCTGTTGGCTTGTCTGTATTGACTGTTTTTATATCAATATCCGTGTTTATTGCAGAAACATGGATCAGTACTTGCCATCCTTTGATAAAAGATTGGTTCTGCTCATGTAGGATGAGAAACTAATCTCATTAAAAGCAATAATTTGGCATTATGCAGCTTTTGAATGAGTAACTGAAAGAAAAAGCTGATCCTGTGAATCTAAAATAGAGAACCATTTAGACTAACTCTTTGAAGACTGGAATGCAACTGTAGAAGGATGCATATTTTTGCTGCAGTCATATCCCACTTCTTGGGGAGGGCGAAGAAGCTAAAGGTTATTAAACAATTTTTTTTTTTCCATGGTTTTCTTACTGTTCATTTTCAAAGAATACTGAAATTTTCATGTATTTAAATATTTGTTGAGCTTAAATAATGTCAGCTGTTAATTTCATCATCAAGAATTTTCTGAATTTCTTTCACTTCTAGTCCTAGTCACCCTGGCTAATAATCTCATAGCAGTGTGCTCGCCAATGACTATTCTAAAATATGTTGCCAAACAGTCTTGCTGAGTGAAAATATATATGCATATATTTACTGAGTATTAAATTTGTAGTGTGTATTTTAGAGAACTTCTAAGGAATAGTGATTTATAGTATCCTGCCAATTTTCTTACATGTAACAGAAGTTTTCAGTTCTATCATTCTTAGAAAGAATAAGAGGGAAGAGAAATCATTAAAGAGAGTTGTCCCAGCAGTATTTCCGTATTTTGTGGTCTGGCATATCATCTCTCTTTCTCTGAACTGCTGTGAAACCCTTAGATATCAATGAGACTGGAACAAGAAAATTAGACATGATAATAATTAGCAAAATACTATCCATTTATGCCTGGCTTCTCTTTACATTTGAAAGAATAAATGTGCCACTCAAAGGCCCCCAGGACCAAGTCATTTCCTTGGAAGGACACCCTATTCATACCAGCTTTTTATTATATATATATCAAATATCTCTTTCTATATAAAATCTCTCTCTATATAAAATCTCTAAATATATATATATATATGTTTTATGTATATTTTGCTAGAAATATTTGATAAATTCATTCAATATATTGTTTAATTAAAATATTATCTGATGAAAATTATTATTTTAACATAATGGTGAATTGATGATTAATAAATAAGAGATTCTGAGTCACATCACTACTTCTCCTTCCATGACAGGAATAACATTTAGGTTAAAGGGATAAGCAACATGTTTGTCCCTTTGTCTCTCTAGCTTTGTCCTTTTCTATGTTTCTCTCCATGTCGCTGTAGGATTCTTGAATCTATATAAAAGGTCATAAAAGTTCTCTTTTTTTCCTCTTTTGTGTTAATGTGATAGTATTTGTAGCTGCCTCTTGTGATTCTTTCTTAAGATTGTTTTATATTTATAATAGCGTTGAATACTTATATTTGTTGAAACTGTTTTGGAAAGTGGACTGCATCAACTTATTTCACTCAAATTTACAGAAATGTACATAGGTCTCAATTTTATTCATGTAATATGCTTCTTTGAAACTATTGGCAGTTTTAGACATTATTATATGCAAAAATATTTGCAGGAGTGGGAACTCAGGCTCTACTTTTTTGAAGGAATAACCTTGAGGGATGCATAGCTGTTAAATTTCAACATCATCCAATGAAGATTTGTCTCCTCAGAACAGAAAACATTGCAACCTAAGATTAAACGAGCAGCTGGTAGAGAGTTTCTGGTTTGATCATGTTCCTTTTTTAGACAGACTAATTGTTCTGATTTATAGTTATCACCTGTATTTCATGGGTGCTTGCTTCCAGCTCTAATTAATGGATAATTTTTAACTGCTGCACCTTAACTGTTCTTTGGATTTCAAAGAGTAGAGAAAACATAGCTGTTAGCTGTTAGCCTTTGCTTAACTGACCTTTCTTTTTGTGTTAGAAATGGAAAATTATAATTGTGAATTATAATTGTTATATTGTTTTATTTATTTTACTTTTCTAAGGTATGGAACTTTACACCATCTATCAAGTAGGAATATTATGTTATGTATGCAATGATGACAAGGATTAAAATTATAGAAAAGTCATCTTCAATGTAAAAAAAAAAAAAATAATAATAATTAAAAAAAACCCTAAACTTTCTAGTATAAGGATGTTTGACATTTATAACATTTAATTGACAGATGTAATAGATATTTTACATAATTTGATTATTTGTTCTTGGTTGCCATATAACAACAGCACAGTATTAATCCCTTAGTAACTCTCTTTGACTAATGAATTCCTGTCAGAGATGCACAAAATCTTGGTGTGAAGTTTTAAAAAGGTAGACAATCTGTCACTTTCTCTTCTAATGCTATATGAGTAAATTTGTGGACAATAAGATAGCTATGTTATTTTTGTAGAAGCTCTTCTGGTGTGGTGTTTTTTTTCTATCTGGGCAGCTGAAATCCATAACAACAGCTCTCACTCCCCTCCTCAAAGGGAAAGAGGGAGAAAATACAATGAAAAAGGCTCATGTGTTGAGATAAGAACAGGGAGGTCACTTGACAATTACCATCATGGGAAAAACAGATTCAGCATGGGGATATTAATGTAATTTATTACCTATTACTAAGAAGCTAGAACAGTGAGAAACTAAAAACAACTTCTGCCACACCTACCCTCTGCTATGTACCTGCTACCCTGAGTGGCACAGGGGAACAGGGAATGGGACCTGTGGTCAGTTCATAATGCTGCCGGAGACGGTTCTAGCAAGGGCTCTTCACAGGTTGCAGCCTCCATCAGACCAGATCTGCCTGTGCTACCTTGAGCTCCTCTATGGACTGCAGTATGGAGATCTGCTCCACCATGGGCCACATGGGTCTGCAGGGGAACAGCCTGCTCCACCATGGGCACTATGGGCTACAGGGGGGCAGTCTGCTCCACCACTGCTGCCACTCCACAGGCAGCAGGTGAACTACTCGTGCTGGAGCAACTTCTCCCCATCTTTCTTCACTGACCTTGGTATATGCAGGACTGTTTCTCACTCCTCACTCTCCCAGCTGCTGTTGTACATTGTTTCTTTTTTGTTTGTTTGTTTTCCCCCTTTCTTAAATCTGCTGTCATAGAGGCACAAACAACCTCTGTTATAATCTCGGCTCTGCCCAGCGGCAGGTCTCTTTTGGAGCTGGCTGAAACTGGCCCTTATCTACCATGGGCAACTTCTGGACTCCTCACAGAGGCAACCCCTGCAGCTCCCTGCTACCAAAACCTTGCCATGTAAATCCATATAGTCATGATACAAATATTGAAGACAGAATGAATAAAAACAGAATACAGATTATAAAAATCAATGTTTTTACAAGAGTAACAGTAATGTACAAATATGAGGTAATGAAATGATTGCTTTTTAAATATAAAATTATATTTCGTAGTACTTAAAACAGAATGTATAAGATGTAAGAGGTTACAGGTTGTGTTGGGATGACAGAGAGAAAGACTGAATGGATACTGATAAATGTTTATTAATAGCAGTCACCCAAACTTCATTTATGTTTACAAGAGAAATCAACGAAAATAGAATTCAGTCAAAGTAGCATTCATGTAGATAAGGTGTTATTGAAACTGTTGTTAGAACTACAACTAGAAAAGTTTTGAAGACTTAATGATATGTTTTGTATTACTATGAAGTTAGAGGATAATGTTAATGAATCAATTTAAAAATAAATAAATATCTACATACATATATTCTACCTTTGGACATTCATAAGCCATTCCTATCAGATTACTTCACTTACTTCATTACTTCTTCACTTTTCCCATTCCCTTCTCCCTTTCCCTTGTCTCTTTACCTTTCCTTTTGTCCTACTTTTGGCTAGGATAGAGTTAATCTTCCTCCTAGTAGCTGGTAGGGTGCTGTGTTTGTCATTTGGGATGAGAATAATGTTGATACCATGATGATGTTTTAATTGTTGCAGAGCAGTGTTTACACTAAGCCAAGGACTTTTCAGTTTTTCACACTGTCCTGCCGGTGGACAGGCTGGGGGTGCAGCAGGAGCTGGGAGGGAACAGACCCAGGACAACTGACCCAAACTGGTCAAAAAGATATTCCATGCCATCTGATGTCATGCTAAACAATATATAGGGATGGGGGTAATCAGCTGTTTGGGGATAGGTTGGGCATTGGTCAACAGGTGGTGAGTAATTGCACTGTGCATTACTTGTTTAGTACACACTACTAATAGTAGTACTATTATCATTATTATTATTGATTTCCTTTATTTTCTGTCCTAAAATAACCTGTCTTAATCTCAACCCACAAGCTTCATATTTTTCTGATTCTCATCCCCAGAGAGGGATTGGGGAGGGTGAGAGAACAGCTGTGTGGTGCTTATCTGCCGTCTGGGTTAAACCACAACACCTTTTCACTTCCCTCTACATACCAGTCATCATTTTTCAGAGGAGCACATTCTGAACTCTACTGGAACTGCTCACCTAACAGTTAAAATAATCACTAAGGTCTCAGATTGTTAAATCCTCACTTCTAATCTACCTACATTTTTATAGGGCTGTTCATATTTTTACTCTGAGACAAATTAAGTGCAACAAATGGCAATCAACCCCTCACATGACATGTGGCTCCATTATCAGTGGAAAAATAGTAATTAAGGAAGATTCACATCCATACATCTCTTGAATACCTCCAGGGATGGGAATCCAGCACTTCTCTGAATATCCAGTTCCAATGCTTAAACACATTTTCCATGAAGAAATTCTTCCTAATATACAACATAAACTTCACCTGACACAACTTGAATCTGTTTCCTCATGTCCTAAAGCAAGTTTTCCTAAATGCTTGAGCAAGCCAAGAATTTGAGAAAAAATAATAATAATAGATAAATAGTCTCCAACACACATACACATACCAAAACAGACTGTGGTTAAGTCAAGCTCCTACTAACTTTTATACACTCAGTTTATGTGCTGCATTAATGAGCTTGGCCTTTGCTAATGGAAATGGGTGAAAAACAGGTTTATAGAGGTCTGTTATGTTCCCATTAACCTAAAAAACATAGACACTTTCTGTCACTTAAGCATTCATATTCTGGACATGGCTGCATTAAAAAGTCAACCACTTCTGCCCTTTCTATCATATATCATTAGAATCAAAGGAAATGACTAAAAAGCTGGTGTACTCCATTTGCATCTTGCAGACCAGGCTTAGCTTGTATTCATGGGAAACATGTCCTTATGGTTATGAATATTCATGACTTAAAATGGTAGTCTATGTGAATAGTTGTTCTTCTTTACCCCCCTGCTTTTCTTTTTGATTTTTAGCATTTGTTTGATATTTCATAATTGTATCCTTTCTGTCAGTAAGCAAACATGGACATGGCTCTCTAGTCAAGTCTGCATTAAGGTTCTCCAACCTATAACTCTTTCAAGTAAAAAAGTTGTGGCCTTGAATTAATTAGACAGTGCCTTAAAAAAATAATAATCAAAGGCATACATAAAGAGGATCCCTAGAAACACTTAGAGATGTTGAAGGATGTTTTTATGTACTTTGTGTCTCTGTATGGTCTCAATAATAATTATTATTTTTTAAACCTAATTTTTCGAAGTATGTATATAAGGTTAGCTAACAAACACACTGTGAAGATAACAGATTTTGTATTTGTGAATATAGCAAGGGCTGAAAGTTGAGGAAAATTACCTCAACTCTACTTTTAATGGTTTTCTTTTTCAGTTGCTTTGTTTGCTTTTTCATGCAAACCAGACCAGACAGTCTCTCAGACCAGACAGACTCTTTTACTCTTTGGTGGATAAGTTCCAGAGACAACACCTGCATGTCAATCACATACTTGCGAATTTCTTAGAAGTAAGTTACTTTTCCTTTTGGTGGAAAGGATGCAATTGCATGCCACTGATCAAGTCAGTATATTGATTCTGGAGCATTACCTCAAGCTTAACCAAGCTTTCCATTTTGAATATCAAAAATCTTAGGATCATCATAATATTAAAAGATACACTGCAGCATTTTGAAATAGTATACTAGAGAAAATAGCACATGAAGAAACTAATTATGTTTTCTCTTTGAACTATAAGTAATGTTTCCCTCCAGTTTTGAATCTTCATAGTACTGCTACATCAGAGAAGAGTATATTGTAGAAACTTCACAGTGTGGACTTGCAGGATTGTAGAACTTCTGAAATAAATTATGGCATTAAGTAATAGTATTAAACACTATATGGCATTAAAACCAGAGTACAATTGTTTTCTGTATATAGCCTATGATAAAGAGAATGCTGAAAAAATGTCAGATTGATTGATGTGTAAAATTTAATTTGGACTTTATTGAAACCACGTGTGTGAAACAAAGTAATAAATAATCTGTACTACATACAGAGAATGAAATGAGAGCTCAACATTCATTCTGAAGGTTTTATTTAGCCTCCTTTGAATAGCATAAATTGAGAATAAACCAACCAGTTAAAAGGAGATAAAAGTTTTTAAAGTGATGGGAATCATGACCTAGGTGTTCCTTGTACCTTGTTACTTTCTTTTTCTAGATGATGGGTGAAAAACTGTTGCTCTGCCAGCAGTCAGCTTAAGATGACAGTTGCATTAAAATGCATGCTAGGTTCATATTTTCTATTATGTAGGTGCTATTGAGGAAGGTCTGCAAGTTACAAATTTGGCAGTTTAAAGAGACTGTCAAGCTTGTCAATTGTGAGGAAAAGAAAATGTGCAATTATCAGGAACAAAGTTCAAGGTCATGTCTTTGCTAAAGTGCAGAATGATAATAGTAGCAAATAAGCAAGAATATGAGCAACCTTCACCTGAAAAGTATAAACCTTGTTGTATAATACCTTGCAGTACTGTTAACCACCCCTGACTCTCCTTCTGCTGACTGTCCTGTGTTGATTATTTTCAGTGCTAATGTCAATAATGCTAAAAGAAGCCAACACTCATTTTAGTTAACTGTCAACTCTTAAAGATGACGTTCATCCTCCTGTTTTTAAGGTTACTTTCTTTTGCAAAAGGGTAACATGGAAAAGAACTGTTTCTTTGAGGAAGCTATAGATATTAAGGGAAGAAGAAGCAAACTCTCACTATTTCATAAGGTGATTTCCTCTCAGGTTAAGTTTTTAAAAATACATCAACAGAGAAAGACTGTTTTCTGGGTAGCAATTGTTAGAGGTTATGTGATATGTGCTGAACAGAGTTTATCAGTGAAGTTTTTTCTGTCTTGTAATTTCAACAATGAGGCTCTTGTTTACATTTTTTTCCTCTTTTTTTTTTTTTTTTTTTAATATATCAACAGTGTTTAAATAGAATGAACAGAAAATGCAAAGCAAACCAAAACTTCTAGTTTACTTTGTAACTACAAAAAAGAAGTGATAAGCTCATTTATAGAAACATAAAGGAGCCCAGACTGGAAGGGATCTTTAAAGATCCTAAAGAAAAGAGATCCTAGATTATCTAGCACCCTGTCCAGCTGGGTTTTATCTTCAAAAAAGTTTTATCTTCAGAACTTCTATGGATGGGGATTCTACCACTTCTGTGGGGAGTTTGTGATTATTTGCACTGTAAAATGTTTCTTTCTTAAGTAAAGTGGAAATGTCTCCTGGAATACAAAAGTTCAGATAAAAAAGGAAGATTACTGGATTATTATAAAAGAAGATTATGCAGAAGATTATTTTTGATTTCACACAAAATTCAGTCAGATTTCAGTTTCAGTAAAATATAAAAGCTTGCTGCTTAGTTAAAACTCATAAAACAGGTAGAAGCTATATTTTAAAGCAGCAGTACTTTACGGTCATCTGCTTTGATTCTGAATTTTTCATAAGATGAAAGGCTGAATCCAAATAATTCAATGAGCTTGTACTCCTTTCCACTGTTGCCTAGAGTATACTGTGTATACACAGTATATTAACACATATGTTAGATTCTTCTGTTTAAAAATACAACCACCATTATATTTGTCTGCCTTCTGAGAAACTGAACAGTTCCCATAAAAGTCAATAGATTTTGCAGGAGCTCATCATTAACAAGGATTAGGTAGTTTGAAGTTTATTAGTACACATGGATGCATAGTATATCCATACATATTTTTCTGTTTGTATGTATGTACATGTTAGTCCATACAAATATATGTGTACTTGTATGAGTGCAGCACACACAGAATAAGTTGATCTGATACTCTGATACACTGAACCTCATGAGTAATTAGAAGTCTAGTTCAGATTTCAGACATAGTGTCTCAAAATTACAGCGAATTTTTGACTAAAGGCATCTGGGCTTTAGAGCTTGCTAAATGTATAAAAATGTATAAAAAAGAAATCACAGCTGTGTGTGTCCCTTGCTTCTTCCTGATCAACTCCTTCCATATTTTTATTACTATTATTATTATTGTTATTATTGTTGTTGTTATTATTGCCATTATCATTATTCATTAATAATTACATAAAATTACAATTTGTGAGTAGCACAGGTAGCACAATGAACAAGATGTGCTCACAGGCTACAGTTTCCTTATTAAATTATCCATTTGCATGGAAACTTTACAAAAATAAGGAGCTCTGATTTTTTATCCTAATGTTAGGAAAGTTTGTCTTGCTTTACAAAGAAAAAAAATACTTCTGACTCAAAGAGGTCTTAATCTGAGAATATCAACTTGATGATTAGTAATTTTTGTTATATTTCAACTCAAGTAAGCTCAACTAATAGTCAAGGTAATACCAGTTCTGATGACTGTAATGAAATAAATTTCAAAACAGAAATTTCCTACATTTTTTTTTTTCAGTGAAACCTGACTTACTTCTGAACTGAATTTTGCAACTGATATTTAAAAGATTACAAAAGCCATGTGATGCCAATAGATGAGTGAGAAGTTAAATCTTTGAAAAAATAAGTAAGCTGAAAAAAGCCCTCATTATTAATATAACATAGTTTAAGGCAAAGAATTATTTATATTATTTTTCTAGTACACAGTTTAATTAAAATAAATTGTATGGCTATGATGAAAAGTTACTGCACAAGCTAAAGAAGAAATTGTTTTTTTTTAAACTGTGCCTCTTCAATTTGTATTCTTCACTGGAAGCAAAATGCTTGTCAAGTTTTGAAAGGAACTGTAGCATACAACTGTAACTGTCACCAAGACATTTGGGAAAAAATGCCTGTAATAAAAGCCTAAATTAATCTGAATCATTCACTTTAAGAGGTAGATGTAATAAAGACATAGGAAATTGAAGAACAAATCTCATGGATATCTACAGCTTTTCCTAAATATTGCTTAATAATATATTATACTTGGACTGAAAAGAAAGGCACTGCAGAGAAAGAAAATTTTCATGAAGGGATACAAATCTAGCTTCACAATGTAAAAAAATATCTGGTATTAAGATCTTAAATATAATCTAGTTCTAATATTCAAAATTATTTTAACTGTAGTATATTGGAATAATTTATTAATTAATGTTATTTACTCTAGTCAAATGCATGAAGGCATAAGGATAGAGAAGAAAATACAATTAATTTCTAGAAACTTGGTGAAGTGATATAATGCCATGATATAATGCCAGGTTAAACCTGGTAGGCAGTTAAGCATCATGTAGCCACTCACTCACTTACACCCCTCCAGCAGGATGGGGGAAAGAATTGGAAAGATAAAATGTCAGAAAACATTTTACTAGGTAAAATAAAAGCTGCTTGTGCAAGCAAAGCAAAACAAGAAATTGATTCAATACTTCCCATCACCTGTACTTCCAACATTCATCCACTTCCAGGAAAGCTGGACTCATCAATCATGATGATTTCTTGGAAAGACAAATGGCATCATTTCAGAAGTCTCCCCTTCCTCCTTCTTTCCCCCAGAAAGAATCATGAAAGAAGTACTGGAACAGGCTGCCCAGGGAAGTGGTGGAGTCACATCCCTGGAAGTCTTCAAAAGACGCTTAGATGTAGAGCTTAGGGATATGGTTTAGTGGTGGGCTGTTAGCGTTAGGTTGGAGGTTGGAGGTTGGACTCGATGACCTTGAGGTCTCTTCCAACCTGGAAAATTCTGTGATTCTGTGATTCTGTGATAATATATTCCAAGCCAGAAGGGATCCACAAACATTATCAAGTCCAACTCCTGGCTCTGCACTGGACTCCATAAAAATTAAACTATATGTCTGAGAGTGTTTTCCAAATACTCATTGAAATTTGTAGGTCATGGCAGACTTGGTGCAGTGACCACTTTCCCTGGGGAGCCTGTTCCACTGCTTGAACAGTCTCTCAGTGAAAAACCTTTTCCTAACATCCAGCCTGAAGCTCCTCTAACCTCAAACACAACAACATATGAGCCACTGTGAAGAAAATTAACTCTAGGTCATCCAAAACCAAGACACACAAAAATATTATCAATACTCAATTAAATATCATGATCATGAACTTAAAGTTTGGTTTGTTTGTTTGTTTGTTTGTTTTTATGATAATGAATAAAATGCCATATTGAAGTTGTTGAAACTCCATGGATTTCAATAGTTAACATCAGTGAAGCTTCTGGACCAGATCTTTAATATTGCTTAGGAGAAAAAAAAAAAAAAAAAAAAAAAAGATTATATATAAATATAAATATGTATATGTATATATATATATAATATATGTATTTATCCACTACATGTATATATATATATATCCACGTAGTGGTTTTACTAGAGTGGGCGAGTGGGCAGCCAAGCTCCATCACAGCCACTCTCTCACTCTCCCTGCTCAAAGGGAAAGTAGGAGAAAATATGAGGCAAAGGGCTCAAGGGTTTAGATAAGGTCTGGGAGATGACTCAACAATTATTGTAATGGGCAAAACAGACAGAGTAGGGAGATTACTAAAATGTATTTCCTATTACTAACAAGCTAGAGAAGTGAGAAACAAAGGAAAGAAACCCAAAGCACCTTCCCCACATCTACTCTCTTCCACCTCCTCTCCCTGAGAGGTGTAGGGTTCTGGAAGAGTGGGCGTTGTGGACAGTCTATAGCACTTTGTCTCTGCCGCTCCTTCATAGTCACTCTCTTCCCTGCTCCAACGTGGGTCCCTCCCATGGGATGCCATCCTTCCTGAAATGATCCTGTGTGGACTTCCCACAGGTAACAGCTCTTCAAGAACTACTCCAAATATGAGTCCTTACCATGTGCCCCATCCATTAGGAGCACACCACTCCAGCCTGGTTACCCCATGGTGGGCAGCTTCTGCCAGGTTACTACTGGCTTCTGCATGGTTTGCTCTCCGTCGGCTACAACTCTGACCTGCAATCTGCTCTGGTGGTTGATCCCCACAGGCCACAGCCTCCTTCACGGCAGATCTACCAGCTTCACTTTGGGGTCCTCTATGAGTTGCAGCATGGAAACCTGCTCCACCGTGGTACATCATGGGCTGCAGGGGAACAACCTGCTTCACCATGGTCCTCTTCCCAGGCTGCAGGGAAACACAGGTCTCACGGTCCTCTCTAGAGGCCACCTCCTTCCCCTCCTTCTTCACAGACCTTCATGTCTGCAAGGCTGTTTCTCACTCCTCCCTCTTACAGCTTCTGTTAAGCAGCAGGTTTGGTGTTTTTTATTTTTATTTATTTTTCTTTTTATCAATATTATTATTTAATTTTTTAAATCTCACCTCACAGAGGTGCAAAAAACATCATTTATTGGCTTGGCTCTGGCCAGCGGTAGGCCTCTTATCTATCATGGGGCAGCTTCTGTATTCTTCTCACTGAGGCCACTACTATGGCCCACTGCTACCAAAACCTTGCCATGTAAACCCACTACATTTCATGAAGAATATATATTGCAAGCTGATTTATTTAATTTTGTAGAGCACTGAGATAACAGACTTTCCAGCAGAACTACTTGAAAAGTAGTTCTGTTGAAGAACTAGTTGTATGCTTAAAATTGAAGATTTTCTCAAAATAAAATAAAAATAAAAAATCCTTGTCTTTATATGAGACGAGGTTCTGTCAGTGTCTGTTAATTCCCATAATTTTACTAGTTTCCCTGGCTTAAAATCTATCCAACTAGTGGACAGATTTTTTTACTGTATATAACTAAAAAGGAAATGTGTATTGACTTTTACCAAACAATAACTTCAGATTCAAGGACCAAAATTTAAGTTAACCTGTTGTATTTCAGAAATGACCATGTGACTTGCAAATTCTGTACACCATATTATTGAGAAATCTATGTCTGCATTAATGGTTTCATCTCTGTTGCTTTATTGATTGCCTAAATGACTACGCATTTCTGCTTTAGCAGATTTTGTGCTGGAAGAAAATTTAGTTTCAGTTTGCAAACAAGCTAGCATTTTTAATGACTTACGAAACATATAGCTACATCATATCATCATGTTAAAGTAACTTCTGCAGAAATTCCCTTTGTACGTGTTCAAGAATACTGAAAGAATATATATGTCTCAATGAATTCTAGAACACAGAGTTACTAGAATTTGCATTCATGTATCTGCAATATAGATTATATTTATAGGTGACAAAACACGAAAGACAGTGACCCTATATGCAGTAGGATTGCATTTAGTACATAAATAGGCAATTACCTGAAGAACAGCCTACATGCTAGCTTCCCTGTATGTAAAATAATTTATTCTGCCTAGTTTTATTGTTGTTGTTGTTTGTTTATTGTTTTAATCTGGTTATTTTCAGTTCATTTGGATATATATCTATATATAGAGAGAGAGAGATAGATATATAGGTATATCTATCTCTCTATCTCTATCTATATCTATATAGGTATATATCTCTCTCTCTCTATATATATATATTCCTGCTAATAAAGTAGATCATGTTTTATTTCTGAGGGGAGAGGGAGTGGTGGTAATTAAATACAAGTACAATAGTTTTCAAACATGCACACAAAAAAAAAAATAAAAAAATTGATGAGATGTAGCTCAAATTGATAAGTTAATAGTTAATGTATGTGTGAAATGCTTTTTTTTTTTTTTTTTTTTTTTTTTATCAATTATCATTTCTAAGAAATAATGACATACCCTACAATTTAAGTTACTGGTATACTTGCAGGATACTCTCAAACATCCAGGATACTTTCTCTCTTTTGATGATATAAATACCACGCACTTTTTGGCTATTTAGTAAACCTTTCTTTGAGAACCTCAGTTATTTCATATAACTTGCTAAACAAATTATTATTGACTTAAACTTTCCACTTTGAGATATTACCTCTTCAGAAACTTCAGTTATACATAGCACTAATTTTGGTAGTTTTCTCCTTGACCTTATTAAATGCATTCGGGACATCCTTGGTTTCTGTCAAACTGAGTGATAATATATCAGATTTATCATCTAATAAGATTTGAAATATTGTTAGTTTCTTTTAGAAGTAATAATTCTTAGACAAGCAGCCTTAGAAATTATAGATTTATTTTACTGATAGCTACAACAGATTCTGCATATTTCCTACACACTGGAGTTCTTTATAATAAAAATTATTTTTCAGATATTAGAGATATTTAAGAAATCAGGTTATTTTATGGCATAGAAAATATGTTAGTGCCATAAACATGTTGGAATAAAATAACCATGATTTGTTCCTAAATGAATGTGTATTTTATCTGTATGGGAAAGTGTGTCTGAATAAAAATTTCACAAATATGCTACTTGTGAAGCTACAAAATTTGAACTTTCTACATTGGTTTTTATTCCATTATCCACATTTTTTCATAACATATTCACATAAAAAGTCTTTCACAGAATTCCAGCCTCATTTATAATAATGAACAGACAGCAGAAAAGAAAAGAGAAAAAAAAAAAAGTATTCTGTTTCATGTGCACTGAATGACTTGGAACAAGGGTAATGGGCTGTACTATTCACCCTATTGCATACTTTGCATTTAATACTATGCACAACTATTTGTTTATATTCAAGGTCCACTGCTGCATACTTTTTGCAAAGAGCTAAGAGCTATGATAACTCTCTGCTGCTGGTGTACCAGTGATACACCAGTGTACCAGTGATATGTAACAATGGTCAGTCACCTTCTGAGTGAAAAGTGTGTGGACCCATTATTGTCACTGCTGTAGACAAATACTGCTTTGCAGTTTTTAACTGTTTTTTGTTTGTTTGTTTTTGTTGGCTCTTAAATTAAAATATAATAAAATATGAATTTAATAAAGAATGTTGCAAATTCAACTAGACATTACAGAAAATCTCCATTAAATAATAAACTGTTACTAAAATTTTATAATATTTTTGAAGTTACAGTTTAATTTAGGTTTTCACTAAATTCCCAAACATTTAGATAAAGTCAGAACTAGTGAAACAGTTAATTTCTTTCAATGTCTTACTTGGAAATTTTCAGAAGACTAGTAATAGTTGAGATATAGAAATCCTGAGGATTAATTATTTACATTAGAATAATAAACAGTAATAATCATGCAGACAATGACAATAATTAGAGTGTGGACAAAACAAAACAAAACAAAACAAAAAAAAACCCGCATTATTTTCTAATTTTTAATCTGTTTATTATATAGACTGCAAGATCCTTTCAAAAGGAGGATTTTTTCTTTTCTTTTCTTTCTTTTCTTTTTTTTCTTTTCTTTCTTTTCTTTTCTTTTCTTTTCTTTTCTTTTCTTTTCTTTTCTTTTCTTTTCTTTTCTTTTCTTTTCTTTTCTTTTCTTTTCTTTTCTTTTCTTTTCTTTTCTTTTCTTTTCTTTTCTTTTCTTT
>CM021763.1:32370137-32398685 GCA_011075105.1 Heteronetta atricapilla | reverse complement strand
GGGGTGGGATTCACTCCTACTCTGTTTTACCTGTATTGGCTTGTATAGAGAGGATCATGAGAATTTTTTTTTCATATGACTAGGGACACATGACTTTTACTTTGCATCCATTATTAATATACTTTGAAATAGTAATACATTGCTGCAACCATGATGGAGATTGGATGGTGAAGGAAACTCATTGCATCACAGATAAAAGTTTTAGGGTAGATTCATGAAGAATTTAAATGGGAGGGAAGTGATTGTCCACTGTACTCTGCACTGGTGTGGACTCACCTTGAGTACGGTGTGCAGTTCTGGGCACCACAGTAAAAAAAGGATGTGAAACTATTGGAGAGTGTCCAGAGAAGTGATCCAACGATGGTGAGGGGCCTAGAGAGGAAGCGGCTAAGGTCACTTGGCCTGTTCAGCCTGGAAGAGAGGAGGATGAGTGGGAGGCTTCATCGTGGCCTACAGCTTCCTCACGAGGGGAGTGGAGGGGTAGGAACTGATCTATTGTCTGTAGTGGCAAGCAATAGGACCTGAATGAATGGAGTCTAGCTGCAACAGAGGTTCAGGTTGGATATCAGGAAGAGGTTCTTCACTGAGAGGGTGGTCAACAGCCTCCCCAGGGAAGTAGTCACTGCACCAAGGGTTTAAGAAGTCTGTGCATTTGGCCATGTGCTCTGAATTTTTGGGTAGACTTGTGTGAAACCAGGAGCTGGACTTGATCTTTATGGGGCCCTTCCAACTCGGGATATTCTATGATTCTATGATTCTGTGATACTAGTTGCTTCTGGGAACACAGAAAGTTTTACTGCAGCAGGTTTTAGAAGAGCAATTTTTTAGTTCCCATTTTCTTCTGCAACCAGCTACAATGAATTCCTAAACCTCTATAGAATTTCCTGAAACTCCATATATTTTCGATAATTTGAGATGTAAAAGTGTAGGCCAGTATATATGATGTCAAAGGAAAAGGTTTTTTGTGACAAAATAATAATAACAATAATAAAAGAAAATATATAAAAAAAAAAAATCATGAACGGGTCAGGGAAAAAAAGAAAACATGGCAAATATGGATTTTTGTAGTTATTTTATTGTTATTATTATGTACATAAAAACAGTCTGAATATTTCTAACAAAACAGATTCAACAGCTGGCAGAGGTGTTATCACTTTTTAATTTATGGGACAGGAATGTCCTTTTATCACCAACTATGAATTCTGGAAAAGTGACATGTAAATGCCAGCTTCTGAAATTACTTCTGAAGGTTAACTTTTCCCCTTTTATTGGAGATTGGGACTTAAATCTGCATACACATTTGAAAAAGAACACTAATCATCCATTTCAACACATAAATTGCCTAATCTTCCTTAAAACCTTTGAACTTTTTTGTCATGCTGATATTTTCATGAATGAGTTGTGAAACACAATGTTTTATAGAAATGTAAAGCAAAATCCTTATTTGTGTATCCTCATATAGTAATAAAACAATTAGTCCTTAACTAGTGAGGTGAAAGTTTCCAAATATTACAGTAAATCTTTTCAAATAGAGTTTGTAACATGTAATAACAGGTAATTAACCCTAATTATATTCAATAACTACATTAGTACCTTAAAAATAAATATTGAAAGCTGAGACCAGAGAATTAGAAAGAGGTGAAAAAAATGAAAGGAATCATTTGAAAATCAATTCTCTGTAATATACAAATATGCTGGTAAAATTCATGATATTTGACACACACACACACACAAAAACACTTCCAGCAGTGTTTACACAAAGATAACAGTAATTTTTGGAATACTGAAGAATATATTTATTTAGCAACTAGAAAAACGTATTAGCTTAAAATGTTTATTTTAAAAAAAAATATGAATAATAGGAGTATTAATTCTTCATTTTGAATGTTAATAGGAGATCATAGAAAACAATTGAAATATAGAGTGAATCACATACTTGGGTAAAGCCACTATGAAATAATCGAAAATGGTTTACCAAGACTTTTGTACTCTTCACAGTGGAAGAAGTACTTTATTTGTTTCCAGGGATATTTTTTGAAATTAATACCTGCATTTGAGGAAATAAACTGTTTTTCTACTTTTACAATGAGACAGAAGGTTAGAAATAGAAGCTGTGTTCTGAATTTAATATTACTTGGAAACTGTACACTTTGTTTACTTGTAAGGTTAATATATATGCATATATACACACACACATTTATATGTAAATATAAAACCTCTGCTATACCCTATCGCACCAAATAAAGTATTATCTCTGAGAACTTTTGTACTGAATGAAGAAGCATGTCAACACAACAATAAAGCTACCAGTCTAATTCAGGGATTAAAATTCTGTCTTTAATTTAACATGTAGTAAATTCAGACTAAGCAAATGTTCTACTTAAATAATTTTGTAAGGTACAGTCTGCATAGCTTTATATGTTCAACTGTGTTCAATAATGTAATTATAGGAACTTGACTCCAGGAGTTTTAATTCTGTGCAGAGTAATAATTTTGAAGTGTAAATATTAATAGCCTGTATTTATTGAAGTGTCATCACAATCTCTGCTCCAAAGCTCATTATTTGAACGTGAATGATTTCACTGACAGCTGTTTCTCTGCCCATCAGGGTACATTCCTACAGAGGTTTCCTACAGTGGCTACCAGACAGTAGCAACAACAAATTATACACAGATCTTACCTTTACCTCACAGATCTGAGTTGTGGTTTTCTCCCTCTTTCTCCTCACTAGTTCCTCCCAGAAGCCATCTGAAAGAGGACAGTGGAGTTTTGGAGGAATGAGGAAGTGGAAGCACTCAGGATTGCCCCACCGGGACAGCTTGTTATTTAATGTAGTGGAGAACTAGTGAATAAAAAGTAAACTCTTGTTTGGAAGAGACTAGTGCCCATCACAGTAGAATCCTAAATTTAAATTTACAGAATTAAAGAATGGTTGAGGTTGGAAGGGATCACCACAGATCATCTAGTCCAACCCTCCAGCAGGGTCATCTATTATTGCATGTATTGCAGGATCTTATCAAGGTGGGTTTTGAGTATCTCCAAACAAGGATATCCTACAACCTCTGTGGGTAGCCTGTTCCAGTGCTCTGCCACCTGAACGGTAAAGAAGTTCTTCCTCTTATGGCGATGCAACCTCCTGAAGTTCAATTTATATCCCTTACCCCTTGTCCTCAAACTGTCCACCACTGAGAAGAGTTTTGCCCCATCCTCTTTACATTTTTCCCTCAGCTATTTGTAGAGATTGATAAAATCCCCTCTCAATCTCCTCTTCTCTAGGGTAAACAGTCCCATCTTGATTAGTCTTTCCTCATAGGACAGATGCTCCAATCCCCTACTCATCTTTGTGGCTCTACGGTGGACCCTTTCTAGAAGTTCTAGAGAAGTTCTGGGCTCCCTCTTGTACTGGGGAGCCCAGAACTGGACACAGTATTCTGGGTGTGGCCTCACCAGAGCTGAGTAGAGGGGGAGAATCACCTTTCTCAAACTCCTGTCCACATTCCTCCTGATGCAGTCTAGGATCCCATTGGCCATCTTGGCCACAAGAACACACTGCGAGCTAGTGGTTGACTTGTTGCCCACCACGAACCCCAGGTCCCTCTCCTCAGAGCTGCTCTCCAGCAGGTCAGGTCCCAGCCTGTACTGGTGCCTGGAGTTGTTCCTCCCCAGATGCAGGACCCTGCACTTTCCCTTGTTGAACCCATGAGGTTCCTCTCTGCCCAACTTTCAGGCCTGTTAAGGTACTTTTGATTGGCCACACAAGCCAATCAGCCACTCCTCCAAGTTTTGTATCGTAAATTCTAGAAGCAGGAAAATAGTTCTTGTGATAGAGTAAACTGAGAGTTTTTGGCTTGTCACAAAATAATACTCTAAAGTCATTTAATGAAGTTTAATTGTTTCTTTAGAAAGAAAAACAAAATCAAAACAAAACAGTCCCATTAGCCTATTCTGTTTTGATTTTGTGAACTTGTTCATGACTGTCAAGACTGATTAGTCTCAGAATGCTTTCTAAACACTTCTTTGCTATTTCCTGTTCAAATCCTTGCATACTCCTTTTCTAGCTTGCTCATCTTAAATCAAATTAATGTTGCTCACAAAGTACTGAGAAAGATTTTGGTAACCAAGTATCTCCACATAATTTACTGTGTCTTTACAGGACTTTTTTGGAGATTCTATAAGATAAAGTGTCTCCTTTACACTTAAGGGTTAAAAAAAATTCTTCAATCTTTCATTGCCTAGTGCAAAGGAAGGTTTCTGGAAACTAAAAGGTCTTTTAGCAAAGAAGGAAAGATTCAAGCCTTAGAAAACTAATTACACCATTACATGCTGCAATTACAATTAAAGATTTTCAGCTGATGAAAGGTATGTTCACTGCATTCTCATTATCTTATATTTCCTTACCAACACTCATGAGTACCATGATTTTGATATAACAAAAACAACTAAAAAAACTGTACTTTCCCAGTAACATCAACAGACTCACTTAGGGATCCCACTGGAACTCATATTCTCTTTTACATAATCACCATGTTAACTGAAGGAGTAAATTCCACCCTTTTTACTGAAGGTATTTTGTTTATATTTGTTAAAAACAAAATAAAACAAAGCAAAACACGTTGTCAAGCATTCTTTATAATGTTACCTTTATTATTCAAGTTAACAACTATTAGGATTCAGCTTAGGTTGCTTTCTTGGATTTAATCTAATTGGTTTATCTCAGTTTTACTTAGTTTCAATAAATAGACAGAAACCCTCTTGTTCTGAGAGCTAAATCATAAATAAGGGTCGTAATTTCATATCTGATAAATACAAATATTTTCCATGACACCCCCCCCCCCAAATAAAGAAGTAAATAAATAGAAATTAATGCCAATCTAGTAAAAAACAAACAAACAAACAAAAAACTCCATTCCACCCCAGTGTGTGTATCTGTCAATTTTATAATTAACCATGGACAAGTATCTGGAATCATAGAATAAGCAAAAATGCAACAACAAAAAATGAAATAAGTGTTTGTGGAGACTATTTATTTCTATTTAGAAGTTGGTTCTATTTCTATAGTAATATTTACTATTTTTTATTTACAAATAATTTTAAGAAAACAATATATTTATCATATCACATTTCGAAAATTCCAGATCTTATCATATTTTTAATTAAATGGCACAGAAGAAAAAAGTGTTCTACACAAAAATGATATGTTTCATGTTGTAATATTGTTAGTCATAAAAATTACAAATAGGTTCCAAAAGGAAGAAACTGCCTTCTTGAATACCTGATACTTAATTTTGTTTTTACTATTGTTAGGAAACAAACTCAGCCTTAAGAAATATTAAATCTAATTTCTATTCACTTTTAAAATTTTACAATATTCGATCCAATTCCTGCTCCAGATAGCAAACATGCATATGCAAAAGAAGTTTCTCTGATATTATCATTCTTAATTTGTGGTTTCACAGTCATTTCCATAGCAACAGAATGATGATACAAAAACCGCATTGTTGCTTCTGGTTTGAGTACGAGCAGCTGAGATGTGAATCAAGACTTGATTCACAAAGAGAAAGATGATGTAAAATTTAAATATTCAGATTAGGATTAAGCCCACCTGGTTTTCTTTTATTCCAATGTCAAAATTTCTTAAGCTAGTAATTAAAATATTATAACTCAGTCAAGGAAATATTTGTTGAGTTGATGGCAGGTGAAATAACTCTCTTTTACATCATATGAATATGCATATGAAACTAAATTTCACTTATTAATAAAGATGCCATATCCCAGTATCAGATATATCAGTGCAGCCAAATAATGCATTTACCACTCAAGTGAGTGGAAGCATGGCTGCTACAGAAATGTTATCCGGGATACATTTCTGAGCAGAAGCTTTCATTAGGTTTGTTAAAGTCCAAGATAATTATGCTACAAAATGAAAATGTAACAAGGACATTTTTTGGGGGTAGCCCTTACTTTTTTTTTTTTTTTTCCTTTTTTTTTTTTTCCTTTTTTTTTTTTTTTTCCTTTTCTTTTTTCTTTTTTTATCTTTTTCTTTTTTTTTCCCAATCATGCCTGTGAAGGGATTATGCCACCTTCTCACTAATCCTGAACTATATATTATACATGAACTGTGTTAACACAATTACAAAATTAAATTGCCTCTTCTTAATATGTGTTTACCAGAATGGTATCCCATATAGTATAGTATAGTTCAGTTGGAAGGGACCTACAAAGATCATCTAGTCCATAGGCTTAACCAAAAGTCAAAGCATATTAAGGTTATTATCCAAATGCCTCTCAAACAGACAGACATAGAGAATTAATCACCTCTCTAGGAAGTCTGTTCTGGTGTTTGACCACCCTCAGAGTAAAAATCAAAAATCTTAATAACCACCTGGACTTCCCTTGGCACAGCTTTCCCTTGCTTTCCCTCCTGTTCCCTCCCATTCTATCACTGTTTGCCAGGGAGAAGAGATAGTGCCTCCCTCTCCACTTCCCCTCTACAGGAAGTTGTAGACAGCCATGAGGCTACTCTTAGTCTTCTCTTCTCCAGACTAGACAAACCAAGTGTCCTTAGCCTCTCCTCATAAGACATGCCTTCCAGCTCTTTTACCCTCCCTGTTACACTTTCAGGTACCTTATTATCCTTTTTATATGGTGGGTCTCAGAACTGCACACAATGTTCAAGGTGAGTCTGCACCAGCAATAAATATAGCAGGAAAATCACCTCTTTTGACTGGCTGGTTTAATGCACCTCAACATGTGTTTTGCCATCTTGGCTGCCAGGGCACACTGCTGGCCTGTGTTGAGCCTGCTCTCAACCAGCACCTCCAGATTCCCTTTGCTGAGATACTCTCCAGCCAGTCATCTCCCAGCTTGTACCTATGTCCAGCATTACTCCATCTCAGGTGCAGAACCCAGCATTTCCCTTTGTTAAATTTCATGCTACTGATGATTGCCCAATGCTCCATCCAGTCTATCTAGATCCCTCTGCAAGGCATCTCATCCATTTAATGTCAACAGTACCTTGTAGTTTAGTGTCATCAGCATACTTGCATACTTGTCATCAGCATACAATCTACTCCTGCATCCACATCACTAATAAAATGTTGAACAGAACTGGCTCTGGAATTGAGCCCTGGGGAACACCACTAGTGACCGGTCACCAGCCAGATCTAGTTCCAGTCACTGTGATTATAGACTTAAGCTGAGTAAAATAAGGAAACTTTGAAGAAAACAGGGAGACTGGTAGCTTTGAGCTAGCAGAAGGAAGGGAGCTAAGGAATAAAATGTAAAAAAAAAAAAAAAAAAAAAAAAAAAAGAAGATTCTAGACTGACCTATGGTAACCTTTTGCTCATTAAGGAAGAATACCTTAGACTGCCAAATCTTGCCCCAAAGTTCTAACTACTGCAGCACTTTAATGAAATATAACTTATCCCATTTTCCCAGCCAAATTTTCAGAAGTTAGATCCTCTCTCATTGATCAGCAAGATGCATTAGAGATGGTTGTTAGTAAGAGAAAGTGCCAGATAAGAGATTTACTCTGAAACCATTAATGATGTATCTAATGAAAAAAAAGACAGCTACCCCTATTTCCATGATTTTCCTATGCTTGAGATGATTTCCTCATCTTAATCCTCAGTATACTGTCATTTCCCTGACAATTCACCTTTGTTGTTGTTGTTGTTATTACACTGAGACAGGGTCAAGCCATTTGGAATCAAGGGATAAAGTGGCATCTAGTACATAAATGTCAGGACGATATTATCTAGGGTAAGAGAAAAAGAGAGAGAAAAGTAATGTGTGACAGAAAAGTTGTGTGGGAAGTATAAGAGGCAAACAGGGCTTGGAAAAAAAAAAAAAAAAGCAGGAAGTGGAGAACATTAACACCAGATTATTATTATTGTTATTTTTTGTTAATTTCATTGCTCTATGAAAGACTGTGATGACTTCAGTATAAGTCATATGCAATCACAAACTTGATGCGCACTGGGTACCAGAACCATATTTCTTCTGAATTAACAAGAATAGATGATAAAGAACATCTAGATTGAAGAATGTAAAGCTTATACTATCTGCAGAAGAACACAATATATCGTATAAAATTAAAGATGTGCAAAACAATATTCATATAAATGCAAATTATAATTTGTTTCTTTTTATAGCAGTTCTGAGCTGGCATAATAATCTTCACCAAAATTAAAATTTGTGTCACATGGCATTTTTGAGATTGCACTAGGAGAGCTAAAGCCATAATGACTGTGTTGCTGAACTCATTCAATAGGAATGCTGAAGATAAACCAGGTGTTAAGAAATATGGTAATATTTTCCTTTACTTCCTTAAATGCTGATATTCAAGATAGTATATGCATTCATTAATCACTACACAAATAATATTTCAGATCTATGGGATATACAAAATGGCACTACAATCATCATTGTAAAAGCAAACAAACAAAAAGTATATATATCATCTTTATTTTTTGAGTGCTAGCAACAAGGCCAAACAGGGTGTGGTACATCAGTCAGGGTGTGTCAGTTCACCTGGGAGGCCATGCAGGGTGGCCGCCTCTTTGAAGGAGGTCCATTCCACTGGTTGAGTGGGATATTAAAGTAAACATAACACAGCAATGAGGCACTGTTCTGTGACCAGATGGCACTGTTCTGCACAGGTCAAGGGCACTCATTCAACCCAGCCATCAAGACAGAATGCTGGGCACTCATTAGAGAGCAAAGCCTACAGGTCTGTCTGGGGTATCTCCACCATCTACCCCAGCAGAGGACAATGCCTCCACCCAGATGAAGTGGCTTAAGGGAGAGGCTGCAGTGCAGACTTCAGACTTCGGGAACTGCTTATACTTTCCTTCTGGGGCACATGGCAGACCTTCCTGTAAAAGCTGTGCCCAGGTGGAGGACTTCCTGCAACTGTTGGCTGAGCTACAGGAGGCAATGAGGAGGCTACATAACATCAGGGAGGCTGAGGTTGAGTTAGATAGCTGATTCCAAGTGCTGCCTGTGGGAAACCCACAGCCCATGGCCAAGCAGTCAAAAAATCCCTTACTGGCACATGCAGAGGGAGGGAGGACAATAGCACAGAAGAACAGAAGTTTTCAACAGCAAGGACCATCAGAAAGAAGAGACTTCCCCTGAAGCCTGAGGTGCCCTTGCAGAACTGCTTCACCTCTCTACAGACTGAAGAGGAAGGACCTGTCACACATGGAGTGACACTGGAGCCGAGTAAGGCAGTATGATCTGTTCCCTATGTAACATCAAGCACAACTACGAAATGGTGACAGGTGATACTAGTAAGCAATTGTCATGAATTAAATTTTTACATGGAGCTGATGTATCGGCAATTTACTACTTCCTTTATGGTAAATCACAAATTTGATTGTATGATTTTTTTCTCTATCATCAGTTAATCTTGTTAAGATTGTTTAACACAATAATACAAAGTAGTGTTTATTAGAATCAAAAAAGTGATTTGTTGAAGATTTGTAAATTGCAAGGTTCACACACAAGACTTATGTCAAGGTATTAGTGCTTTCTATACAGCAAGGGATGAGGGATTTCTGGACAGTAAGGGATTAAGGATTTCTGTACAACAAGGCATTGGGAATTTCTAAACTGTGTTGTGCACTCAAGAACTTTTCCTCTTTTTGTGAATTACTCATCCTCCTAGGCTTCAGCGTATTCAGTGGACAATCATTGAATCTTTAGAAGTCAGGACCCTAGTGAATTATTCAATTTTCTCTACATCAGCATATGCAGTGGATGATTGTTGAACATCACAGAATCTTACCCTGGGAGGCATCCTACCTCAGGGGGAGATCCTGCGCCACAGTTCTCTGTGGTCCTGGAGAGCTCAAAGAGGCTCTTTGTTTAGGACCAGTATTTATAGGATTGCAAAATGATTGGCTTTAGTCAGCATTTCTCCATCCTGGTCACAATTCAGGTTGGCTAATTCTTGTACTATCCACCACCTGCGCAATTCCAGTACCTTCCAGGTTATACAGTTCTGGTATCCTGGTAGCAGGAGTTCCAGATACAGTTAGAGAGTGCCTAATCATCCCAACTCACTGCACTTGTAACAATGGCAAGAACATAATGTTAGTTTATCCTGAGACTGCAGAGTAGCCTGCTGAGGGAGTGCACTGCACCACCACAGCAACACTCTTCTGACAAGTATGGAGGCACCCTTTTGACATTCTGACCCACTCTCTAGAGAAGTCTGTTGCTTGCCAGTGGTTTGAATCAGGGATGTCACTGTGAGACTTACAAGCCTACTTCAGTCCACTGACTATTATCCACTGCTGTTGTTTTATGTGGGCATAAATGATACAGCCAGGAACACCCTGAGGAGTATCAAGGATTACAGAGCCCTTGGAGCAGGGGTAAGGGACTGGAGAGCAGGTTGCTTTTTCATCAGTCTTCCCAGACAAAGGGATAGGGTTTGAAAGGGCCAACTGAACCTGCAAAATCAACAAATGGTTACAGGACTGGTGCCATAACCAGGGGTTCAGCTTCTTAGACCATGGGACTCACTTTGAGAAACCTAGACTGCTGGGGCTGATGGGGTGTATCTGTCAGTGGAGGGGAAGAGCAACTTCTGTCGCAGGCTTGCCAAGAAAGCAAAGAGAGCTTCAAACTAAGAAAGGTTTGGAAATGGGAGAGTTACAGAGACCATCCAGGCAGCAAAATAAGGTTGAAGTGGGGATACCTCTATCAAGTGCATGCAGTCATGAAGTGTCTACAGAACATGGGTAAGGGGTGTCTTGCACCGCTCCTGGGATACTGACATGCTTGAACACCTCTCTGAAGTGCCTGAACAGCAATGCACATAGCATGGAAAACAAACAGGAAGAATTAGACATCTGCGTGCAATTGCAGGGCTTTGATCTTACTGAAATTACAGAAACGTAGTGGATTGCTGGAATGCTGTCACAGGCTACATACTTTTTAGGGAAGACAGGCCAGGAAAATGAGGTGGTGGCATTGCACTTTGTGTGAAGCTGGACTATTTGGAGCTCTGCGTTGAGGTGGATTATAACCAAGTTAAGAGTTTATGGGTAAGAGTTTATGGGACTGGCTAATGTGGGTGACTGTTGTGGGCATTTACTGTGGGCCACCTGACCAGGAAGACGAAGTTGATGAGACTTTCTACAGCTGAAAGTAGCCTCACAATCACAGACCCTGATTGTCATGGGGGTACTTCTGTGCTGACTTCTGTTGCAAAAACAGCATAGCTAGGCACAAACAGTCCAGAAGGTTCATGCAGAGCATTGATGGCAACTTTTTTGGTGCAGGTAGTGGATAAACCAATGAGGAGAGGTGTGCTGCTGGATGTTGTATGAAAAACAAGAAGTACTTGTTGAAGATGTAAAGGTTGGGGATGTCATCTCTAAACATGTGGGGCATTTCATCAAAGTGAAATCTTGCTTAACCAATCTGATAGAATTCTGCACCTAGAGAGGAATAACCCCATGCACCAACCAGTACAGGCTGGGGGTTGACCTCCTGGAAAGCAGCTCTGTGGAAAAGGACACGGAGGACAACATATGAGCCTGTAATGTGCCATTATGGCTAAGAAGGCCAATAGTATCCTCAGGTGCATTAGGAAGAGTATTGCCAGCAGGTCGGGAGGGGTTATCCTCCTACTCTACTCAGCCCTGGTGAGGCTACATCTGGAGTACAGTTCTGGGCTTCCCAGTACAGGAGAAACATGAAGCTCCTAATGTCTGGGGGGGGACGACACGGATGGACCTGGGGGGTTACAAAAGTGATCTGGAGCACCTCTCCCAAGGAAAGGCTGAGAGTTCTGGACCAGTTTAGCCTGGAGAAGGGAAGACTGAGAGGGGATCTTATCAATGTATATAAATTTATTGAGGGAGGATGTCAAGACAATGGGGCCATACCTTTATTGGTGGTATCCAGCCATAGGATGAGAAGCAACAGGCACAAACTGAAACACAAGAAGTTCCATATGAATATGAGAAAAAATTATTTACTGTGAGGGTGACAGAGCACTGGAACAGGTTACCCAGAGAGGTTGTGAAGTGTCCTTCTCTGGAGATACTCAAAACTTGCCTGGATGTAATCCTAGGCACCATGCTCTAGGTGACCCTGCTTGGCAGAGGGGCTGGACTGGATGATCTCCAGAGGTCTCTTTCAGCCTCAACCATTTTGTGACTGTGATTCTGTGAAATCTTTTCATATTTTGCCATGCTCGTATGAATTCAGCTACCCACAGAAGAAAAGCATATTAAAGTACTTCAGGTGCTTCACAATGCAAAATTAGCCCCAGTCTGTCAGTTCCTGTTGAGTGTTTATTTCAGCATATGAAATTAGCCACAGTTAAGTTGGCCTGAGTTTAGGTTCAGGGTGTGATAGTGCTCAATCCACATTATGGATGTGGATTGAGAAGAAAGACGTGGAAAGCCACTATGTTTTTATATAGAAGGTAATTGCTCTGTGGAAGGAAATAAAGAACATCACTTTTATTTATTTATTTATTTATTTTTGCTAAGAGAGAACAAAGGATGGTGTTGTAATGAGTTGATGGTATTGCTACTGAATAACAGACATATGTGTAAGAGGCTGATGCAGAAAAAAAATATTTTTCAGGTATTGCTACAGTCCAGGAATGGACTGTAAAGGGTACTTTATTCATTATTCATGTGGAGTTTGATATGATACTTAGGGTAATGAACTAATTGTATGATATATGGCCAACTGAAGCAGATGTCCATAAATTGTCTCATTTGATTATTCCAATAAAATATTTTACCTTGCTTATATTTTCAGTATCCTATTTTAACTTCAATTCAACTCCTTGTTTTGATCTATTTATTTTCATAGGTTTTTCATTCTTCGTGGTAAGGCTATATATGCTTTAAAGCTTCTATTATAAAATGTACTTTGTAGCAGTTCAGAACCTTATAATACCTCCCGAGCTGGTGACTGTGATATGCATTTTCTGTTTTGGATTTTAAGAAGCATGAAAGTATATTATGCATACAAATTTACAAGACTCAAAACAACAATTCTGTATCTTGGATCAGGTTTCTTTGTAGCTGTCCTTAATTCTCTAAAACTGTTGTGAATGGCTTCATTACATAATCCTAATTTATGCTGAATGGTGTTGTTCTCAATAATTCCCCACATTGGTAATCATATTGAATGTATAGATTTAGAAGGTGAAGACTACAGTCCATATAGGAGGCAATAATAAGGTAAAAAACTAATGCTGTGTACTTTTATTTTTTAATCAAAGTAAATTTAAAAATACCAGAAGCAGTTCACTGGAGGATGAAAGATTTTTAATCATATCTCTACTAATAGATAGCTTTACATTGCAAGTCATGAATATTTCATCTTTTTAACAGAATATGCCAAGAATGAGGACAAAAATATGTTGATGGACACAAATAACATTTTTTATGTTGTTCTTACTAATATAACAGATATTAATGTAGTTCCTGCAGTCAAACCCTTTTTAATAGGAACTCATTTATAACAATTTCTGTACTCCCTTTCATCTGACCAATTGTTCAGATACGTTTTTAAAATTTCTGAGGTTTAGTTTTTTAAGTTTCTTTGGAGTAACTCTAATTTATTATTGCTAAAATGACAGAAACATGAAGCCTGCCACAGTGCAGCTGTGTCTTGGTTATTAAGGTACAGGTAGAATTACTTTTGTACAGAAAAGCTCAAGTAATTTAGTTATTTACATTCCACTGAACTGAAAACAATTGGGTTTTACCACTTTTTAATCACTTTGAAAAGTTTCACATCTCTTTCTGCTTATACTCTTGCGTTCAGGAAATCTCTCATTTCTGTCATGCTTGGTGAGGTCACTACATTTCTAATTTTTAATCTGAGAAAGTAGAGTTTCTACATAGGTTTAGAGTTCAATACCCTTAATATGTTCTGTATGGTTCTTCAGCATAATCTTAATATGACAGAATCAAGTTGTCATTACTTCATTCCTTATATTCAGGGATGTTGTTTGAGTTAATTAATTAAACAATATATAGTACAAATAGTTGAAGTACAGTCAATTTCCTGTAGGAGAAGCCTTATTAAAGAAATACTATTGAAAGATAAACTTTATGCTGACACTCTGTGAGATACAAAACTAGAGCCTCAATTTTTCTATTACCCATAGTAATACCTTTTCTTTTCCCCTATTTTTCACTATTTTATAGGAGGTGAGACAGGCATAGGGGTAGAGAATAAAAAGATTAAGAGACTACGTGACTGTTGTTGCTAATGAACTGTGAATGATACCAAGCTGTTAACGTACATTTTGCCTGGAAAGAGTCCTCATGGGACAAAACGAATGAATTTTGGAACCATCCCAGATCAGATCTGTGTTGCTGTGAAGTCAGAATTTCTGCCTGGGTACTAAGTCATCCCTAGGTCCAAATACTTATATTCTCTTGCACTAAAAGGACTGCTGCCCTTCCTGAACATTATGTTCATGCATGAACATCTAAGGCTATTGACATATTAGTCTTTACTGAGACTGTACTGAAAACTCTGGATATTCCACGCTCCAGCTATGCTTCCTTCACCCCCTCCTCTATTACTCCTTTCAGACTGTCTTAGTGTTATATACTAATCTAAGTTAAAAAAGTAAGGATGCAGTCCAGTATAACAGCCAAGTTTAGTCAAATTAAAAGAAGGGGTGGCTATATGTTTCTAAAATTGCTCAGAATCAAAACCCATTTGTATATAATGGCTGTGGAATTTGTGGAGTAGTCCTGCAAATGTTGCTCTGGCAGCACAGAGCCATGAGGCTAGCTGGCCTTTACCTTCCTTATGCTTTCCTACCTCTCCCTCTGTCTGCCTCTGTTATGACATTATTTCTTAATTGGCTTGAAAAGACAAGGAAGAGAAAACATGATGGTTAAGAAAAGCAGATCAGGAATGCAGTGCAGAAAATAGAGCCGTCAGTGAGACCTGAGCAGAACAGAAGGAGGAGGGGAGGAATGGACTATCTGCAGGTAAAAAAATGGATGTTCAACAATTCTGAAAGTCATGTAATTCAGTGGCATATAAAATATTCACAATTATATTTTTACTATTTTATTTGAAAGAGTTTTGTTTATTTTTGCTTGTTTCTGCTAATCAGAAGAGCATGAATTGCTTTAAAACTTTGTAGAATTATAGAATCATTCAGGCTGGAAAAGACCTCTAAGATCATCCAGTCCAGCCTTTAACCTAGTACTGACAAGTCCACCACTAAAGCTTGCTACTAAGTTCTACATCTATATTCTTGTTGAAGACCTACATGGATAGTGACTCAACCACTTCACTGGGTAGCCTATTCCAATGCCACACAGCCCTTTCAGTAAAGAAATTTCTCCTAATATCCAACCTAAACCTTCCCTGGTGCAACTTGAGGCCAGTTCCCCTCATCTTATCACTTGGTGCTTGGGAGAAAAGCCTGAACCCCACCTCACTACAACCTCCTGTAAGGTAATTGTAAAGTGTAATAAGGTCTCCCCTGAGCCTTCTTTTCTCCAAGCTAAACAACTCCAGATCCCTCAGCAACTTCTCCTCAGACTTATTCTCTATGTTTATGAAATGAATGAAATAATAATAATAAACATTAATTTAGAGTCTATGTTCACCAAAATTTTTCATTAGAATTTTCTTCAGAAAACATGAAATCTTCTGTGTAAGATTTGGATTTTTTTTTTTTTCATTGAGAACTTTCATTGTTAGTTTGCTTAGTTTGTTTCAGTTTATTTCTCAGATCTGTTTTTACCAGGGAAGTTCAGCATCACTATAAATATGAACAAATGAACTACAAGTTATGTTAATTATATTTTTTTTCTACCTGTGAAGATTTATCATGTAAGTTATAATGCATTTTTTTTTTTTTCCCTTGTATTAATATAGGTTGTGTTTGGTTGTGTTTGTGTTGACATGTTTAATTATCCTGTAATTAAGCCATATTTCATCTATTTTAAATATTTTTAGCTCTGGTTGACATAAAAAAATATTTATCTCCCAACTAATGATGTGTTTTTTATATATAGAAGATCATATCAGATTAAAAAGCAACCAAGCATTTTTTTTTCTTTTTTCTTTTTTATTGATTCCAGTATAACAGGAGAACAACATATATTAGTCCACAGACACATCATTAACAACTGGTAGGGTGGTGATGCACTGGGACAGGTTGCCCAGACAAGATGTGAATGCCCTATCCCTGGAAATAAATATTGGAAATATGGAAATAAAAATAAATAAAAGCCCCAGGTTGGATGGGGCTTTGAGCAGGCAGGTGTCCTTCTGGAAGGTGTCCTTAACTATGGAACTGGAGTTGGAATTAGATGATCTTTAAGGTCCCTTCCAACCCAACTCACTCCATGGTTCTATAATTCTTTTATTTTCTGAAGTTGCTTTAGCAAGGTGGAGAGTAGGAGGCATTCAATAGAGAGGTAAGACAAAGAAAAGGACAGATGAGGGGAGAGAAGATAGAATAATAGAATCATTAAGGTTGGAAAAGACCTCCAGGATTATTTGGTCCAACCATTCCCCTACCTATGTCACCCACTAAACTGTGTTCCTGATTACCGCATACATCCTTTCCTAAACAACTCTAGGGACAGTGACTCCACCTTGCCCACTCCTTGGGCAACCTGTTCCAATGCCTGACTACTCTTCCCGAGGAAAAAAAAATAAAAATCTCCAAGTTTCCAAACTCAACCTCTCCTGGCACAGCTTGAGGCCAATCCCTCTTGTCCTATTACTAGTTATCTGTGAGAAGAGGCCAACACCCAACTCCCCACAATTTCCTTTCAGGTAGTTGTAGAGAGCAATAACGTCTCTCTGAAGCCTACTCTTCTCCATGCTAAACAATTCTAGTTCCCTCAGCTGCTCCCTGTAGGACTTGTGTTCCAAGCCCTTCAACAGCTTCATAGCCCTTCTCTGGACAAACTCCAGGCCCTCAATGTCTTTCTTGTAGTGAAGGGCCCAAAACTGAACACATTACTCAGGGTGCGGCCTCAACAAAGCAGAGAACAGGGGAACAAACACTTCCCTAGTCCTGCTGGCCACACTGGCCACCTCCAGGTGGCCTTTTTGGCCACCTGGGCACACTGCCAGCTCATGTTCAGGCAAGCATCAATTAACAATTCTAGATCTTTTTCTTCTGCACAGCTTTCCAGCCACTCTTCCCCAAGCCTGTAGTGGTTGTTGTGGCCAAAGTGCTGGACCCAGCACTTAGCCATATTGAACCTCATCCCACTGGACTCTGAGCAGTTAAATAATAAAGTATACTAAAAATATATATATAGTATGTATATCGTATAATGAATGTATAATGTCTCCTCATAGGAGCTAAATGCTGCTGAGACATTTTGACTGGTAATATTTTTGAGCTTTCATGTCTCAGTGCCCTTCTGTGATGCCTGCACAGTTTTGCAGCACAGCTGGAGTAACAGTGTAAACTGCTGCCAATCATAATAGATGTCCTTTCAACCCTGATGGAGTAGCAATATTAAACACCAGCAAGCCAGTGAGGGTGGCAAAAAAATCTCGTGGCTTTTTTTAATTGGTTGAAAACAGAAGTGCTGCAATACTAACAGGCCAACTCCTGTTCTTACCCCTGCTCTCAGCGTGGTTCCAAAGAGTGTTTATCAATATAGGTGCTTTTATAAATATATAAATGAAATAGAAATAGAAACTGCAGCCAACTACATAGAGATGAAATCATAACATTTAATGTAATCCATGATATTAATTGCAGCTGTAATCATCTAAACATATGAAGCAAAATATGTATCCTTTTTAGATTACATAGTATGGGAAATGCAAGACAAAGCAAGGCAAGGCAAGAAATGGAGAAAGGAGAAAGGAAAAGGAGAAAAATGGGGAAAAGGGGAGAAAAACAAACAAAAAAAAAGACATTAAAAAAAATGAAAAGAAAAATAAAAAGGAAAAAAAATCCCTTTCTGCTTTCTTCTGGAGATATTTTATTAGACCATCTGACAGCATACTGTTCAAACTACACCTTTTAGTATGATTTCAGAAATGCTATTTCATTCACAACAATGAATGTGAAAGCAAATATTTAAACTCTGAAACTTTTTTTTTTTTTTCAGTTTTAGATTGCAGATCATCTCTGACAGCACTTTTTTTTTTTTTTTTTTCAAACTATGCTGTTTTATCATAATCTATTATCTTTTCTTATCCATTGTAGAGTTAGGGAAGTATTTCCAGTTATATATGTCTTGTAGATATTAGCACTGGAAAAGTTAAGGCCTGATCACCTTATTTCAGTAACCCCAGCCTCAGCAGAATGTGAGAATCTGATATTTCAGAATAGTGCAAGTGCAAGAGCACTTTAGTGACTTAACCAATGAAGTATTCATCTGCAAAATTTATTACAATTCTAAAAATGATTACAGCAAGTATTTTCTCTAAAATTTACTTCTAACTAATATGTTTCTTGATAATCAAACCAATTTTCCTTGATAAAAACAAACAAAAAAAAAGAAGTCTGTGTCATCTATATACTTCAGTCCTTCTAGGCTTGTGACTAGGCTTGTGACTAGGCTAAAAACTAGGCTTGTGACATTTTTCCTTAAATTGGTTGGAAACAGAAGTACTGAGGCACTAACAAGCAAATTCATTTTTTACCCCTGATATCAGAGTAGTTTCAAAGTTCCAAATATTATTGTTTATCAGTAACACCGTACACATAAAGTGCCAAGTAGGAACTTTATATGTATATAAAATATATACGAGCTATATATGAGCTATATATATGCCGAAATATTCAACACACAAAGACATACTCTGAAATTTCAATTTCATTTATGGTATACACTTCATGTGACAAACATCTTCTCTTCCTGAGGCTGAACCTTGAGTACTGTGTTCAGTTTGGGGCCCCTCACTATAGGAAAGTCATCAAGGCCCTGTATCATGTCCAGGTATCACAGAATTGTCTAGGTTGGAAGAAATCTCCAAGATCACCTAGTCCAACTTCTGACCTAACACTAACAAGTCCTCCACTAAACCATATCACTAAGCTCTACATCTAAACGTCTTTTAAAGATCTCCAGGGTTTGGTACTCAACCACTTCCCTGAGCAGACTATTCCAATGCCTAACAACCCTTTCAGTAAAGAAATTCTTCCTAATATCCAACCTAAACATCCCCTGATGCAACTTTAGCACATTCTCCCTCAGCCTGTCACCAGGCAAATGGGAGAATAGACCAACCCCCACCTCACTACAGCCTCCTTTAAGGTACCTGTAGAGTGCTATAAGGTCGCCCTGTACCTCCTCTTCTCCATTCTGAACAATCCCAGTCCCCTCAGCCACTCCTTGTAAGACTTGTTCTCCGGACCCTTCACCAGCTTTGTAGCCCTTCTCTGGACTCACTCAAGCACCTTGGTGTCCTTGTAGCAAGGGGCCCAAAACTGAACACAGTACTTAATGTGCAGCATCAGCAGAGCTGAGTACAGGGGGACAATCCACTTCCCTGGACCTGCTGGTCACACTGTTTCTGATACAAGCCAGGATGCCTTTGGTCTTCTTGGCCACCTGAGCACACTGTTGGTTCATATTCAGCCAACTATCAACCATCACTCCCAGGTCCTTCTCTGCCAGGCAGATTTCTAACCACTCATCTCCCTTCCTGTAGCACTGGTTGGGGTTGTTGTGCCCCAGGTGCAGGACCTGACACTTAGCCTTGTGGAACTTCATACAGTTGGCCTCAGACCATCAGTTCAGCCTATCTAGATCCTCCTGCAGAGCCTTCCTACCCTCGAGCAGATCGACACATGCACCTAACTTGGTGTTGTCTGCAAACTTACTGAGGGTGCACCCAATCCTCTCATCCAGATCATCAATAAAGATATTAAAGAGAACTGGCCCTAGTACCAAGCCCTGGGGGACTCTGCTAGTGACCGGCCTCCAACTGGATTCAACTCCATTCACTATAAATCTTTGGGCCTGGCTATCCAGCCAGTTTCTAACCCAACAAAGCATACAACAGTCCAAACCAAGAGCAGCCTGTTTCTTGAGGAGAATGCTGTGGGAAATGGTGTCAAAAGCCTTACTGAAGTCAAGATAGACAACATCCACAGCATTCTCCTCATCCACTAAGAACGTCACTTTGTCATAGAAGGAGATCAGGTTCATCAAGCAGGACCTGCCTTTCATCAACCCATGCTGACTAGGCCTGATCACCTGAGTGCCCTGCAAGTGCCGCGTGATGACCCTGAAGACAATCTGCTCCATGAGCTTCCCTGGTACTGAGGTCAAACTAAGTTTCCTGGGTCTACCCTTCTGGCTCTACTCTTCCGTTAGATGAGTGTCAAATTTGCTAGCTGCCATTTGACTGGGACCTCCCCTGATATCCAGGACTGCTGATAAATGATGGAAAGCAAGCTTGGCCAGTTCTTCCGCCAGTTCTCTCAGTACCCTTGGGTGGATCCCATATGGCCCCATCAACTTGCATACATCCAAGTGCTGTAGCAGGTCGCCAACCATTTCCTCATGGATTGTGAGGGCCACATTCTGCTCCTCATCCCCTTTCACCAGCTCAGGGTACTGGTTATCTATAGAACTGGTCTTGCCGCTAAAGACTGAGGGAAAGAAGGCATTAAGCACCTCAGCCTTTTCCTCATCTCTTATCTCTAAGTTTCCCTTCACATCCAGTAAAGGATGGAGATTCTCCTTAGCCCCCTCTTCATGTTAATATATTTGTAGAAACATTTTCTGTTATCTTTAACAGCAGTAGCCAGATTGAGCTCCAGATGAGCTTTGGCCTTTCTAATTTTGTCCCTACACATCCTTACAATATCCTGATAGTCCTTCTGAGTTGCCTGCCCTCTCTTGCAAAGTTAATAAACCCTCTTTATTTTTTTTTTTTTTTTCCTAAGCTCTAGCCACAACTCTCTGTTCAGCCAGGCCGATCTTCCACGCTGGCTCGTCTTTGGGCACGTGGGGACAGACTGCTCCTAAACCATTAAGATTTCCTTCTTGAGGAGTGCCCAGCCTTCCTGGACTCCTCTGCCCTTCAGAACTGCCTCCCAATGGACTCTGCTAACCAGTGTCCTGAACAGCTCAAAGTCTGCCCTCTGGAAGTCCAAGACAGCAGTTTTACTGGTCCCCCTCCTGAATTCGCCAAGAATCTCTACCATTTCGTGGTCACTCTGTCCAAGACAGCCTGGAACCACCACATCTCCCACTTGTCCTTCTTTGTGAACAGAAGGTCTAGCAGGGCACCTCCCCCGGTAGGCTCACTAACCAGCTGTGTCAGGAAACTATCTTCCACACTCTCCAGAAACCTCCTAGATTGCTTCCTCTGAGCTATATTGCATTTCCAAGATATGTCTGGGAAGTTGAGGTCCCCCACGAGGACAAGAGCTGAAGATTTCACAGCTTTTGCCAGCTGCCCATCGAACTCTTCATCTGTCTCCTCATCCAGGTTTGGCTGTCTGTAACAGACCCCCACCAGGATGCTTGCCTTGTTGGCCTTCCCACTGATCCTAACCCATGGGGGCTCAACCTGATAATTCCCAGTCTCAGCCTCGAGTTCCACAACACCAAAACACTCTCTAATATAGAGAGCCACTCCACCACCCCTTCTGTGCTGCCTGCAGCACTCCAGTCATGGGAGTGGTTGCACCATGTTTCAGTGAAGGCAACCAAGTCATAGCTAGCCTGCTGCACGATGGCTTCCAGCTCCTCCTGTTTGTTCCCCATGCTGCGTGCATTAGTGTAGATGCACTTCAGCTGGGCCATTGCCTTCTCCCCAGACTCTGACATTTTTTCCCCTGGCACACCTCTAACAAGCCTTACTTCATCCTCCTCCCCCTTCCTATCTAGTTTAAAACCCTCTCAATGAGCCCTGCCAGCTCCTGTGCTAGTGTCTGTTTTCCCCTTAGAGACGGGTGAGACCAATCTGCAGTTAGCAGGCTGAGTGCCGAGTAAAGTGCCCCATGGCCAAAATAAACAAACAAATAAATAAATAAATAAAATGCTATGTTGCCTCTGAGTCATGTGTTTATTAGATGGGCTTTCCGGTTCCTGTCCGTACCCCTCCCTGCCACTATAAGGATGGAGTAAAGCACAACCTGTATTCCCACTCCATCTACTAATCGTCCCAGTCCCTAAAGTCCTGTTTGATAGCCTTCAGGCTTCTCTCTTCAGTATCATCACTGCCAGCCTGGACTATCAAAAAAGGATAGTAGTCGGAGGGGTGAACCAGGTTAGGAAGCTTTCTGGAAATGTCCCTGACCCTGGCCCCAGGGAGGCAGCAGACTTCGCTACAGGTAGGGTCAGCCTGACAAATAGGGCCCTCTGTTCCCCTGAGAAGGGAATCACCTACAATGATCACCCTTCTTTCTTTGTTAGTGGAGGAAGTCTTGAGGTGTGGAGTCAGCTTCCTCACCCTAAGCATCCTCCTGGGTAGACTATTCACCTCATCCTCACCCATGGGTCCCTAAAGCTCCAGGGCCTCAAAGCTGTTGAGTAAGGGCACCTGGGAAGGTAGGGCCAGTAGGGAGAAGGGTTGCTTGCAACATCTAGCAGGGACCTGTTTCTATTTGTCCTCATCTCCTAGGTCTCCTCCCTCTGCTCGACAGGGCAGCGGGTCCACCACTATTTGGGGTGTCTCACCCCGGTGCCTTTCCTTCAGACCCTGCAGGGAGTTGCTCCACAAGTCTATCTCTCACTCACACTCCCTGATGGCCCTCAACCTCTCCACCAGGCTGAGCAGGCCATCCACCTGCTCACACATGGTGTCTCTGCCGCCCTCAGATGGCAGCAACAGGCTCAGGCACGCTGTGCATCCAGATGAAGGATGTGGTGAAGGTGGTGAAACTGGTGAAGGGTCTGGAACACAATTCCTATGAGGAGTGGCTGAGGGAACTGGGGTTGTTTAGTCTGTTGAAGAGGAGGCTCTGGGGAGACATTATTACTCTCTACAGCTACCTGAAAGGAAATTGTGGGGAGCTGGCTGGGTGTTGGCCTCTTCCTGAAGATAACTAGTGATTGGATAAGAGGGAATGGCCTCAAATTGCACCTGGGAAGGTTTAGGTTGGAAATTATGAGAAATGTTTTTCTCAGGTATTTTTCTCAGGTATTTTTTTCTGAATAGTCAGGTATTGGAACAGGTTGTCCATGGAGGTTAGTCATCATCGCTGAGGGTGTTTAAGGAAAAGTTGGGCATGGTGCTTACGGACACAGTTTAGTGAGTGATATTTGTGGTAGAGGGACAGTTGGACTAGATGATCTTGGAGGTCATTTCCAACCTTAATGATTCTATGAAAATATGAAAACATGAAAAGCAGAAAATGAACTTATTTATCTTGGCAGTCAGTAGCTCTGAATTATGGATTTAATGAGAACTAAACAGGTGAAATCAAACTTGAGTACAGCAGGCATAACAGTAATAATTCAAAAATATCAAGCTATGCCCCAACACCCACTCTTTCCCCTCTGGAGTGTCATATGGCATTCTGCTTATATCATTACTGCATGTAAGTAAGATCGCAGTTTTCAGACAGTTGTCTAAAAGGCTTTTGAAGTCTTATTTTAATGATGCCCTCAAGAGAAAAAAAATGTTCAATAAATAAATAAATAAAATAAAAATTGCTATTGAGAAAACTCTTGGCAATACACACAGCATTTTCATCATGTCATGACAAGCTACTCTGACCTGTCAATAATGTCTGCTGTATGAAAAATCACATCACTTCTAAGATACTCTTCACTTTACACTTAAATTCTGTTAAAACTACAGAACTACAGTATATCATGCACTTTACTCTTGCCTGTCCATATTTTGACAAATATGTTGCTATAGAATTCTGTATTTTTTACATTTCTTGTTCACGAGTGATGTCATAGCTGATATTCTTCCATTTCCACACACAGAACTATGAACTTCTGTATTACTCTACCTGAATTTTTAAGCATAATCAATATAAGAATCAGTCGCCTTGTTTTGTCAATATTGGCCTATTTTTATGCTGTAGTTCCACTTATCTGTGTTAGTCAAGCTTACTGATGAACGAAATCAGGTGAAAATCCTAGTCATCCCCTAAATACCTTCAATAACTATTTATCTTGTTGGGGAGTATATGAGAATATTGACTCAGTTTTATAAATGTAACATCTTGTTACAAAAATAAAATTATATATATATACATATACATGTATACATATATATGTATATATTAGTAAAGTATTTGTATTCTCACAGCTCCTAAAATTTAACCATGGACTAGAAGTTCATTGCATTCAGGACACAAGAAAATGAGCATCTCTGTCCCCAAAATGTTTAATTCCAACTGGTTAATAAACTTCTGAATATCTGAAAATGAGCCTGTTGGTATCTCTTAGGCCTATAAGGATACATTCACAATATTAGAGCAAGCTGACGTAGATTATCTATCAGTTGTCTTTAGTGGGAGGATCTATGGAAAAAAAAAAAAAAAAAATTTAAAAAAAGAAAAAAAACTTTCAAAATAGTCAACCTTTGATTAAATTATTTGGTTACACTAATAATGTCCAGACTGCCAGCTGACTGTCATTTTACAAAATATTTTTTTTTTTTTTTTATACTGTTGAAACTCCTTATTGACTTGACTTACTGGCGCCTAATGCATTCCACACCGCTCAATGACTTCCATCATGTGTTAATTTTCAGTTATATTCATTCTAGAGTATATTTGAACCGTTGACCCACTAACGTCTGCATCCTATTATCAATCCCTTAAGCTCTCCAGTCCTCTGGCACTATTTATCTATAAAAAGCAAATAAAAGAAGTTATTAAAATGTAGCCAGTATCAGCACAGACTCTTAGTCTTTTTGAAATGTTTGTCTGAAGAAAAAATTAGACAACAGCCATTAAGTATGATGTATAAGAAGAATTTGTTATCAAACAAAAACAAAAGCAAAAAATGGTACTTTTAAGAAACAGGAAATATATTACTCATTTAACTCCACATTTTAATGGGCAGAAAAAATACTTTTTTCCAATGTATGGACTATCATCACCATGTTTGAAGGACACATTAAAAAAATGTTTAAATAGTTATTTCTTTTAATTTTGTATCTTATTACTTATAATACTGCCATACTCTTCAGGATTTCATTTTCTGCCCTGCCACTCCCCATATTGAGTGTGGATTAGCCAAGGCACAGTGCTGTTCAGAATACCTGCAGGTGAATTAAAGGTTACAAGATATTCTGTAAATTAAACATTTAGGCTTAGCTCAAAGACAATGAGTACTTAAGGGAAGGAAATAACAGATCTTCCATATCCTTTTCAGAAATTGTCCTACAATCTTCCAGGTTACATTTCTTTGTATATGTATGCTAATATTATGTCAATTGTTCTAATCCCAAACAATTGCAGTTACTACTCAGTGCTGTTCCAGTTTTTAAAGAGCAAAGGCAAAGAAAAAATATATTAAGAAAAAAGAACAGTCACAAACTTAAATAGGAAGTAAAGGAAGAATCCCAATTCCATTTCTGGTAAGGTAACATCACAACATGTTTACAAATTGATAAAATTACAAAAAAAAAAAAAATCTATATAATTACATTATATAAAATAACCAAAAAATCTATATATTAATGAGATGGGCTTTTCCTCACATAAAAAATTATCAACTAGTCTTCTATTTTTTTTTTTTTTTTACAATATGTAGGTGGTGAATTATCAGCTGATGATAACTGTCATTCTCTGCTAGCACAATTAGGAGAAACCTATGGCTGTAGTTATCGCATTATCTGTAATATAATTCCATTCTCTGTCATGTTTGTGTCAAGGAGTTTGGGGGAGATCTCCAACCCCTACAGGAATGCAAATGAGAGCAAAATGCAAGCTCAGAAGGAACAAACACAGAAACCACAATGTGAGGTCAGCTTCACTTCAATGCTAAAGAAAATCACACAGTCCTGTGGAAGAACATCTGGATTCAAGAGAAGTGCCATGATCACTTCCCTGGGGAGCCTGTGTCAGTGTTCAACCACCCTCTCAGTGAACAACCTTTTCCAAATATCCAATGTGAACCTCCCCTGATGCAGCTTCATGCTGTTCCTTCAGGTCCTATCACCGTTCATCAGAGTCCTATCATCTCTCATCAGAGAGAAGAGACGTGCCTCCCCTTTCACTTGTCCTCATGAAGTTGTAGACCATGATGAGGTCACCACTCAACCTTATCTTCTCTAAGATGAATAAAGTGACTTTCCTCATAAATTTTGCCCTCTAGACCCTTCACCATCTTGTTGCCCTCCTTTGGACACTCTTCAGTATTTTTATAACCTTATTATATTGTGGTGCCCAAAACTGCACATAGTACTAGAGGTGAGGCCACACAAACACAGTATGTAGTGAAGGACACTCATTTTCCTTGACTGCTTAGCATTGCTGTGCTTGATGCACCCCAGGATACAATTATCCATTCTGGCTGTCAGAGCAGACTGTTGACTCATACTCATCTTGCTGTTGATGATGGCAAAACTCCTAAATCCCTTTCTGCAGGGCTGATCTCAATCCTCTAATACCCCAGTCAGTCTGTATATCCAGGACTACCCCATCCCAGGTGAAGAATCCAGCACTTGCTCTTGTTAAACTTCATGTGGTTGGTGGCCAACCCTCTTATTTGTCAAGACATCTCTGAAATGCTTCTCTACACTTAAGGGAGTCAACAGCTCCTCCTAATTTAGTATTATCCACAAACGTACTTAATGTGCATTCAAGTCCTGTGTGCAGATCATTCATAAAAACACTGAAGATAACCAGCCCTAAAATTGAGTCCTGGGAGACCCCACTAGAGACTGTCTTTGTGCCTGATGTATCCCCACTCATTATAACCCTTTATGCCCAACCCTATCTATCAAGCCAGACTACCTTGTGTACAAAGTACATCCTTTCTCTTTTTATCTTTTATTATACACCTCTGAGAACAATTTGGCTTTTAGATATCCAAAGATATTCATAGGTCAAAGGCATTAAGGCTGTCCATTCCCAGACTGAATAGACCCATCAGCCTCTCAGATACTTTGTGCCTCATCCACCAATAATCCTTGTGGTCCTCACTGGGACTTTCTCCAATATGAGTGTCTGTCATGTATGTAGGAGCTGGCTGGGCACAGCATGCCAGGTACAACTCTCAGGCTCTGGACAGTGGGCAAGTGTTCTTCTCTGGACCTGCTGGCTGCCCACTTGCTTGAGCAACCCAGGATGTGGGGGCTTCTTTGTCCAGCACAGTGCTGTTTTGTGTCCAAGCTGGTGTCACCAGGGCACCAGGACATTGACTTTTTTTTTTTTTTTTTTTTTTTTTTTCTGGGGGGAGGCAGGGGGAGAGGGGCAGAGAGGGTGCAGTGTGGAGAGCTTCTCTCAGGCTGTCAGCCCCAGCCTGTCCTGCTACATCCCAGAGGCTGGATTTTCTGCTCACTTGATGAATTTCTCTGCCCAATTCTCCAGCCTGTCTAGGTCCCTCTGAATAGGTGAATCAATGAAAATCTCCAGTGCATTTACAGTTCCCCTCAGTCTGCATTCAAAAACTTACTGATAGTGCATTATGTATAAAAGTAACTGGTGAAGATATTAATCAGTATTTGTTCTAGAATTAAACCCTGAGGTACAACACTTCTAACTGGCCCCTAGCTGGGCTCATCACAATTCTTTTGGCCTGGCTATCCAGCCAATTTTCCAAACATCATATTATCCACTTATGTAGTCCATATTTCACCTATATGATTGTAAGAATATTATGGGAATCTTGCCAAAATTAATATCTAGAATATCCACTGGTTTTCCTTTAACCACAGATCAGGTAATCTTATTATAGAAGGACTTTTTGCATGATAATTGTTTTTGCCTCAATCATCTTATTGTCCTTTGAGTGGCTGGAAATAGCTTCTACAAAGATATGTTCCATAACCTTTTCACACCGTATGGTGAATTGGACTGACTTGTTCCCTAATTTAAGCTTAATGGAACATCAGCATCAACTTAATTTATACCTCTGTATTACATGACCAGTGAGACTAAATGAAGAAAAAACCTTTTTTTTTTTTTTTTTTTTTTTTTTTTGTTACTTCTTAAGTGAAGCTTAGGCATCTTATTTCCAAGTTGTCTGATCTTGCTCCTACTAGGCAAAATCCAAATCCCCATGGTTTAATGAGACAGCAAACATTAGAAAGCCATGATATTGAGCAGAAAGATTAGAATAAACTTTAATTGAGCAGTCAAGCTCAAAAAAAAAAAAAAAAATAAAAAAAAAAAAATTTGTAATCTCCATCTAGCTGTTTGAATGTACTATTGGTGATAATATGTATTATTCTAAAATGTTTTTTTTTCCTGATAATATTTACAGTTAAAACGAGATAATCTGAAATTTCTATGCCATAAATTATTCCCTTTCCTATTAGGTTAAATTCCCAGAATATACCCTGAAAGAGAGACCGTATTTAGTCTAATCATCTGCTTTGTGCTCCTTGTGCAAAAACCTGAATGGAATAAGAGATGCTAGGAATGAAGATGCAATCTGGGATAAAACCCAAAG
>CM021763.1:32345101-32364135 GCA_011075105.1 Heteronetta atricapilla | reverse complement strand
CAGAATTATAACTGGCCATCAGTAATGGACATCATTCTATTGTTAAAACACATTTTGTCAGTTAGAAACATACACTTCAATAAAATCAAAATATCCATTTTGATGTAATTTTGTCATCTTCCACAATGCAGCTACTTTGCTTTGCTTCCTTTTGACACTTTAGAAAGGGAAGAACAAATTCTGTTTAAGAACAAATGTTGGTCTCCTTTTAAAACATAGGAGACAAACATAGATATTTTTTAACATTTAAATAATACTAATAATATTATTAAATGTATATATATATTGTTTGATTTTAAATGATAACAAGTAATCTGTTGATAACCTCTAATCTTTTACAGATGTGTATTTGCATGCAAATATTGTTGCTCTAAATTTTTACTAGTAAACATGGTATAATCCATTGACTTCCTGGGGTTTTATTGTTGTAGTTATTGTTGTTGCTGTTTTAATGATTGATTGACTGATTGTTTTCACTTTTGTTTTTTGGTTCTTATAACTGAAGAAGTTGACAAAATGGAAACTAAAAGCAATGCTATCTAGAGTGTTAAGTGATTACTTATTTAGATTAGTCTATGTTTCTTTTATCTGTGTATAGGCTATGCAAAGAGTAAAGACATGATCTCTTTTACCACCTGATTTTTTCCATAGCAGAAAAACTCCATAAACTTAATATTAGTTTACCCATTTCTGCACGTAATGCTTCGATAATTAAAACAAATTTAAAGTTATAAAGAAATATTTGAGTGTCATACATAGTACTCTACATACTGTATTTATGTGAATTTACCTCTATTTTAAGGACCCTCAGAGAGATCAGCGCATTTGTTTGTGATGAATTTGTAATGCATATCAGTTCTGAAGAAGCTTGAAAGCGTGAATTCATCGTGTGTTTCAAAAATTACTGTGCAGGCTGTAAAGGGAAATATGCCACATTTTCATTTTTCCTTTCATCTCAACTGAAAGCATAGAGTGATCATAAGACTGCAGGGGCCTTACTTCTCTTGGAAACAATTGAAGGGGCATACATGTATGGCAGACTGCCATTATTACTGCACAGCTGTATTTACAGGTTTCTATTTGCTAGAAGACAAAGAATCAAAGGGACAGCTGAACCACTGGTGCATCCCCTATTGTGGATGGTAAACTAGTAAACTCATTCATGAATTCCACATGTCCTAATCACACATCATTTAATCAATGAAGCTTAAATGGGAGCTTACTGGATGTTTCCATGTCTAACTTCAAAGCTATTCTTCACAAATATCTATATAAATCATCAAGCAGCACTTGGTGGTTTATGATGGAGCTCTTCATGTATGCTCTCAATGTATTCAGTAAATCCTAATCAATTTATATTCCTGTAAGAAAAATACCTTTAAAGAACTCATAAGTGGAGTCTAACAGTTCCTAAACTTTTTTGACATGTAAACAATTTCACTACACCTGGTTGTATTTATGTATATATTTTTTAATTTGGATGTGCTTTTTAATGTGCTGGATTATTTTTTCCCAAAGTCTTACACAATCTAATAGTTTCACATGTGGAAAAATGAAAATAATATGTTACAAGCAAGGAAGCAGATAGCATTTCCATTGAGGCAACCTGCCCACTCCCTATCAACATGTATGCTGTTCCCAGCCTAAGTGTCTCATGTACAGGATGGACACTGTACTGAAGCAAGTCTCATGGAGGCCACTGAGGTGATCTGGATGTGGTGATCTGGATCTCCAGGCTTGAGCAGCCTCGGGAAGAACAGCATTGCTAGGAGGGACTTACTGATGTACACAGATACCTGATGGAATGATGAAGGGAAGTCAGAGCCAGATGTTGCTCAATATTTCACAGATATTAATAATCAAATCAAATAAATAAAAGTGTAACACAAGAAATATCAGCCAGATACTAGGAAAAACAAAACAAAAACAAAACAAAAACAAAACACACACACACACACAAAAAAAAAAAAAAAAAAAAAAAAAAAAAAAAAACTTTTTTCAGCTCATGGGTGATATAACAAGTTTCCTAAAACTTCTGTCCTTTGAGACATTCAGGCTATGACAGAAGAAAATCCTGAGCAATATCTGAAGAATGGAGCACCTGCTTCATCTCCCTCTAATAATGTAATGCTGAATGCTGCAGAACAACTGCAGGAGCAAAAGAGCAAGTAACATATGATCTGAGATGAATTTCCTAAACAGGACATTTACAGCTGGTGGACTGCACTTTCTCTTCTAATATTTCTATTCTACAGTCCAGACACCCATGACACCCACACAAGACAGGTTACCAGCAGCTGTGGCCCAGCATGGTCCATTAGTGGAGTCCTGGGTGCAGGATATTCATGCTAACAGGTCAGCTAGCCCCGGCTCCCTGTGACTGCATGTTGACACTATGCTAAATACCTGTGGGTGTGTGTCTTCCACAAAATTCTTGTTTCACTTTGCTTGTGAGGTAGTTGGCCTACACCAATTATGTGGCTCTGGGATGATTTCTGTGAGTCTCTCCCTATCTAAGATCTGTTAGCAGATATCACCAGGGTTTCTGCTACTTGCTAGTATCCCGGCACCCATGCTCAATGTCTTACAGAAGTGTGAGTCTCATGGTGGTTATGTGTTTATTGTGTTTATGTGTTTTTATTGTGTTTATGTGTTATTGTGTTATGTGTTTATATTAAGGTTGTTTATTGTTTCATTGTTTACCAGCTTAAATGTCATTTATGTAATCAGTTTAAGCCAGTAAGAGGTAGTCAAGATTTCCTTCATTTAAGCAGTGCCCTCAGGGAGTTTTCACATGATGATGACAAACACCTTAGGTTTTGACCCAGAGAAATGGACATAAAAGTTTCCTGTAAGGCACCTGAAGGATATAATTGATTACAATGATATGTTTAATTTTCCACTGTGAAAAAGAATGAATTATAAATGAAGGAGACATCCAAGAAACAGGAACTCAGTTGCATGGTTTGTGCAAGTATATACTTGTTCAGAGAGAATGTGAAAAATTTGTTTACAGTAAGACAGAGGGACAGGTCATAGTTGAGCAAAATGCAAATTCCAGTCACAATCATCGGGATTTTGAATTACATTGAACTGGATGTTTCATTACATTGAACTGGATACAGCAGAGATATGAGTCTTTTCATTCTGTATGTTTGTCAAACTGACAAAACACCCATTACTGCTCTGATAACTGCAACAATGTCATAAACTAGTTCTTTGCATTTATTTTTTCCCCACAAACTACCAAATAAAAGTCAAGCTTTTCTACATTCGAAAATGAAAATTTATCTTGATTTGTATAACACCAAGTTATTTTTCTAAGCTCCAGACTGCAGACTGTTTGATGTCTGACAGAGCAGTCTTCTGGTCCCTGCTTACAGCAGGTACATAAACTACAATTCTTTATTTCTAGCTGTTCTAATGAACATGTGATAAAATAGTTTGTGATCATCAGTCTGTGATCATCATTAGTATCATTCCTAAATGAACGAAGATGCATATATATATATGACACAACACGTCATCCAAAACAACACACAGTATGTTTTTTCATGTTAGTCATTTAAAGTATATGTCCCCATTTTATGGTACTGTTACCAAAAAAGTCAGTCAAAGAAACTCTCTAAGACTCCATTTGGAGTTTTAGAAAGCAGGTATTCTTTAATTGTGGTGCTGGATGCACAAAAGATCGCACCACCTAGTGTGAGTGCCAAATTGTCCAAGTTACAAGGCCTATATAAAATCAAAACATACATATTAATTCCAACTCCAAAATAAAAAATAATGTATACATATATATACTCACTATTTCTCGGAACTCATTAAAGTGAGTATGCACTTTTGTTTCTACCGGTACTTCCTATGTTCGTTGATAAGTCAATAGTCAATTTAGGCATGAATACTAAGCTGTCATTTACATGTCCAAAGACATATCCATACTATGGGTTCCTCACCTAATCTTTTCAGATACATACTCCAGGCCTGGGTCATTATTTATACATATAAAGTTTTTACACTTCTTTCTATGTAACTAAACATAGTAAAGGTTTGGCCTATCTGTCCATAAAACATTTCAGATTTGGCTTTATTATTCTATCAGGTGTCAGTGAGATGAGGAATATGCTAAAACTTATTTGAATTAGTATTTAGCTACATATATAGTAAAATATCCTAATTATCGGGGATGTAGATGAAAACCTAAAAATATCCTAATTATTGGGGATGTGGATGAGAACCTTAGGAGAAGCAGATGTAAAAAGGAAGATACTGCTCAAGGCCAACAGATGAGGGAAGGACAAACAACTCATTAGGGAAGTATGAACACCTTGTTGACAGGAAATGAGGCAAAGATAAACAAAAAACTTCTAAATACCATCCAACAGGTCAAAGTCCAGAAAGATAAAAAGTTTAACCTCCTCTTCCTCGTTGCCTTCATCCTGAAAGCCCACAAACACCAGCCTACATTGCACAGGTGCAATCGAGAGGAGCTAAGGGTGGGAAGTATGGAAATGAGTACTTGGAAAAGGTCTGCCTTTTCGGGGAAAAGAATGAATATGTATTAGAGCTCATGCAATATGTAACAGTATTCATGTATAAAACTGTGAGAGATGACCAGGAAGGTGAACACTTTCTGAGAGAAGCTATGATCAGTGTGCCTGGTGCACTGCAATAAAGTATACCTACTTTATAACCCTATGGTTGTGGAGTCTTTTCTGTGCATCATCAGGACATATAACCATATATCTTTGTGACTTTGTATCAGTACAGTCCATAATTACATGTGATATTTCATGATATCAGACAAGAGAATGATTAGAAGTTGTCCTAATTTAATGAGTTTTCTGTCCCATAGACCAGATCTTTAGCATGCATTTGTTGTTGAGGTGATCACAAAAGTAAGATTTAGTATTTAAAAAAAAATCTTGTTCTTTAAAAGAATCTTGTCCTTTCTCCAAGTGTGACATTCCAGGTGTACTATTTTTTAGATATGCAAATGAGGTATCTAATCACTAAGAGATAAAAATACATTGATACCAAGTCAGAAGGACATATGTTTTTCTCCCTGATAGGGTAATAGAACCAAACTTTAAATGTTTTATGTTTAGATAGATAGAATGAAGACTAGAAATTTTGTATGTCTGATGGTACCTTACTCAGTAATTAGTCAGCCTTATCTGTGAGACCATACAGAATTGTATCCCAAGACAAGGGAGGGGGGCAAGATAACCTAGGCCGGGAGGATGTGCCTGTAGAGAATAGGTGAAGAACTAGTGGTATGCACATCTTTGTACGTGTAAATAACTTAGCTTAGAATTTATGGCTAGGTTGGAACAAGAAGGTAAGAAAGGAGATGATCTGAACATGTGCAAGAACTGGGTTCAAGCAGCAAACATAGTGTAGAAGATTACCAACAATCACGAGAGACACCCAAAAGACCCGCAATAGAAACAAGTGCACATGCAACAGGGACATTTACATATTTTAATAAGTTATGGGAAATAGTATGAATATGTTGATTATTTCTTGGAAATCTAATGAATATGTATGTTTTCATTTTATATAACCCTTGTAACTTTGACAATTCGGCACATGCACTAAGTGAAGTGATCCCCTGTGCATCCAGAACCACAATTAAAGAATACCTGCTTTCTGAGACTCCAAATGGAGTCTTGGAGATTTTCATTTGACTGATTTATATGGTATCAACCAGATAAAACTTCATGTATACAGCCCAAATATTTCTCATAAAGTCTTTGTTTCTCCAGTACTTTTAATTCTTCAGTAATGATCACAAAATCACAGAATTTCTAGGTTGGAAGAGACCTCAAGATCATCAAGTCCAACCTTTGACCTAACACTAACAGTCCCCACTAAACCATATCCCTAAGGTCTACATCTAATCATCTTTTAAAGACCTCCAGGGATGGTGACTCAACCATTTCCCTGGGCAGCCCCTTCCAATGTCTAACAACCCTTTTGGTAAAGAAGTTCTTCCTAACATCCAATCTAAAACTCCCCTGGAGCAACTTTAGCCCATTCCCCCTCATCCTGTCACCAGGCACGTGGGAGAACAGACCAACCCCCACCTCGCTACAGCCTCCTTTAAAGTACTTGTAGAGAGCAATAAGGTCGCCCCTGAGCCTCCTTTTCTGCAGGCTAAATAGTCCCAGCTCCCTCAGCCGCTCTTCATAGGACTTATTCTCCAGACACCTCACCAGCTTTGTCGCCCTTCTCTGGACTCGCTCAAGCACCTCCATGTCCTTCTTGTAGCGAGGGGCCCAAAACTGAACACAGTACTTGAAGTGCGGCCTCACCAGAGCTGAGTACAGGGGGACAATCACTTCCCTAGCCCTGCTGGCCACACTGCAAGCCAGGATGCTGTTGGCCCTCTTGGCCACCTGAGCACACTACTGGCTCATATTCAGCTGACTATCAACCAATACTCCCAGGTCCTTCACCGCCTGGCAGCTTTCCAGCCATTCCTCTCCCAGTCTGTAAGGGAGACTGGGAGAGGAATTCCTCTGTTTGGGGTTATTGCACCCCAGGTGCAGAACCCGGCACTTGGCCTTGTTGAACTTCATGCAGTTGACCTCAGCCCATCGGTCCAGCCTATCCAGATCCTCCTGCAGAGCCTTCCTACCCTCAAGCAGATTGACACACGCACCTAACTTGGTGTCATCTGTGAATATGATGGTAGGCTGGAACATAGTTACAACTAACGTATTATTGTTTTCAACAACAGAGAAAAATACTTAGTCTTTTAATTACAACAAAGCTAATTGTGAGATAAGAACAGAACTGTTTGTCTCTAGACTTTGAATACTTCACAATTATTTTCTCAAAGACCTGCATGCTTGAAGTGTACCAGAACCTTAGACTTGGACATACAAATTCTGTAAATTAATATTGTAGAAAACAAACATCAACATCTTTCTATTAGAACTACATTTTTCATTTTTGTTTTTCAGTAGAAGCTTTTAAGTATTGGCTTGACTGGAAGCTGTGCCAAAAATAAATAAATAAATAAATAAATAAATAAATAAAATAATGTGCAGCAGTAGCCATTATATTCCATTATTCCATTGTTCTGATTCTTTTTTTTTTTTTTTTACTTTTCCTTTTAATGATTGCATTTCTTTCATCTAGAACATTAATCTACAGATCAGCTGTTTTTATGAGTGATCTGATAAATCATCTTATTCAATACAAAAAATAAATTAAAACCAACATTTTATGAAGTTAAATAAAGAGAAAACATGCCTTATAGTAATGCTTGATGTTTTCAACAGATACTGTCATCTGTCAGTATTTGGCAACCCTGGCAATCTTTTTTAATAGTTCTAGTGTACCTGGAACCTAAAAATGGTACTGATTGTAATATCTCTTCCATCTGTTCAAATTTTCTTTTCAGACTTCATAGTAAATAGATTTTTATAAATGTTTTTGCATCTCCAATATCACACCTCTATAAACTTAATTGAAGGAAGTAATGTTTATTGATATAACCTGTCCATTATATTAAGAGGACTCATAAAATAGGTATGTCTTTGTTGGATTTTGTGTTCCCAAGAGTGATTACTTTCATTGTGTACACTTAACAATTAATTCTGATTTTACTCCTCCCCTTAGGACTTGTGGTATGTTATTACTGCTTTGTCTTTTTCTTATGTTAATGACAACAACACATAGGACACTTATAATCTTATGGTGTCCTTTGAAAGATCTTGTATTGTGTAAGAACACATCCTTGTGTTATTCACAGTTTTGTACCCACTGCACCTTGCCAAAAAGTATACTGAGTCAAATTCCACATGAAGGTCTTGTTTTTAATTAATAATTAATTTTGCAGAATTAATTAAGCAAGCACTTCTGACTTGAAGTAACATTATTTATACACAGATAACGTCCTCCCTCCTTCCCTCCCTCCTTGCCTTCCTTCTTCCCATCCTCCTTGCCTTTCTCCTTCCCTTCCTCCTTCCCTTCCTTCCTCCCTTCCTTCCTCCCTTCCTTCCTTTCTTTCTCTTTCTTCCTTTCTTCCTTTCTTCCCTATCTTCCCGTCTTCCCTTTCTTCCCTTTCTTTCTTTTATTCTTCCCTTCACCCAAGAGAAGAGAATTCAGGTAGTGTTTTCGTCTCTCCTCCCAATGGGTGACTGAGACCCAGAAAGAAGGAGAACAGGTCAGGTAAATGACTGCATGAGGGGATGGTGTCTGGACCAATGTTTTGGGTATTTTGATCTGGGGCAGGCCTTTGAGAAAGACGGGTATATGGGTTGCTGACAGACTTCAGCTCAGCAAGTGGGGCATAAGAGTATTGGAGAGCAAGCTCTCTGGACTTACTACCAGGGCTTTAAAGTAGGTATGATGGGGGAAGGATGGAGAGTTAGAAGTGACAGAGAAGGGCTGGGGGATGTTGACTGGGGGATTTTGTCACTGCTGACATTGATAAAGATAGTAGAGAAAAACCTCTGAGTTGTCTCATAGGATAATCCGAGGGCTCCTCAGGGAAGGTAACATTCTCAATACCCCGTCTGGAATCTTCTTGTATCCCTCTAGGGATAACTGAGCCTGCTGATTCCTTAAAATGCCTGTATAATAATGCACAAAGCATGGGAAATAAACAGGATGAGTTTGAGATCTGTGTATGGATGCGGGGCCATGATCTCACTGCAATGACAGAGACATGGTGGGACAGTTTGCATGACTGGAATGCTGCCATGGAGGTCTATGTCCTATTTAGGAAAGACAGGCTGAAGAAGTGAGGGGGTAGGGTTGCCCTTTTTGTGAGGGAACAATTAGAGTATACCCAGCTCCACCTGGGGGAGGGTGAAGGACAAGTGTAGAGCATGTGGGTGAGAATTAATGGGTGGGCTGGTATGGGTGACACTGTTGTGGGGGTGTACTACAGATCACCTGATCAGGAGGAGGAGGTTGATGAGGCCTTCTACAAGCAGCTGGTAGTGGGCTCACAATCTTGGGCACTGGTTCTCATGGGGGACTTCAATTGTCCAGGTATCTGTTAGGAAAGTAACTTGGCCAGATACGCGCAGTCCAAATGGTTCCTTCAATGTATTGAAGATAATTTTCTGATGCAGGTGGTGGAGGAACCGATGAGGCAAGGGATGATTCTGGACCTTGTTCTTACCAATAGGGATGGGGTTGTTAGGAATGTGAATGTTGGGGACAGCTTGGGATGCAGCGACCACGAGATTGTGGAGTTCAAGATGGAACTTGGTGGAAGAAGTAAGGCAAAAAGTAGGATTGCTACCCTGGATTTTCAGAGTGCCAACTTCAACCTCTTCTGGGACCTACTTGGGGGTATCTTATGGGCTAGACTGCTAGAAGGCAATGGTGCTTGTGAGAGCTAGGCAACATTTAAACAGCACTTCTTTCAAGCTCAGGATCGGAGTATCACAAAGAGTAGGAAATCAGGGAAAGGGGGCAGGATACCTGTGTGGATGAGCAAAGAACTCATCAAAAAGATCAAAAGGAGGAGGAAGGTCTATGTAATGTGCCAATATGCCAAAGAACTTCTGCATAGTGAGGGTGACAAAGCACTGGAACACGCTGCCCAGGGATCTTGTGCTGTCTCCTTCTCATGAGATATTTAAGGCTCGTCTGGATGCCTACCTGTGCAACCTGCTCTAGGGAACCTGCTTTGGCAGGGGGATTGGACACAATGATCTCTTGAGATCCCTTCCAACCCCTACAATTCTGTGATTCTGTGAGGTTTTAAATTTGCCTAAAAAACAAACAAACAAACAAACAAAAACATTAAATACACTGAAGTTGTGAAAACTAATCTGTTTTATATGTTTTATCTATCTAGCTAATCCAGCAGATGGTTGGCTTTAAAGATGATTGAAATTAGGTGGTAGAAAGTCTTAAAAAAAAAATCAGCATATAATCTGAAAGCTTATATCAAATATTTAAATTGTCCATTTTTATTTTTGAGAACTTAATTGATTTTATGGCTCTGTGGATAGATACATACTGATGCATAAATAACTTGGGCTATATGATGAAGGTGCTGATAAAAGTTTGATCTTTTATAAGAAAATTGACCATTCTGTGGTATCAAAGCTGCCTTTCCTCTAATAACCAACCATTAGGTGCTAACATGGTAATAACCTCTAGTAACCTTCAGATGATATTATGTGGCATTCACCTACAAGTATCGATAACCAGCTTCTTTCTGATTCATAAAACACTTGGATTCAGTTCTTCTATTAGGGAAGTCTCAGTAGTTCTTCTCAACTACAATTTTTTAAAAAATTGCACTACTGGTGGTTTGTTCACCAATAAAATTTTGTTCTAGATATTTTTATCAGAGGAAACTCCCCTCAGTGGTTTCATTTAAAATTGTCATGAATTATTTAGTCAGAATTTATGTTCAGTCCCTGTAAATATTGTTATACAAACTATTATTAAATTAGTAATTTCAATAATATCTGTATGTTACCTTTATGGTAATATAACTGAATATCCAGCACCTGCAAATCCAAATAAATAAGGTCTAAATACATTTGGACTTCAGCCCTTTCACGTGCAGCTCCTTTCAAGGAGTACTGTGTCCAGTTCTGGGCTCCCCAGTACAAAAAAGACAGGGATCTCCTGGAAAGAGTGCAGTGGAGGGCCACAAAGATGATACGGGCCCTGGAGCATCTTTCCTATGAGGACAGGCTGAGAGACCTGGGTCTGTTCAGCCTGGAGAAGAGAAGACTGAAAGGGGATCTCATCAATGTCTATAAATACATGAGGTGTGGGAGACAGGAGGATGTAGCCAACCTCTTCAAAGTGGTTTGTGGGGATAGGGCAAGGGGCAATGGATGCAAGATAGAGCACAGGAAATTCCGCACCGACATGTGAAAGAACTTCACAGTGAGGGTGATGGAGCACTGGAATAGGCTACCCAGGGAGGTTGTGGAGTCTCCTTCTCTGGAGATATTCAAGGGCTGTCTGGACACCCACCTGGGCAGCCAGTTCTGAGGAACCTGATTTGGCAGGGGGGTTGGACCCAATGATCTTTCAAGGTCCCTTCCAACCCGTACAATTCTGTGATTCTGTGAAAACCTGTCTCTTATGATTTCAAATTGTTAGCAAGAATTTCTCATTTTAATAAATCTTGAGTCAAACATGGAAGATGCTACACTAAACCAACATAAACCACTCTGACTTGAAAGTGATGTAGAATACTTGCAGGTTTCACAGTATGTTAGCTTAAATTTTTTTTTTTCTTTTTTTTTTTAATCAATTCCATGAGCATAAACATATATAAGAAATAACATTAAGATAGAATTGTATGTTTAAATTATAACCTGTACTCCAATACCCATGAGTTCATTCTTAAGCTATCTTAATTTTTTTTAGAGATAACCATTTATGAGGGGGTGTGTAATTAAAGTGGCAAGCTGTCTGCAACTTTGACTTTAAAAATAAAAATATTGTGCTGAAAGTAAGTATTAGCATTGGTGTAGCTTGAGGAAAATTCAAAGTGTTTATAACTGGTGTCTATTAGGGGAGAAGAATTGATTTTACTGAAGTTTCATACCTTTTTCTCGTAAAGGGATTTTTTAAAATGTATTCGTAAAACATTATTATTTCCACACACATGCACAAAACGTAAATATGATGTACTTACATTTGTATTGGGAGGGGGCATGGTTGCCATTACATCCCTTTAAACACATCAGTCAAAAGTGAATTTGATGTAATCTTTAGCTGAATTATTAATTTTAGTTAGCAGGAAATCATTATGAATCATTTCAATTGGAGGTCCCGCAGGGGTCTCTTTTGGCCTTGTTATTTTGCAGTGTTTACAAATAATAATAATAATAATAATAATAAACACAAGCAAACAAACAAAAATATACAAAATTTAATGACAAAGCAAACAAAAGCTACACAGGACTGTAAATGTCCCAAAACACAGGATTAAACTAATAAGAATTTATAAATTAATAATTTTTAAAAGCCTTAGCAAACTAGAGAGCTTACTTAAAATCAATAGTATTTAATAGAAATGCAAGAAGACCACAAAACACATGGGCACAAACCAGAAACCACTGTGTAGACTGCAGAAACACAAAAATTGAACACAGCCAAATAAGGTTTGAAAAAAAAAGCAGAAAAAAAAGCAGAAAAAAAGCTAACAAACAAACAAACAAAACTCCATAATAAATTGCACAGTATTGCCTCTATCTATCCATACTTTACCTCTTTAGAGAGCTCTCTAAGCATATAATAATATATTTCCATACCATGCTCTATGTACCTCAGCTTGCTTCTAGTAGCAAGCGCCTGAGAGGAAAGTGAGGTTTCATACTCATAAATTGTCAGTACAGAGCCTAGGGTGTGTATGTAGGTAATAAGATTACTAAAGAGAAGGTAGAGAACATTTATTCTCAAGTCCATATGCAGCCTTCCAGTCCACATACAGACAAGAAAATATGAAAGGAATGCTGCAGTCCACATACAGACAAGAAAATATGAAAGGAATGCTGCAAACAAAAGACACCTTTTAATAGAAATCATTTGATAATATTGTTCTATAAAATATAGAGTCTATGGCAAGTCCTGAGGAAAGACTAAACTGCAGTGTTTTGGCAACAAAACTGGATATCCTGCTAAAGTTAATACTCAGAAGACCAGGAAAAAGAGGTATTGTATATAAGAACAGATTACCTGCCAAGGAGTTTATGTACGTTATTATGAAGATAAAATAAATGAATTGGATAACCTTTTGAATTTGTGGGCTTTGAAATACATATAAAGTTGCTTTTTGCAGTAAACCAGAATATTCCCTCAAGAGATTAAGAAAATGGGATTATAAAATTTGCTTTATTATTATTATTATTATTCCTCCATAGGGCATTTTTCATTTTATTTCAAGAAAATTGAACAGATTTATAAAGATTTTCATTCAGCAGTATTTTTTGTTGTTGTTCTTGGAAAAGTAGTGAAATATTCTAAGTCTGTGGATCTAAAATACATTTGAAAATAAATTGGAACTGTGTTTTTCAAATGAAGGCAACACAGTTAATAGGTAAAATGATGGAGAAGTCCTAAACAAAATGTACTCTTACTGTAGGCTGTGCTTAAATCTGTTTCCAGTTGTAGGAGAGCTAGGTAACAGAATTATCTACAAGGCTACCATCCTTCTCTTTTGCATCATATTCTTTCTCCAAAAATAAGATTTTTTTTTTAAGGGAACAGAGAGGAAGATGGATTTTGTCTTACCCAGAAATATTTTTCAACAAACAAAAATTACATAAAATAGTGTTAAAAAATTAATTCCACTGGGATGAAATACCAAAAAAAAAAAAAAAAAAAAAAAAAAAAAATCCTATCTCAGTTACAGCCTGCTTGCTTGAACTACACTCTCATTTCATTGTGGATATTTCAGGATACAATTTGATCATTCATACTTTGCATGAGAATGAAAGAAGGTTTCGGGCATTTTTCCTGGAACTGAATTCAACTGTCAATAAGTAAACAAATGTCTGTTTGTTCATGGTTAGTGCAACATTTTCACAAAGAAATGACAATTAAAAGAAAGTAAAACAATAAAAAACAATGTCAGAAAACTGTGCTCCTAATGGATTTTGTTTCTCTTAATTGTCATAAAAATTTTAAGGCTTGTTCTCAATGCCTTGTTACAATATGTTACAAGTCTAAAAAAGCCTTAAACAGAATTCTTATATCTCTCACTCTTTTTTCTACCCTGTTGTTGTGGTTTAACCCGGCCAGCACCTAAACACCACACAGCTGTTCGCTCACCCTCCCCCCTCCCTCTCTGGGATGGGGGAGAGAAACAGGAAAGTGAAGCCTGTGGGTTGAGATAAAGACAGTTTATTAAGATAGAAAGTAATAATAATAATAATAATAATAATAATAATAATAGTATGTACAAACAAGTTATGCACAATACAATTGCTCACCACCTGCTGACCGATGCCCAGCCCAACCCCGAGCAGCCGGCCCCCACCCTGGCTAGCCACCCCTATATATTGTTCAGCATGACGTCAGATAGTATGGAATGCCCCTTTGGCCAGTTTGGGTCAGCTGTCCTGGGGCTGTCCCATCCCAGCTCTTGCTGCACCCCCAGCCTGCCTGCTGGCAGGACAGAGCGAGGAGCTGAAAAGTCATTGGCCTAGTATAAGCACCGCTCTGCAGCAATTAAACCATCAGCATGTTATCAACACTCTTCCCATCCTAATCCAAAACATAGCACTCTAGCAGCTACTAGGAGGAAAAATAACTCTGTCCTAACTGAAACCAGGACATATATCCACCCCTTATTCCATACCATTTATGTCATGCTCAGGTTACACTCTTTCCAATACATTCTAGTTAATCACTATTTTCATCTATGGTAGTAATGACACACAGTATTATATAATAATTAACATAATACAACTCAACTCATGGGCTATTCTCACCCAGTAGTAAATCCCCTTGAGGTACACAACGGACCTCCCCATTCTTTTGCATTACCCACCAAGTGCATCCAGGTCCTTGAGCAAAAACAATCCCACGGATGGGTTTGCCTTTTCCTGGGGCAGGAGTAGCCCAGACTGTTTTACCCAGCATGTTGCTTACATGCACTAGAGGAACTTTATCCCCTTCTACTGTGCGTAGCTGGTTTGATTGGGCTGGTCCAGCTCGGTTGGCAGATCCCCTAGTATTGACTAACCAGGTGGCCTTTGCCAGATGCGTATCCCAGTTTTTGAATGTCCCTGCACCCATTGCTTTCAGTGTAGTCTTTAACAGTCCATTGTATCGCTCAATTTTACCGGAGGCTGGTGTATGATAGGGGATGTGATACACCCACTCAATACCGTGTTCTTTGGCCCAAGTGTCTATAAGGTTGTTTTGGAAATGAGTCCCATTGTCTGACTCAATTCTCTCTGGGGTGCCATGACGCCATAGAACTTGTTTTTCAAGGCCCAGGATAGTGTTTCGGGTGGTGGCATGGGGCACAGGAGATGTTTCCAGCCATCCGGTGTTTGCTTCCACTACTGTAAGTACATGGCGCTTGCCATTGCTTGTTTGAGGGAGTGTGATGTAATCAATCTGCCAGGCCTCTCCATATTTATATTTCAGCCATCATCCTCCATACCAAAGAGGCTTTGACTGTTTGGCTTGCTTGATTGCAGTACATGTTTCACAATCATGAATAACCTGTGCTATAGTGTCCATGGTCAGGTCCACCCCTCGATCACGAGCCCATCTGTATGTTGCATCTCTTCCTTGATGGCCTGAGGTGTCATGGGCCCATCGGGCTATAAATAATTCGCCCTTACGTTGCCAGTCCAGGTCCACCTGAGCCACTTCAATCTTAGCAGCCTGATCCACCTGCTGGTTGTTTTGATGTTTTTCGGTAGCCTGATTCTTGGGTACATGAGCATCTGCGTGGCGTACCTTTACGACCAGGTTCTCTACCTGAGCAGCGGTATCTTGCCACAATGCAGCAGCCCAGATGGGTTTGCCCCTGCGCTGCCAGTTGTTCTGTTTCCATTGCTGTAACCACCCCCACAGGGCATTTGCTACCATCCACGAATCAGTGTATAGGTAGAGAACTGGCCACTTTTCTCGTTCAGCAATATCTAAAGCCAGCTGGATGGCTTTCACTTCTGCAAATTGACTCGATTCACCTTCTCCCTCAGCAGCTTCTGCAGCTCGTCGTGTAGGACTCCATACAGCAGCTTTCCATCTCCGATGCTTTCCCACAATGCGACAGGACCCATCGGTGAACAGGGCATATCTCCTCTCATTTTCTGGTAGCTTGTTGTGCAGTGGGGCTTCTTCAGCACGGATCACCTCCTCCTCTGATGACATCCAAAAGTATTTGCCTTCTGGCCAGTCCATAATCACTTCCAAGATTCCTGGGCGACTGGGGTTTCCTATTTGAGCCCGCTGGGTAATCAGTGCAACCCATTTGCTCCATGTAGCATCAGTTGTATGATGTGTAGAGGGGACCCTTCCTTTGAACATCCAGCCCAGTACTGGCAGTTGGGGTGCCAGGAGGAGCTGTGCTTCAGTACCGACCAGTTCTGAAGCAGATCGAACTCCTTCATATGCTGCCAATATCTCCTTTTCGGTTGGAGTGTAGCGGTCCTTAGATCCTTTGTATCCCTAACTCCAAAACCCTAGGGGTCGACCTCGAGTTTCCCCAGGTTCTTTCTGCCAGAGGCTCCAGGTGGGGCCATTCTCCCCAGCTGCGGTGTAGAGCACATTCTTTACATCTGGTCCTGTTCGGACTGGCCCCAGGGCTACTGCATGAACTATTTCCTGCTTAATTTGTTCAAAGGCTTGTCGTTGCTCAGGGCCCCATTAAAAATCATTCTTTTTATGGGTTACTTGGTAGAGGGGGTTTACAATCAGACTGTAATTTGGAATGTGCATTCTCCAAAACCCCACGACACCTAGGAAAGTTTGTGTTTCCTTTTTGCTAGTTGGTGGAGACATAGCTGTTATTTTGTTGATCACATCCATTGGGATTTGACGACGTCCATCTTGCCATTTTATTCCTAAAAACTGGATCTCTCGTGCAGGTCCTTTAACTTTATTTTGTTTTATGGCAAAACCGGCCTTCAGAAGGATTTGGATTATTTTCTTCCCTTTCTCAAAAACTTCCTCTGCTGTGCCACCCCACACAATGATGTCATCGATGTACTGCAGGTGTTCAGGAGCTTCCCCCTGCTCCAGAGCAGACTGGATCAATCCATGGCAAATGGTCGGGCTATGTTTCCACCCCTGGGGCAGCCGATTCCACGTATATTGGACTCCCCTCCAAGTAAAGGCAAACTGTGGCCTGCACTCTGCTGCTAGAGGGACGGAGAAAAATGCATTAGCGATATCAATTGTGGCGTACCACTTGGCTGCCTTTGATTCCAGTTCGTACTGGAGTTCTAGCATGTCCGGCACTGCAGTGCTCAGTGGGGGTGTGACTTTGTTCAGGCCACAGTAGTCCACTGTTAATCTCCACTCACCATTAGATATTCGCACTGGCCATATGGGACTATTAAAAGGTGAATGAGTCTTACTCACTCCTTGGCTCTCCAGTTGATGAATTAGCTCATGGATGGGAATCAGGGAGTCTCGGTTGGTGCGATATTGCCGCCAGTGCACAGTTGTAGTAGCGATTGGCACTTGTTGTTCTTCAACCCTCAGCAACTCCACAACAAAAGGGTCCTCCAAGAGACTGGGCAAGGTAGACAACTGTTTAATGCCCTCTGTCTCTAAGGCAGCTATGCCAAAAGCCCAGCAGAACCCTTTTGGGTCCTTAAAATATCCTCTTCTAAGATAGTCTATGCCAAGGATGCACGGAGCATCCGGGCCAGTCACAATACGGTGTTTTTGCCACTCATTCCCAGTTAGACTCACTTTAGCTTCTAATACAGTCAACTGCTGGGATCCCCCCGTCACTCCATGAATACTGATGGGCTCTGGCCCTTCATAGTTTGATGGCATTAGAGTACATTGTGCACCGGTATCTACTAAAGCTTTATACTTCTGTGCGTCTGACGTGGCAAGCCATCGAATCCACACAGTCCAATAAACTCGATTGTCCCTTTCCTCCCCCTGGCTGGAGGCAGAGCCCCTCTAATCCTGGTCAGAATCTTCATTCCTGTGTTTAAGGGACTGCCTGCTGGAAGTTGGAGCAGCAAGCTTTTCAGAGAACCCCTTTTTCCCGCTTGTTTTCTTTTGCAACTCATGTACCAGTGCCTCTAGGGTCGCGGTGGATTTTCCATCCTCCACCATGTCCTCTCCATGGTCACGTAGGTAAAACCACAGGATAGCACGAGGTGTGTATCCACCATATCGTCTTCCTTGTATGGATGAGCGCTTACCCCTAATAGCAGAGACATTGGTTTGTACAGGGGTGGAGGAAAGTACACTCTTTTTAAGTTGCTGGACCTCTTCAGAAAGTTTCTCCAAAGTATTCTCTTTTAGTTGGTGGAAGCTTTCAGAAAGTTTCTCCACAGCCGAGACGCAGGCCTGTAGGGAAGAGGAGAGACTTTCTTCATACTGCCGGAGTTGTTTAACCACATCACCCACTGAGGGTTCCTCATCCTCTTTCCAGGCCATTATTGCCAATGAGCTGGCATATGATGATGGTGCACTCCTTACAAACTTCCGCCACATGGGTCGTGTACACTTGACTTCATCTGGGTCTACGGGTATTTGTCCATTGTCTGGGTCGGTATAAATCACCTCCCGTACGGCTAATTCCCTCAGGTACTGGATTCCCTTCTCCATAGCGGTCCACTTGCCTGGCAGACATACGAGTTCTTCCTTGTAGGGATACCTTTCCCTTACAGCGTACAGGATACACCTCCAGAGGCTGTAGGATTGTACTCCTTCTCCAATTGCTTTGTCAATGCCTGCGTCTCTAGCAAGGGATCCCAGCCGACTGGCTTCCCTGCCATCTATATCCACATAATTGTCTCCGGTATCCCAGCACCGGAGCAGCCAGGTGACAAGCTGCTCACCTATTCAGCGACCAAAATCTTTTCGCATATCTCGTAGCTCACGCTGGTATGGGCTTCGGGAAACTAGTGTTGTTTTTTCAACATCCCCATCTTCATCATCCTGCACCCCTGATGGCCCAGCCTCGTCTTCTCTGCGTTCTAAATGACCTGTGTCTCTATACCATTTTTTCACCTTGTCTACAGGGGCAGCTTGTACTGCTACAGGTCGTCTCTCTGACTCAGCCACAGAGTCTGCCACAGGGGGTGGAATACACTCTGCAGGGCCAACTTGCACTGCTACAGATCGTTTCTTTGGCCCAGCCACAGGGCCTGCCACAGGGGTTGGAATACAGTCTGCAGGGCCAACTTGCACTGCAACAGTTCGTTTCTCTGGCCCAGGCACGGGAGCTGGAGTGGCTGCAGGGGCTGAAGCTGGAGCGGCTGAAGGGGCTGGAGCAGCTGCGGGGCTGGAGCAGCTGCAGGAGCAGGAGCTGGAGCGGCTGCAGGGGCTGGAGCGGCTGCGGGAGCAGGGGCTGGAGTGGCTGCAGGGGCTGGAGT
>CM021763.1:32310147-32342067 GCA_011075105.1 Heteronetta atricapilla | reverse complement strand
AAATCCTCATTTAAAAAATTGTTTTGCTTTTCCTTATACAATTGAGTACTTTTGTTTCTGAGAGACAAATGTGCAGCTATCGAACTGTTGTGCTATCTTATCTGACAACCTTTATTGATGCATTGTTCCATGGGAGTTTCATCTGCATTTACCTATGTAGCTTAATAAGCAGAACTCCCTTTTCCTATTAGTTATGCATTTCAAAATGTTTAACACGTTATTTTTACTTGCGTTTGCTATGTTTCATTACAATTTGTAATTAAATTCTTCAGCTATTTCAGTGGAAACGTAGCTACTTTTATTTCATTTCTTGCTTTTAAAAAATAAATTTCACCTTTCATACAAATCACACTTTCTACTGAGATAAAATAGTCTTGGTACTATTCAAATTAAACATCTTTTTGTAAAATATCAAAATGGTGGTTTTTTTTGTTTGTATTTTACATGGGTTAAAACTGTACCAAAATATTTAGTTTTTTTTTCTCCATATATATAAAAAATAACAAAACAGGAAAAGGTGGTGTGAATCATGAATGAATTTAGAATCATTTACATGACTTGGTTTTAAGAAGCATTTTTTCACCTGTGTTAATTCTTGTTAGTGGTCCTATACAACTGCTAGTGAAGACAGTCTCAGTATAATAGGATGTCTTAAATAATCTTAAATAAAGATTAGAGAGATATACATAGTTCCTCCAAAACATTCAAATTATCAATATAGCATTTAATCTTCCTTTTTGTGTTAATTACTTAAAAATAGCTTAAATGTAGAGTTATATTAATGCAGATTACATATATGCATGTATATATATATGTATATATGTAATCTTACACATATATGTATATATATATAGATTATAAAATTACATATATACATATATATATGTATACATATGAACATATGTATATATATGTATATATGTTCTATTACTCAAACATGCATAGTTAGATTCTGTGTATCTTCTAGACACACAAAAAAAAAAATTTAAGATCTTTGCAAGATCTTAAATTTTAATCATTAATCTTCGTTAATGTTGTACCAGAAAGAGGAAAAATGTGTGTAAAGAAAAAGCTGGAAACTAATCTGCTGCAGGAAAATCAATTTTTGTTTTTTCTTATTAAGGTAATGGGTAACCTCAAGCCTTATTAATGGAATAACCATGGTTACAGCATTGATAAATTTAAAGAATCTTAGCAATTATGAAGAAATGCATCTAGTTTCATAAAATGAAATTTAATTCAGTGATGAATTATTTGTATTTGATGCTTATAAAGGAGATGTGCTGTAGTAATCTGTTTTATTCCTCTGCTTATATAGAAGAAATTGCATTTTTGCATCCCCAGATTTTCAAAAATCCACCTCCAGTCAGATCCTCTTTTGCTTTTACTCCAATGCACTTTCATCAGTTGTCACAGACCATTGACTCCTTTCAGACATTAAACGTATATTTCTTATTATTACTTTGATTATTTTGATTTCATTCTTAGAACTACATTCTTATAACGCAGTCTAATATTCTCTTATCTATTTATCTTCTGAGCATTTAAGTAATTTATATTCTAAAGGAGCTATTTATGTTCAAATAGACTTATCAAATCACAGTTTGAACTTCTCTGGTTTGCAGTCTGAACCCACTGTATCCAGATATCCATGGAGTTTATTGGTGTCCACAGAAATTCACAAATTCTCAGCTGTTGGAGAGTTTAAATTTTCCTCACAATGTGTGTGGGGAGGAGGGGTAGGAGGTAGTCAGGAGGAGGGGGTGTGCACAATATGAATACCCTTGAAAGTTTAGCCTTTTTGGGGGCTGCTTTCTAATGTATAACATGCTTCAGCAACCAACCTGTGGTGGCTTTACTCAGGTGAGCAGCTGAGCTCCACCACAACCACTCTCTCACTCTTCAAAGGGAAAGGGAGAAAACACAGTGAAAAGGGCTCAAGACAGGGACAGGTAAGGACAGGGAGATCACTCAACAGTTACTGTCACAGACAAAATAGAGTCAGCATAGGGAGATTAAATAAATATATTGCCTATTACTAAAAAGCTAGAGAAGTGAGAGACAAAGAAAACAAACTACAAAAACAGCTTCCCCCCCATGCACCCTCTTCCACGTGTTATGCTTGAGCAGCACAGGGGGAACCTCTGCTCCGATGGGTGTTCTCCACAGGCTGCAGCCTCCTTCAGGCCAGATCTGCCTGCTCCACTGTGAGCTCCTCCACAAGCTGTAGCACAGAGATCTGCTCCACTATGGGACCTATGGGCTGCAAGGTCACAGCCTGCTCCACTACTACTCTCCACAGGCTGCTGGGGAATGTGAGATCTGGCACCTGGAACACCTCTTCCCCCTCCTTTTTCACTCACCATGGTGCCTACAGGGCTCTTTTTACAACTCACTCTCCCAGATGCTGTTGTGCAGCAGTTTTTGTTTGTTTGTGTGTTTGTTTTCCCCTTTCTTAAATCTGCTCTCGCAGAAGCTCAAACAACATTTTTTATTTGCTCAGCTTTGGACAGTGACAGGTTCCTTCAGAGCTAGCTGGAACTGGCCCTTATCTAATATGGGGATTCTTCTCACAGAGGCCACCCTTGCAGCCCCCTAATACCAAAAGCTTGGCATGTAACCCAATACACATCCAAAGTGTACCATGCAATGTTTTATCTCATTGATTTCTCTGTAGTATATGTTAGTTACTTGAAGCACTGAAGTATTATTTACCCATTTTGCTGTATATCTATTGTCCAACCATTCATTGCCAGTAATGATAGATAGCTTTTGTTTTGTATTTCTTAGATCTCAGGATAGAGTATTTTTGATCCAGTTCCAAACCTGCAAGCTCAGGGTGAGTAATCCTATTTGATATTTCTTTTTGCTGAATTTGGTTATTTATGTGAAGAACTGCATTCTAGCGTGTTTCCTGGACCATGAAATACATATATATACATATATATATGTACATATACAGTAAATGTATGATAATGTCATCTGGTAATATCAGCCATTAATTCATGTCTTACACCAAGAGAATGAGAGGCAAAAGTATTTTTTTTCCATCCTGAGAAACCAGAAAATTGTTCTTCTTCTTCTTGTTGATATGGTTTTTATATATTTACTTATTTTTAGAATAGCTTAACTGAAGATATTGTGATATAACTGAATTTCTTCAGTGCTGTATTTGTGTAACTTAACGATGTTGTATTTTGGGAGTATGAATAATATAGTCATCAAAGACAAGAGATGATGTAATTTCAAAGTGAAAAAGATAACATGAACCAAAAGGTAATGATTTTTAAAAAGGACAGAATTTCTCCAGATATAATTGGTAATTTTTATATTAAATCTGTTGTAAGAAACCATACTTTTGGAATGAATAAGGGACAGAAATGGTAAGAAGTAAAACTTTATAATCACATGTTGTGTTTTATCAAAATGGTTTCCCCTTAGCAAAAGTTTAATGTGACTATGTTGGGAATTGCAATGAAAGATGGATAAGTGTTATAAGGAATGTTAAAATTATTGGAAACTTGCTTGATGTAGTTAAATTATTTCTCTTTTCCATACACAAAAACTTTTGGGAAAACATGTTTAATGTGATGTCATTTGAATGAAGTATGTTGACTTTTGTTGCTAAATTCAGTTTAAAAGTAATGTCATGAGGCTATTAAGATCAACAAGCTTGAACCAAAACATTCTCATGTGTTTTAATCTTGTTTCATAATATAAAATAGAATAAAGTGAGTGCTTGTGAGTGCATATATAGGCAGCAAACAACATTCCTAGACAGCGGAAACCTAAATCCAGGAGAACAGATGTCAGCTTTGTGTTATGATTCCACTGACTGTGTGAATGTAGTAGTTCAAAAACCAACATAGCAGAAATAATTATATGTTTCACTGTCATTATTTTTTTTTAATAAGATACAAACTTAAAGCTTTAAGGTGGGTTTTCATTCCAGAAGTTTATTGTGCAAGCCTAAAATTTAGAATTTGGCAATTTTAAATGTTCCAAGAAAATATATATATTTTTTCCTCAATATTTGGGCAGGTCCAGTGGGCTTTGTTTCTATCTGATCTCTTTTATTTTTCCGTAAGATTGTTTCTTGCTCTTCTCATTGTTTTCATTGAGGAGTAGAGTTGAATATTGCTATCTTACAGTCCGTACATCACATCTTTCTTCCTGCAGTCTTCCACGCATATCTGGAGATGATACTGAAGTGTCCATTGTAGCCTATAACCTAGTTTTAAATTTCAAATCCCTGAAATCTAGTCTTTTTCTAGATACTCTAGTGTGTACGGGCTTATTTAGATTCCTGTAAATGTCCTCTACTCAGATGAATTCTGTAGGAGTATGCAAACAGATATTGTCAAAAGTCCTATCTGTACAAATATCTGACTCTTTAACTTTTTTAATGTCTAGTGGTTGAGGAAACATTAACAATGCTTAAAAATATTACACTGAACTCATTAGGGAAATCTCACTGTAATATTTTGTTACTTAACATAGACATCATGGCAATCTATTTCTGCCTTATTTTTTCAACAACTTTTTGTTTACAAATACATACTATTATGTATATATACATACAAATACATACTATTATGTATATATAAAATATACATAATACATACAATATGTGTGTGTGTGTGTATGTATTGTGCATAATAAAGCTTTGGTTTTGAAGAAAGTATACAAAACCAATAATAGTTCATAGTCTGAGAAGTTAGGATTTCGAAGATAGCTTAAACCACACTTTTTGCTTATAAGAGACATAACCATAACATGGATAACCATATTAGCTAATTAATAATTATCATAAAACTATGGTAAAATACATTTTTGTGTGAGGGGGAAAAAAAATCAAATTAAACATAACAGAAATAAATAACAATTATGGGGAAAATCCAGCAGAAAAGAAGCTCTAACCAAATTTATGTTGGCTCACTTAAGTTTGCTATACTTGGAACAACTAAAAGATACAGCTGCTAAGACTCTGCTATGAAAAGGTACTCATTTCCAATAACAAAATCTTTCCAAGCTGTTCAAAGTAGACAGATAAATAGTTTATTTCATTCCTTGCATAAACTGATCATGTTCAAATGATATAAATTAGATATGGGATTCTCCCTGGTAGTCTTTTTAAACTGTAGTTATAGATGTTTTTTTGTTTGTTTGTTTGTTTGTTTTGTTTGTTTGTTTGTTTGCTTTTTCTTTACTTACATATGATGAAGATAACCAGGCAGACCTAGAATAGGCTGTTATTGAAGTTTTGAAGAATTTGTGTGAAATTTGAATCAGGGATGACGTCCAGTCCTGTAGAGAAAGCATTATTTTATTCAGATAGAAGTTTCAGCAGACTTGTGACATATTTGGTTTAGTTATTCATATAATACTTGAAAAAAAAAATGAAAAAAAGAAAAAAAAAGCATATGGGGAAATGTAAGTAGCAGTCACTATTAAACTACCAATACAGACTTTGCACACCTTGCCGCATTTAAAAAATAATTTTAAAAAAGTGTGTTTAAAATAATAATAAAAAAAAACAAGCAACAACAATTTAATAAATTGGAACCAGTTGATGAAAATAAATTTGTAAGATTGAACTTATCTAGCCTTATGTCAGTCATGTCTGTGCCACCCCTGATACCCAATATTTATTTATTTCTGTAGTAAATAAATTTCTTATTCCCATCCTTATTTCTTCTTCTCTCTCTGTTCTCTCTCTCTCTTTTTTTTTTTTTCCTTCTAATAATCTCTTTCTAATTCAGATCTAGATTTATTTTTAACTTTGTTCAGACTTATATTTTATGTATGTAGTGTCGCTATGTTCTTTGACCAAATTCCTCAAGAAATGTCAATCAGCCAATTAAACAAGCAATGTACTCCTTTACAGATAATTGTTAAATGTGCAAAGGGAGGAAACCAAAAAATCTGTTTCCTGCTCATATTGAGGGTGAATAGAGATGAATCTGCCAAAGGCAATGGATAACCGTAGCAGTTTTGAAGAATTTGTCTTTATGTTAAGAAAATAAAAGGATTTTGATAACTGTCCAGAGTTGTCTTTCTCACATTTTCAATAATTTTATGTCAGTGAAAGGAGTATCAAGGAAGGAATTTGGCATGCCATGTAAGGTTTCCATGTTCAGCTTGTAAGCCTTTTGTTTATTAGCTTGGCTCTTAATAAATTAATTTTTCTTTTTTTCGTAGTCATTGATCAGAAGAGTGGTCAAGAAATTTAATTAGAGTGGTTCCAGAAATTTAATAAACTACATTTTTTTTTTTTTAATAGAATAAAATCATCTAATCTAGAAACACAAATCTTTGCCCCCTCCTCCCCCCCAAAGAAATAATAATAATTTTAAAGATTGAATTTTCAGGAAAAGTACATTTAAAATGCTGTTTTACCTGAATTCCTCTAAATGCTGTTCCACAAACAACCATGTGTAAGACTATAGATAATGGCTATATATTCACTGGCAAAACCTTACCACATACACTGTATTTGGAAATCTTTACAGCTGAATATTAATGTAAGTGTGAATATATAGACATAAACACAAACTTATATGGTACACATTTTTAAGAATACATTAAGCCTTGTGAATGCTCTCTGTATTTGATCCTGTTCAGTCCCTAAGTGTAAGAGTTATTTTCTAAGATAGACATACTTACCCTATATATTTACATATTTCCAATGAGATAAACAATAGTTTCTTAAAAGCCTTGTGAAAGTGCTTAGCTAGTGAAAGTCCTTGAAAAGTGAATTTCAAGCATGGTATGTGTAACAATACAGAAAAAAAAAAAAAAAAAAAAAAACACAACAAATTATATCTTAAGACTCTTAGTAGTAATTTACCAGTAAGTGAAACAATGTGACTAGAAACTTTGCAGCTCATGCCGCAATACAAATAAAAGGTTGGGTGTAGGACAAAAATGAGGTGTGTTATTTTTCTAAGGTTGTTTTGCTTTTTTAATATTGACCAAAAAAAAAAAAAAAAGTTATTTATCCTGAAACATATTCCAAAAAATATTTCATTTGAAGCACAGTATATTTCATAAATATTTTTGATCAAGTAATAAAATTAATAAAATATTAACCAACTTTCATAAAATTTTAAATAAGAAAGAAAGCTTTTAGACTGAAGACTACTTTAATTTTCTAGTGTACGTTCTCTGAAAATATTGATTAAAAATCTCTATGATGTTAACAGTCTAGGAAACTCATTATTAGAACAATATTATAAAATTCTGTTAATATATTGCCTTTTGTACATATAAGAATGTCATTCTATCTCTTGGTAGTATGATTATTTCTGAATTGAGATTTAAAAGAAAAGGCAGCTTGGATCTAATTCTCGGGTGGATGTTGCTAACCATATGGTGGGATTTACGTTTAAATCTCTTCTTATATAAGCTAGAGACCCAGTTAGGATTTTCAGGATTTAACGGGAAGGTTATATTTTGCTACATAAAAGGTATTTTGATAGTTCTCAGCAACCAGTAATTGCACCTTAAAATTTGCTCTCAGATCTTGTGTGGAACAACAGACTATGTTGTAGTGCTGTAAGTTCAGATAAGATACGTACTTATTAGAAACTAAATGAAGACAATCAAGAAAGGAATGATGAATACTGGCCACATAGGCAACTGGATAACTTGATTCAAAATTTAATGCTATTTAAATTTTTAAATGGGTGACATGTGTGCCTTTTCTGACACACAGAAATCACTGGTAACAGACTCACTGGAGGCTACTTTACCAAAGGATTAGCAATTGCTCTTAGACTGATTTCCTTACATATCTTTGATCTTCTTTGAATAACCATATCCATCCCACGAAACACAATTATTTTTGGTTACCCTCAGGGTACAAGAAGAGAAGTTATTTGAATCCATTACCTTATACTGAAAGACTATGTCAGTATCTGTTTATCATAAGTTCAGTTATTCACATTGAAAAAGGATGTAGAATTGGAAATGTAAATTATAAATTACAGGTAAAATTGTTTCTTTCATCCAATCTCAAATATTACTGAATATCTGAAACACAGATTATTTAAAATGCAACATAGCATTTTTTTATTTTTATTTTTTTCATTTGTTTATAAAGATATCTGCTAACCCTCTAAATAGAGAAATTTTTCCTCAGGACCAAAATATATTGTACTACCATGTTGGAATGCTACAAAATACATTAATAACTCATATAGTCTCACTTTACTCATGACAAGATTGAATCGGGGATAAATTTGAGGACTTTTTACTGGATATATATATATATATATATATAATGTAATAACAGATTTGAACTCTTTTTCAGTTTTTAAAGAACTGAGAGTTATTCTTCAGGTATCTTTCCCAAAAGCTAGTAGAACATACTGCGATTGATGTCAGTGACCTATAAATGAACTCGTATTTACATGAATTTGCATGTAACTGTGCAGTTGCACATGCAACTGGGCGTGTTGCTACACAGATGTCCTTGTCAGACAGCTCCATGTTCCAGTGTGCGACAACCTTATTGATGAAGAACCTCTTCCTGATATTCAACCTGAACCTCCCCTGTCTCAGCTTGACTCCATTCTTACAGGTCCTATTGCTTGCCATTACAGAGAATAGATTGGCACGTGCCCCTCTGCTCTCCCTTGTGAGGAAGCTGCAGATGGCAATGAGGTCTCCTATCAGCTTCCTCTTTTCCAGGCTGAACAGGTCGAATGACCTCAGCTGCTCCTCATACATCTTCCCCTTTAGGGCCTTCACCCTCTTTGTAGCCTTTCTCTGGTCACTATCCAATAGTTCCACATCCTTTTTGTACTGTGGTACCCAGAACTGCTCACGGTACTCGAGGTGAGGCCACACCAGTGCAGAGTAGAGCAGGACAATCACTTCCCTCAACCGACTAGCAATGCCGTGCTTTGTGTACCCCAGGATACAGTTGGCCCTCCTGTCTGCCAGGGCAGACTGCTGGCTCATGTTCAGCTTTCTGTCAAACAAACCCCCCAGATCTCTCTCTGCAAGACTCTCTCCAGTGTCTTATCCCCCCATCTGTACATATAGCCAGTGTTGCCCCTTCCCAGGTGCAGGACCTGGCATTTGCTCATGTTCAGTGTCATGCAGTTGGTGATTACCCAGCTCTCTAATCTGTCCAGATCTCTTTGCAAAGCCTTTCCACCCTAACAGAGTCAACAAATCCTCCAAGTTCAGTGTCATCAGAAAATTTGCTCAAAACACTTTCTACTCCTACATCCATATTGTTTATAATAACATTCAAGAGAACTGGCCCTAAAATGGAGCCTTGGGGGACCCCATTAGCCAGCCGTCAGCCAGAAGTGGCCTCGTTTTCCACAACATTTAAGCCCTGCCCATCAGCCAATTGTTTACCCATTGTATGATGTTTTTGTTTAGCTGTATGCTGGACATTTTGTCCAGTAGGATTGTATGGGAAACTAAAAAGTCAGTGCCACATACAGCATCAAATTTTTTGCTGAAGACATTGGAAATGAGAATTAAACAGCTTCTTGATATCTTTTTTTTTTTTTTTTTTAAAAAAAAAAAAAAAACAAAAAAAAAAACATTATTTTGCATTCAGGTTGGATGAAGATCAAATAGTTACCTTAATCAGGAGTGAAAGTGCTGTTAAAGCACAAGTTTGTCAGAGATTTGTTGATTTAAAATTAACAGAAAACATAAAATAAAAAATACACTTGTATTTAGACTGCTAATGGTTATTGGACATATGCTTCACGGGATAAAATTATGCTTTTTCATCTTCATCCTGCTTCTATTCTTGAAAGAAGAAAACTTGGTAAAACAGTATTTGGGTTAAAAAGTATCACCAGAGTAGGCAACATGCTGATCTGTGAAGAGACCAGCTCAAATTTGTCTAATTTCTTTGAGTTTGATCAAATAGCAGAAAAACCACCACCACCACCATATGCCCTCTCCCCTCCTCTCTCCCTCCAATTTGTAGCAGTTATGGTTGCTTTTCAAAATTTGCTTTGGGAGGTATAAGAAAATATGTCTCTAACATTCTCTTTAGAATTTATGGAATTAATTCTAGTCAATTAACAAGATAAAAAATTCCCATCTTCTTTCATGGAAATTTAGTGTGTGTGTACATGTGTGTTACATAGAAGAGGTTTTTTTTTTTTTTTTTTTCTTTTTTTTTTTTTTTCCCGTTATTTTGTATGTAGCAAAAAGCTGTGTAGAAATTAAAGAGAAAAATCACATAAGTTAAAATAAAATTTTGTCCCATCCATTTAGGACTGAGTGCAAAAATATATGATTCACTTCATAAACAAAGACAAGGAAAAAGATGTAGACTTTCAAAGAGATTTGAACAGTGCATTCATTTATATAACTTACCAATGAGTCTAATAAACTCTGATATTCCAGTAAACTCGGATAGAATATTTACTGGGGAGAAAATCACTTATATATATTGTGTAAATAAATATACAACTAAATGCAATGCAAGTCTAATTCTATAAGCATTTGAGAGATGTCTCACAACTGATAGCCCTTGTTTTTGTGGGGGACTTCAATTTACCAGATGTCTACTGGACATAGAGCAGAGAAGAAACAGTCTAGAAACTTTCTGGAACATGTTGATGATAACTTTCTGACATAGCTGGTGAGTGACTGTTGTGGTTTAACCCGGCCGGCAGCTAAACACCACACAGCCGTTCGCTCACCCTCCCCCCTCCCTCTCTGGGATGGGGGAGAGAAACGGGAAATTGAAGCTTGTGGGTTGAGATAAAGACAGTTTATTTTAGAGAGAAAATAATAATAGTAATAATAATAATAATAGTAATATGTACAAACAAGTGATGCACAATGCAATTGCTCACCACCCGCTGACCGATGCCCAGCCCAACCCCGAGCAGCCGGCCCCCCACCCTGGCTAGCCACCCCTATATATTGTTCAGCATGACGTCAGATGGTATGGAATACCCCTTTGGCCAGTTTGGGTCAGCTGTCCTGGGGCTGTCCCCTCCCAGCTCTTGCTGCCCCCCCAGCCTGCCCGCTGGCAGGACAGAGCGAGGAGCTGAAAAGTCCTTGGCTTAGTGTAAGCACTGCTCTGCAGCAATTAAAACACCAGCATGTTATCAGCACTCTTCTCATCCCAATCCAAAACATAGTACCTCACCAGCCATTAGGAGGAAAAACAACTCTGTCCCAACTGAAACCAGGACAGTGACACAACTGGGGAAGGCACCCATTGAACCATTTGTTGCGAACAGAGAAGGACTTGTTTATTGTGTGACGATTGCAGGCTGTCATAGGCATAGTGATCATGAATTAATAGAGGTTTTGATTCTTGGAAATGTGAAGAGGGGGTTATCAGAACTGCCACCTTGGACTTCTGGAGGGCAGACTTTGGCCTATTTAGGAGACTAGTTGACAGAGCCCCGGAGGCAATCCTGAAAGGCAAAGGAGTCCAGGAAGGCTGGATATTCTCAAGAAAGATATTCTAATGGCACAGGAGCAGGCTCTCCCCATGTGTCTAAAGTTGAGCTGTCAAGGAGGAAGACCAGCTTGCCTGGACAAAAACCTTTGGCTAGAGCTCAGGAAGAAAAAGAATGTTAACAACCCATGGAATAAGGTGCAGGCCACTCAGGAGGACTACACAGACATCATGAAGCTGTGCAAAGAGAAAATTAGAAAGGCCAAAGCACAGCTGGAACTCAATCTAGCTACTGCTGTTAAGGACAATAAAAATGTTTTTATAAATACATAAACAAGAAAAGGAGGACTAAGGAGAATCTCCAGGCTTTATAGGATGTGGGGGAAAACACAGTGACAAGGGATGAGGAAAAGGCTGAGATACTTAATGCCTATTATCTATTTTTTTTAGTAGTAAGCCTAGTTGTTCTCTGAGTACTAAGCCACCTGAGCTGTCAGATAGAGATGAAGAGCAGAAAGAAGCCCTCATAATACAAGATCAAATAATTAATTACCTGCTACACCACTTAGATATATCTAAGCTACACCACTTAGACATACCAATGTCTAGGGGGCAGATGGTATCTACCCAAGGGCTATGAAGGAGCTGGCAGAAGTGCTTACAAAGCTGCTTTCCATCATTTATCAGCCACCCAGACTATCAGGGAAGGCCCCAGCTGATTGGCAGCTAGCAAGTGAGATGCCCATCTACAAAAAAGATGAGATGAAGGATCCAGGAAACCATAGGCCAGTCAGTCAGATTTTGGTACTCAGAAGAGTTATGGAGAAGATGGTCTTGAGTACAATTAGACAATATATGCAGGATAACAAGGTGATCTGACCCATGCAACAAGAGTTTCCAAAAGGTATATCATGCCTAATTTGATCTCCTTGTATGTCAAGGTGATGTCTTTAGTGGCTGAGAGAAAGGCTGTGGATGTTGTCTACCAAGGCTTCAGTAAAGATTTTGACAGCGCTTCCTACAGCATTCTTCTGGATAAATTGACTGCTTGTGGTTTGGACAGGCATGCACTTTGCTTGATAACAACAACAAAAAAAAAGGATGGGTGGCAGGACCCAAAGAGGTGTGGTGAATAGAACTGAGTTGTAGGCTGGTCACTAGTGGTGTCCTCCAGGGCACAGTACTGGGGCCAGTTCTCCTTAATATCTTTAGCAATGGGAACAAGGGAATCAAGGGCACTCTCAGTAAGTTTGCAGACGACTCCAAGATGGGCAGGAGTGTTAATCTGCTTGAGGGTGGGAAGTCTTTACAAAGGGATCTAGATAGACTGGATCAATGGGCCAAGGCCAACTGTATGAAGTTCAGCAAGGCTAAGTGCCAGGTCCTACACTTGGTGCACAACAACCCCATGTAATACTACAGGCTGGGGAAAGAATGTCTGTAAAGCTGCCCAGTGGAAAGAGACCTGGGAATACTGGTTGATAGCTGGCTGAATATGAGCCAGCAGGGTGCTCAGGTGGCCAAGAAGGCCAACAGCATCCTGGCTTATATCAGAAATAGCGTGGCCAACAGGACAAGGGAAGTGACGGTCCCCCTGTACTCAACTTTGGTGAGGCTGCACCTCAAATATACTGTGTTCAGTTTTGGGCCCCTCACTACAAGAGGGACATTGAGGTGCTGGAGCATGTCCAAAGAAGGGCAACAAAGCTGGCAAAGAGTATGGAGACAAGTCTTAATGAGGAGCATCTGAGGGATCTAAGGTTATTTAGCCTAGAGAAAAAGAGACCGAGGGGAAACCTTATCACTCTACAACTACCTTGGAGGAGGTTGTAGCGGGGTAGGGGTCAGTTTCTTCTCCCAAGCAACAAGTGGTAGGACAAGAGGAAATGACCTCAAGCTGCAGCAGGGAAGGTTTAGGTTGGATATTAGGAAAGACTTCTTCACTGAAAACATTGTGAGGCATTGGAAGGGGCTGCCCTGGAAAGCAGTTGAGTCACCATCCCTGGAGGTATTCAAAAGACATGTAGAAGTGGTGCTTAGGGACATGGTTTAGTTGTAGATTTGACAGTGCTAAGTTAGTGACTGGACTAGATGATCTTAGAGGTCTTTTCTAACCTGAAGGATCTTATGATTCTATGAGGGAATATTCTAAGAGAAACTTCCCTCTGAAGTTTCTCTTCTTTAGGTTCTCTCAGCTCTCTCAGCCTCTCCTCACATGACAGATGCTAAAGTCTCTTTGTCCCTTCAGTGGGCTAACTCCAGCATGTCCACCTATCTCTTGAAGTGGATTGCTCAATAGATGTGCTGTGTTTTTGTGACCATTACCTATTTTCCTGTGACAGGGCACCACTGAATACAGCCTGTTCCACTCTTCTTAACTAACTCTCTTCACTCTCTCCTCTCTTTGACTTGAGGATGGACACCGTGCTTTGAGAAAATGAGACCTCATTAAAAACATGAAATATTTCACCCTAAACTACCTGGTTTGGGAAGACCTTTGGGAAGAATCACCTTCTTTGATCTGCTGGCAATTCTAATGCAGCCTAGGGGGTTGTTGGTCTTCTTTTTCCCAAGAACAGGCTGCTTGTTCATGGTCTGCTTGGCTTTCTCTAGAACTCCATGTGGTCTGTAAAGCTGCTTCCCAGCTGCTTAGTTTCCAGGCTGTTCTGATACATGGGCTTAATTTTCCCCTGGGGCAGAACTTTGCATTGTCTGTTTTTGAACTTCAGCTAGTTTGCTCTTGGTCCATTTCTACAGCCTGTCAAAGTCCTTCTGAATAGCAGAATATACATCTGGGTTATTCACGCATCATTCATACCATAACCCGATCCTCAGCAAACTTGCTGAACATGTGCTCTGTCCCATAGTCCAGGTCATACAGACATTAAACATCCCAAGTTTTAAGAGGTAGGGAACATCTCAAAACATGTTGAAGCTGTGGAAGTCTGTTTGCATGGGGCATTTCAGGTTTATGAGTTTATTATGCACTCTATTTGGTTTAGATATTAGATTGCACAGCTAGGACAACATTCCTGTACATTCAGGAAGGTTAAATATTTGATGGTGTGTATGTACAATTTCTATCATATCTCCAACTGTACTATTATGTTCTAACATGTAATAGATTAATAAATATCTTAGTTATCGGGTAAGAAAAGGATCAATTTTATAAGTGAATACACTACTAAAAGAGAGACTCAAATACAAATCTGTTTTCAGAAAAGTGATTGTCTCAATGGAAGAAGATGAAAATCCAGTCTTAGATTATACAGCATTCTATAACTCGAAAACAGATACATAAAGCAATTATACTCCAGTAATAGCACCTTTTAGGTTTGCAGAAATTTCTATTGTGTAGTCATTAACAAGTAAGATTTTTTTAACATAAAACAAGAAATTATTAAAAATATGACCATTTATAAGCAGAATTTGCCAACCTCATTAATTTAACAACCTTTAGATTTATAATACTCTGTCCTGTAAAGCAAAATTAAATGCATGAACACATTTTTTCTCTCCACATTTCTGGGGCCAGAAGGGAACAGAATTATCCAAAAGCATACATATTTGTTCTGGGAACAAATCCAAACAAATAGCAGAAGTGTTGTGAATCTTCCTAGTGGATTTATTTTAATGCATTATCTTTATTTGAGAGACAGCTTTCCTTTCTATTTTAATTGATTAAAATAGTTGTCATTAACTAAACATACTAAAAACATACTAACTAACTCTCTTCACTCTCTCCTCTCTTTGACTTGAGGACAGACATGGCTTCATTGTAGATTTGGCAGTGCTATGTTAATAATTGGACTTGATGATCTGAGAGGTCTTTTCCAACCTATTCATTCTATGATTCTAATAATAATAATTATAATAGTGTGATAAATGACTGAGTCCCAGATAGGATTCTAATTAAAGTTTGTAATTTATGAAGCAAATACAGGCAAGCAAACAGCGCTGGGTGCACTGGGAGTCTCTGCTCCACCAAGATGCACACCTGTTACATCAGGGGGCTGATTTTTATGCTCCTAGACTAATACATATTCATCACTATTCCTAGAAAAGGCAGGGTTATTACAATTAGTTCCTGGAATCCGAACTATCTCTGGACGCATGCGTATCAGTCTCTGGTGGTCTTTCTGGGGGTCTCTTGTGTTGAAGGCTCATAGTCTTCCTGCTAGGCTTTGTCCTTCGGTCATCCTTCAGCTCCCCCTTTCTCCTTATTTGGTGGATCTCTTTGCCAGATATCAGAGGCTTGGGCAGCAACCCATGCAAAAGTCAGCAGTTTCCTAAAAATACTCCTTGGTCCTCGTATCTCCCAGACTAGAGTCTCAAAGTTTGCCCTTCAAACCCTCTATTTACACAAATTGCTGGACCCTTCCTTTGAATGATACAAGAACTGTGTACACTAATTACTCTGTTTTTCTTAAATAGAAGATTATATTTCATCATGTGGCCCTAGCATTGTTCCATACTGACACGAATCAAATTAGCACATTTCACAATCCGCCATTTCCTTTTTTCATGATATCGATTCATGTTTTTTTTTGTTGTTGTTTTTTTTTTTGTTTTTTTTTTTTTTTCCCAATTGAGCCAATACTTGCCTAATTGATACCAATTTTGGATCTTGTTTTGTTTTTATTGTCATCAGGGAATGGGTTTTCCCTTCCCCTGGTTCTGGGTCAACTGGTACCACATATATTTGCATTCCTTGTATAACCAAGTGTATCAATCTGGTAAAACAGGGTAATAAACATGGAATTATTAACAACCCTCCATATATTCCCAATACAAGTATCCTGATTCTAGTAAGCCAACCACCACCCATAAAGTCCCTCCATAATTCTCTTAAATTGATTTCATTCCAAGTTTGAACTGGGACATGTGCAATTTTCTTCATTTCATTTTACAAATTCATTCACAGCTTTTCCTTCATCATCAATCTCTAAACAGAAATTACTAAGGTTAAATTTTCCACAGACTCCTCCTCCTTGTGCTAGCAAATAATCTAAAGCTAGGCGATTTTGATACAAAGCAATTCCCATCTTGGTATTTTTTTGCAATTAATCTGAGTTCATCTCTGGTTCTATTCATAACTATTTCTACTACAGTTTGCAACCTAATTATTCTATTAAGTATATATATTGGGGTCCTATAGCCCCAGGATCTGTACTCCAACAAGCACAACCCCAGTTTGAGGGTCCGCAGTAAAGATAACTCCTGTCCCATGGATAATCTCTTATCCAATCAGTGTAACACGTAGAAGACACTCTTCCACCCTTTCTAGGACAAATGTACTTGGGCTGGTTACTATATCTCCTCCAGCTCAGGCTTCCACAATCAGTATATTGGTCTTCATCTGTACTATCACAGGCATCAAAGGTTATCGACACTGAGGTATTCAGGGTGGAACTTCACTTGGTCCACTTAATTTGCCTACTTTTGAATCTGTCTTCATTTCGACCCAATATTGATAAGGGAGTTCTTCTGAATCATAGCATACAGTCCTGTCACCTTCTCTGCACAGAGCATACTGAGTTAGGTTAGCAATGCAGCTTCTTATTTTCTGGGCTTTACAGTCATAGACGTTATGATACACCAATATTTGGGAGCTCAACCATCCTTTTCTAGTAGTTACTATACATTGACTGCAGTTGTTGGCCATAGTTCTTGGCTTGGGCCAAGACTGCAGTTCTTGGCTTGGGCCAAGAAACTCACCCCAGGCAGGACTAAAAGAGGTCCGGTAAGGGCCATAGTGATAGGCGGTCACAGTCCTAAGGGCTTGCAGCCCTTGGCAGACCTTCCCAGCTGCAGCACCAGTTCCCTATCCAGTCTTGCCCCCTTCCCTAATCTTAAAGGGGTGTACACTGCAGATAGCCTACTGTTACCTTCAGGGGATAATGCTTAACTAATCCCTGTTATTGATAAATATTTTCCCTTAATAGGTATCTATTCAAGAGTTTCTCTGATTACTAATTTTACAGGAGTAATTACAATAAATTTGGAGTAATTACAATAAAGGAGTAATTACAATAAAATTACCACAGCAACTTAGCTTATACACTTTGATGAAGGCTTCTTTAAGTCCGTCTGATAGCTAGTTTAGTTTCTCCTGGTTCCGATGTTACTTTCCACTTTTCCACTGGACCTTTTACTTGTGACACATGTTCATCCTTTCAGAGCAGTTCTCACAGCTGTTTCCTTGTTAATAGATAACAGCTAATAGATAACAGTTAATAAATATCAGTTATTTCTTGTTAATAAAACAAGAAAAGGTCCTTCCCAGAGGGGAGATATGCTTTCTTCTTTCAATGTTTTTATTAGAACCCTATCTCCTGGTTTTAAATGGTGAATTGCAAATCCTAAAGGTGGTATCTGAGCCATCATCCCGGTTTCTCTTAGCTTTTTTAATCTTCTACCAATAGTAATTACATATTTCTGGATACTACAATCCTCAACTACATTGTTCCCTAGAGGTATCCCTTGAGAATGAGGCATGCCATATAACATTTCATATGGTGGTAATCCAGTCTCACTGTGTGGTTTGGTTCTAATGTTTAAAAGTGCCAATGGTAAGCATTTCATCCAGGGTATTTGTATCTCGATCATTAACTTAGTCAATTGTTGTTTTATTGTTTGATTCATTCTTTCTACTTTCCCTGAGCTTTGTGGGTGCCACGCAGTGTGGTATTCCCACTGAATACCTAATGATTGACATAATGATTTTATTGTTTTAGAAGTAAAGTGTGTGCCCTGATCAGAATCAATGTACTGGATTATCCCATATCTAAGAATTAAGTGTTCTAATAACATTTTTACCACTGTTCCATGCCCCAACGGCCAGAGAACAAGCAAGGCATCTCCTGAATCACCCCTCTTTGTTCCCGCCTCTAAACTCTTTACATTCCTGATGTTATCACCAACCATGGGGCTTGTCGACCCCCATGGCCTCACTCCCACATCTCCCCCTTCTTTAACATGAAAAAAGCACAATTAACAGAAGTTAAGAAAGCACGATTAACACAAACTAAAACACAGAGAAAAGCTTCCAGGCACACTAATTCTATCTTTAACAAACTTTGTAACCACATCCCTGGGAGAGGCAGGCACTGAGTGCTGCCCATACGATGGGGGCTCTGGCTGTCCTTCCAGCTCCTGGAGTCCTTGTTCGTGGGTCCTGCATATGCCAGTGGGACCCTTCCAGATGTTGGTTTTTTTTCTGAGCTGGAGTCCAAACTGCAGAGGAGGGTGCTGTGATCATGTTAAGGCAGATGATGAGACTGCCAAACACTCATGGTGCTGACACCCATTTAGGAACAGCTTCTGTTAAAACACAAGCACAACCTCGGCCCCCAAATTTAATATTAGTATTAAATATTAATATTAGTATTAATATTAATATTGGGCCCTTCCCAATAGTTGGTGCTGTAATTTTTTATTTATTTATTTATTTATTTTACCATGACTTGTGCTCTTTCTTTAACTGAGTTTCTCCCTGATCTGTCTCTTAAATCTGTCTGTCGCCTTTTCTCCTGCACAGACAGATGCAAGGACCTTCCTCTGTCCATTGATTTAAAAAAAATTAAGAACATAGCATACTTTATCTATCTTTTCCTAGGGGTCACACTCTTATTCCCCCTTCTTTGTTTTAGAAGCTGTCCTGGTTTTAGTTATGATTGTTATAAATTAGACCACACAATTTTCTGGTCTATTGAAATTATTTTATTAATCAAGTAAGCAGACACAAGCAAAACAGCGCTGGGCGTCTGGGGAGTCTCTGCTCCGCAACAGCACACAACTTCCTTTTCCAGGGTTGCTGTTTTACAGCAGGCGAGTTTCGACTTGTTGGGAGTTGTCGAACTGGCTGAGGCTGCGCAGTCTATTGTTGAGGGGGGGGGGGGGGGGGGGTGGTCCTCCGCCGGGGCTCACGCGCTGTGCTCGGGTTGAGGTGGGGGGCTTGTGATAAGAGATTTCGCAGAGTCTGGCTTCACTCAAGGATGTTTACCCAACATCCCCTCCTGCTATCTTCTTGCTTAATCCTCCCCCTTACCAAGGCCATTAAATTGTACAAACTTATCCCCCCAGCAGATTCTCCAAATTCCTCAAAAACAATGAACAAACCCCCACTAATTTATCACAATGATAGTGTTAATTTTCCTCCCAGTAGCTGGTAGGGTGCTATGTTTTGGATTTAGAATGAGACTAATGTTGATAACACACTGATGATTTAATTGCTTCAGAGCAGTGCTTACACTAAGCCAAGGACTTTTCACTCCTTGCTCTGTCCTGCCAGCAGGCAGGCTGGGGGTGCAGCAGGAGCTGAGAGGTGACAGACCCAGGACAGATGATTCAAGCTGGCCAAAGGGCATTCCGCACCATCTGATGGCATGCTGAACAATATATAGGGATGGCTAGCCGGGGTGGGAGGTGCGGCCACCTGGGAACAGGCTGGGCATCGGTCAGCGGGTAGCAATCAACTGCACCATGTATCACCCTCTCCATACACATTATTATTATTATTATTATTTTCTGTCCCAATAAACTATCTCTATCTGAACCCACAGGCCTTAGTTTTTCTTGTTTCTCTCCCCCATCGCAGAGAAGGGGGGTTGGGGGGGGTGAAAGAACAGCTGTGTGGTGTTTAGCTGCTGGCTGGATAAACCACAACGGAAGCATACATAAATTGATACAAAGAAACACTTAAATAATACAACAGCACACAAAACTATACATTTTAAGAGAAATTCACATCAGTAATTGTATAAAGCTTTCTTCTGTACTAAGGGGTCCTGAAAATTTAGGACTAAAACATAGCTTTATAACGTAAAAGGGTTATCATGACAGGCCTCAAAGGCCACTATATAGTACACTGACATATTCAAGGCTATCAGCTTCTATTTCAGTCTGTATATTCAAGTTTTGATGTCCTTTTATGATTATGCAAACATCAGAAATATAGTGGTATCATAAACTGTACTTACGAAAGCAAAGTTTTAGAGCCAATATTAAAATTTGCAGGCTCAACACACCCACTTAATATTTAAAGAAGTATTTGATACTACTGTTTGTTCAAAAATAGAAAGAGTAAATGCACTTACATAAAAATAACTTTTACTGTTCAACAAGTGTGCTCATGTGTTTTTTTTATTAGTACAAACTTAAAAACAAACAAACAAATCCACCATATGACTTTTCAAAATAAATGATACCAATTCATCTTTCCCCTACTTGAGTACATTTACATTAAGGCTTTGAATCATCTGACCCACGATTTTACAACATTAAAATGAGTGGGTCCACATGGATGCTAGTATGTCTCACTGAGACTTAGCATGAACCTCCTCCAGAAAGAAAGGGTCTTGTTTTTATAGCTATTTAGCAACTACAGAAATGGTTCCCTAACCTTCTTTATTCTAAGGGGAAAAAAAATGACCAACGGAGTAGTGTACCCTATAGATAGACATCAATGGGACCTAAGACAGCTTTCTAGAGCCTTGTGCCATCTCCTTAGATTTGTGGTGGGATGAACTCTAGGAAATAGCATTCAGGTGGTGAAGAAGAGTTTCTGGAAAAACATGTTTGCGGTGTCAAGAGTTGGACTTGATGATCCTTAAGGGTCCCTTCCAACTCAGGATATTCTATGATTCTATGATTCTATGAAGAGAATTAAAGCTCACCACCTTAAGGAAACAGAAAGTCACATGCTCATGCCTTAACTATATTCCTTTTTGTCTCCAAACTAGAACATAAAGTTAAATAGTAACAGTATTTCATGGCAAGAGATGAGTATTTTTTTATTAATTACATTTTATTAATTAATATTATTAATTTAATGGCTACATCTTTGGAGAAACTTCCAGTTTTTTGTTGTATAACACTGCTTTCTGGTGGTGCTTCAGGCATGGGGAGTTCATTCAGTTCAACGTGCTGTAAATATAGCCCCACTTTTTCCCCTTTAATAGTTCCAGGGCCCTACATAGAGCATGCAGCTCACAAGCCTGAGCTGACCATGACGGACTCAAAGGTCCCGATTCCACAGATTCTAGGTCCTTATTAATTATTGCATATCCTGATTTGTCCATTTTATCATATAGTACTGAACCATTTTTAATTTGCTCCCTTTTCTCTGGTCTTGGGTCTTCAATTTTGTCTGACTCATCTAGGAATTTTACTTTCCCTTTCCCTTTCCCTTTCCCTTTCCCTTTCCCTTTCCCTTTCCCTTTCCTTTTCCCTTTCGCTTTCCCTTTCCCTTTCCCTTCCCTTCCTTTACCCTTTCAGTCTCAGAAACCTTTTAATGATGCAGTGGAATTCTAAAAGAGCAAGATTAGAACATTCTTAGAATATCATCTGGAGTTTCATTACTATTGCACACACACAAAAATATTTTTCTTTAGTTTAAAAGTAACAGTTCATATCAATTCTCTTGACGTGTGCAGAGATAGTCTGTAGTGACTTGCTGGACCAAAGGGCTGAGGCCAACTGTATGAAGTTCAACAAGGCCAAGTGCTGGGTCCTGCACCTGGGGCACAACAACCCCAAGAAGAGCTACAGGCTGGGAGATGAGTGGTTAGAAAGCTGCCTAGCAGAGAAGAACCTAAGAGTTTTGGTTGATAGTCGGCTGAATATGATCCAGCAGTGTGCTCAGGTGGCCAAGAAGGCCAACAGCATCCTGGCTTGTATAAGACATAGTGTGGCCAGCAGGTCCAGGGAAGTGATTGTCCCCCTGTACTCGGTTCTGGTGAGGCCGCACCTTGAGGACTGTGTTCAGTTTTGGGCCCCTCACTACAAGAAGGGCATCAAGGTGCTTGAGAGAATCCAGAGAAGGGCAATAAAGCTGGTGAAGGATCTCCAGAACAAGTTTTATGAAGAGCGGCTGAGGGAGCTGGGACTGATCAGTCTGGAGAAAAGGAGGGTCAGGGGCAACCTAATGGGACTCTACAGGTACCTTAAAGGAGGCTGTAACGAGGTGGGGGTTGGTCTACTCTTCCACAGGCCTGATGACAGGATGAGGAATAATGAGCTAAAGTTACACCAGGGGAGGTTTAGGTTGGATATTAGGAAAAACTTCTTTACTGAAAGGGTTGTTAGTCACTAGAATAGGCTGCCCAGGAAAGTGGTTGAGTCACCATCCCGGGAGGTCTTTAAAAGATGATTAGATGTAGAGTTTAGTGATATGGTTCAGTGGAAGACTTGTTAGTGTTAGGTCAGAGGTTGGACTTGGTGATCTTGGATGTCTCTTCCAACATAGACGATTCTGTGATTCTGTGATATGTAGAGTACAATGTGTATTGCTGTTTGTATTTAATTATAGTGTAGTTTTTACCGTTGACAGGGAAATAATGCCATAAAAGTGCCCAAATACTTGGATATGGAAAATGTATTTAAACATGCATATTTTATGTGTAAAGAAGATCATAAAAAAATGCCCATGGAATAGATTCAATGTGGATCTTCCCTAGCCTTTGTGACCTACGTTATCAGGCAGGAGAGGTAAATTGAAAAAAAAAAAAAAAAAAAAAAAAAAAAAAAAAAAGAAAATAGTTGTTTCCTTTCTTCCCTTTTCCCTTGTATATGCTCTCTGAAAGCAGGGCATTTTAAACCTGAGAAAACATTAATTGGTATGATGCATTCCGACACAAGGTGCTTGTTTCTGAAAGGATTTTGGAGCCTGCAGCTTGACTCTTGCTTCCCCACCCACAACATCAATGAAGCTGATCTACATCAGTGTGCAGACATGTCTCAAAATCATTTTTGTAGTGAGCTCCTTTGCCTCCAGCAGAATGAGCACCAGATTTGTCCACTTTTTGATAGAGTTAAATAGACACAAGGCTCATTTTCCTTTCTAATTTCCTTTTGCTACTACCAAATAGTGGCAATCAAGGAAATAAGCAAACAAAAAAAAAAAAAAAGAAAGAAAGAAAAGAAAAAATGTAGATAAAGATTGTGAAAAAATATAGTTTTCAGTGTTTCTCTGGCACTTTCAGGTGATCATAAGATAAACAACCAATAACCACTCTTGTCCACATTGTAACCCTAAAATGATGTCATTTTCCTGTTTCTGTTACAGCAATTTGCTACTGTCATCCTTTGGGGCAGGTGAACACATTCTCTCAAATGCAAAACAAAGCCCAAGAAATGCTTTATGTAAAAATATATCAGACCATAATGAGGCTGTGCCATTCAACTTCCATGTTGCTTTCTAACCAAAGCAATCCTTTATTAATTAGTAAAGGAAATAGAGCATATACTGGTAATGAATAACTATGAATTATGTTCTTGCTTCAGTGGTTGAGTCTGTTATGATTGATTATTATTGCTTTCAGGAAGCTCTCTTTGACTATGAAAGGTGTTACAATGATGGGCCCCAAGAAGTACCTTACTAGATGGCGTAGAAACTACTCCCCCACTTTGTTTTAGCTCAGCAAGCCTATTTGGATGGAAAATAAATGCTCAAAATGCAATGTAGGAGCATAGGACTCAGGGAATCATAGAACCATTCAGGCCAGAAACGATCTCTAAGATCACCTAGTCTAGCCTTTACGCTAATACTGAAGTCTAGTAAGTTCTAAATCTACATGTTTCTTGAAGACCTCCAGGGATGGTGACTTAACCACTTCCCTGGACAGCCTACTCCAATGCCACACAACTGGTCTGCTCTAACAGGTCTATGCCCTTCTTGTTCTTGGGGCCCCAGATCTGGAGCTAGTACTCCAAGTGGGGCCTCTCAAGGGCAGAGTAGAAGGGAAAATCATCTTCTTTGACCTGCTGGCCATGCCTCTGTTGATGCAGCCCAGAATGCAGTTGGCTTTTTGCATGCTACTGGTTCATTTCGAGCTTTTCATTCACTGGAACCCCCAAGTCCTTCTCTGCAGGGCTGCTCCCATTGAGTTCTTGTCCCAGTCTGTTTTTATGTCTGGGATTGACCTGATCCAGGTGCAACACCTTGCGCATGGACTTTTTGAACCTTGTGAGCTTCATGTGGACCTGCTTCTCAAATTTGCCCAGGTCCCTTTGAATGGCATCTCTTCCCTTTGTTTAATCAACTGGACAGCTTGGTGTCACCTGCAAACTTACTGAGGCTGCTCTTGATCCCATTGTCTATGCCACTGATAAAGTTATTAAACAGGACAGTCCCCTAAGGACACCACTCATCACTAGCCTGCACCTGGACTTAGAGACATTGACCACAACTCTCTGGGTGCAACTGTCAAACCATCCATTGGTCCACACTTCAAATCTGCATGTCTCCAATGTGGAGATCAGGACGTCATGTGAGACTGTCAAAGGCCTTACAGAAGTCCAGGTAGATGACATTATTCAGTCTTTCCTAGATGTAGCTTTCCATGAGATAGCCGCCATTGTAGAAGACCACCAGATTGGTCAGGCACGATTTGCCCTTGGTGAAGCCATGCTTGCTGTCTTGGATCACCTCTTTGTCCCGTGTGTGCCTTGACATTGCTTCCAGGAGGATCCGTTCCATGATCTTCCAGGCACAGAGGTAAGGCTTACCATTCTGTAGTTCCCAGGGTCCCCCTTTCTACCTTTTTTTAATAATGAGAGTGATGTTTCCTTTTTTTCAGTCATTGGGGTCTTTGCCTGACTGCCATGACTTTTCAAATATGGTGGAGAGTAGCTTGGTGACTACATCAGCCAATTCCCTCAGGGTTTTGGGATGCGTGTCATTGAGTCCCATAGACTTGTACCTTCTTCAGTTTCACCAGGTGGTCTCGAACATGTTCTTCACTTTCAGTGGGAGCGTGTTTACTCCCCCATGCCTCACCTAGAGGTTCAGTGTTTCAAGAGATATGGGAAGTCTGACTGCCAGTTAACAGTTAAGACTGAGGCAAAATATTCCTCTGAGTAGTCCCAGTTCAATAATCTGTTGTTCCCTGTATATATATAACCCTGAAAAGCAAATATTTCTTAAGTAGGGTTCTATTTCCCTGTATTCCTGTGTTATTTATTTTGAACATACAGTGAAATAACACCATTAACAAAAGGACTGTATGCCTCATTTTTTCATGTATTTCAAGTTCTGTGTGTGTGTCCCTGCTGACTAATGGTACTATAAGATGGTACTATAAGATGGACCTACTAGCTTCAAAGGGATTCCATTAAATAGAACATTCCTAATGCAGTTAGGCAGCATTGTTTTTATGTCTGTGTTTTTTTTTTTTTTTAATTTATTTAATTTTTTTTTTTTTTCCTCCTCCTGTGTGTTTTTGAGTGGCTTTTCTCATGCCTTCTACTCAGTGCTGTTGTATGTTAGTGTTAATTTCTGAAGGCATTTTTTTACAAGTAATTTCTTCTCAGTGTATATATATGTATTTATTTTTTTTTCAGTTTGATTGTCGGTTTTCTCATAGATGGTACCTGGAAGATACAAAGTTATGATAAGTATGAAGCAAAACTCTTGTTAGACTCTTAACCCTTTAAACCTCTTCCTCAACCTCTTTGAAGATGTGATTGCTTTTCACTCTAGATTGTGTTTGACTCCAGAACGTGGGAAAGGGTAGTAGCAGAAGGAAGGATTTCAAAACTAGAGACAAATAAATGGATAATCGAGAGGATATCAGTATTGTGAAGCTGCTCCATCTGGAGAGGCACACAGCTCTAAACAGAGTTGGTAGAAAAGCCTGTGGAGCTCAACCTTAGTATACCTTGTTATACTAACACTTACCAGCAATTCATTGTTAGTTTTTTTTAGGTAAGAAACTTTAATATTCTAATCAATAATTCAAAAAACTAGGAAGCAAATATCTTAAACAAGGGTGGTATGAAAAGTTTAGGTTTGCTTTTTAATGATTTTAAAATTACACAGATATATCAAGGTTAGAATACGCTAATCCTTTGCACTGCCATTACGATTTTCAGTTATAGAGTTTGAGAGAATGAGTTTAATGCCATTTAACTACTATTTCTTATGATTTTCTTTTTTCTGTATTTATACCTGACCTTAGTATATATGACCTAAGCTTATTTGTACTTAGATATGCTGAAAGTATTTACAACAAAATCTATTGAATGTAAAATGGATATAAAATATTTAAAGGTTTCTATGGTATGCTTCTGTCCCATTTCACTGGTAAAAGTGACCTAAGAACATTCTAAGCAATCTGTGAATCTTTTTTATTTGATGAGTAACACATAACTTAGTGAGCACTGCTATTATCGTATGTATATATATATATACATTGTTGCTGATTTAATAGTTTTTATATAAATAACTGAATGCACATCTTGAATACTTTTCACAATAATGGATGAAATAGACATTATTTATACAACTCTTTTAAAATCTGTATTTTTTTTCCCTTGTCATTAATGTCCTTGCAGTAGTTTACCAAAGGCTGCAAGTTCATTTATGTAAGTTTATGTAAGTAAAGTTTAAGTAAAGACACTAAGTGTATGTAATTGCTAGGCTACAGTCAAGATTGCTCCAGTTTTGCATCTGTCAAAGAGCAGTTGGGTAGGCTTGAACTAGATGAGTTAATGCATTGGAAACTGGAACACTGTGATAGCTATAGAAGAATCACAGAATTCTGGGGGTTCGAAGGGACCTCAGGATATCTTCAGGTCCAACCCCCATGCCAAAGTAATTTCCCTAGAGGAGGTAGCACAGGTAGGCATCCAGACAGGCCTTAAGTATATCCAGAGAAGGAGACTCCACAACATCCCTGGGCAACATGTCCAGTGCTCCGTCACCCTCACTGTGAAGAAGTTCTTTCACACGTTGGTGCGGAACTTCCTGTGCTCCATTTTGTGGCCATTGCCCCTTATCCTGTCCCCACAAACCACTGAAAAGAGGTTGGCCAAATCCCTCTGTCTCCCACACTTAAGATATTTGATCTGTACACTTTTGATGTGAGGCAAAACCTAGTCATATGTGAATACATTGATATGAGAAGTGCTGAGAAGCGAGAAGAGCATAGTCCTGGACCTGAGAAGAGCAATTCCAGGTAGCTATAGATGCTGGCACTAAGCAGCTCTGAACTGAAAAGCAGCTCTGAACAAGAGGACCTAGGAATCCAAGTTGAAACTAAGCTGAACATGAGTCAGCAATGTGCCCTTGCAGCTAAGTAGGCTAATGGTATTCTTGGCTGCATTAGGCCAAATATAGCCAGAAGGTTGAGAGGTGATCCTTTCCCTTTACTCAGCACTGGTGAAGCCACACATGGAGTATACTGTGCCTAGATAACCCAGATAACCAGAGGTCCTTTCCAACAATAACCATTCTGTGAATTTGTAATTCTGTATGTGTATAGTGATTTTGCACCTGGGAAAGCCTAGTCTTATTAAAATAAGGATGATTAAAGGCATATCACATTAAAAATGCAACCATTTGTTTTAAATACATTTTTTTTTTTCAGTGTGATCTAGTATTTAATTTTATTTAATTTGCTTCTTGTGAAGGAAAACAACAGATACCCAAAGGTATTCAGATCTGATCACTATAGTCACTGTTTTGATGAAAGACTATTCCAACCTTCATAAAAACAATAGTTCATAGAATTACCTTCAATATGATATAAATGATACAGATTACATTGCATACTAAATACTATTTATCTATCTTTTTTTTTTTATTTTCTGCATTTTTCTGAACAGTAACCTTGCAAAGTATTTCTGGACACTATAGGAGAGTAAATACATGTTTTAACCTAGTGATGCTTTACTGGCCAATAATTACTGAATATATATATTACATTACTTAGATATATATTAGATTTTTCACATAAGGTTTTAATGAGTTATTCTTGTGCTAATATGAAAAATGCACAATAATACTATCTGTCCTTTATTCTGTGAAATGAGAATAGACAGACCATCTGAATTAGCTCTTTAAATATGATCAAATGTTCCAGATGTTCTAGTGTGAACAGTACAGTTTGCCGGTGATCCATGTCAGAAATACAGCTGTCAACATTAAAACACACCTGCCACCAGTTTGCTCTCAGCAAATTATTTTTCAGTTTCATTTGGAAATGCAGTAAATTGCAAGAACAAAGCTTTGGTCTCATGTTGAAACCTATGTCACATTCCAAATTCACAATGGGTAAATAAACAGGTTTAAGGAAGTCTATATCATAATAAACTTAAGCCTGATAAGTCATATACTAAAAAGTTCAGTTTCTAAGTAATATTGTGGATATCTTTAGAGTGTTGTTCAGTGGAACAACACAAGCTATTAAAAACCATGCAGTTCAGGCTTTTGAGACTGTGTGTGTAGAGTGTGTACTTGAGAAAAGAATATGACTTTTAACACCTTCAGTCAAATAATTTTCCACTTTGCTACAAGAAAGAGAAAAGCATTGGGCATTATCATTTAATTTAGGATGGGTATGTGTGTTGGATTTGGAATAAAGGTAGACTGACATTCTAAAGGAAGTTACATTTATGTATGCCAAAATACATTCAACAACTAGTTTGTTTACTTTCTAGATATTCTTTCACTGTCTGTCTCACATAGAAACCATGGCTTCTGATGCAAGGCTTTCATCTAATCCCCTCTATAGTGGGATTATATGGTCTCTAAACAGTGCAACTTTTTATTATTATTATTATTTTTAACTGAGAAAGAGCTGAGATGCCACACATTTCAAGCAGAATCACAAGTTATAAGACTTGAACTGTATTCTCCCAAATGAATGATTAGTCCTTTATCTGCTGTACCACCTTGCTGTAGGCTTAATGGTTTTGGAATCATATTTGTCAGTTATAAAAGACTGCACAGTCAACCAACTACCTAATACTTTTATCACCTCAAGTTAAAAAATAAATAAATAAATAAATAAATAAATAAATTATATTGTCATTCTTTTTTGCCTTCTATTTTTTGCAACATTTTTTTTAATTTAAGAAGTGGCTTCTAAACATATGTAATAAATGTGCATTTGAGATTGTGTTTCTAAAACACTACTTTGTAATTGAATTATATTTAAAAAGGCCTTAGTCCTTTTCAAGGCTTCTTTTGATTAGGTGCTTATTATTTCACTCATGGGATTTTCCCCTTCTTGCTTCCTACTGACTTACCACAGAGATTTTGAACTGTGTGAATGAAATTCCCTATGCTTGTACACACTGAACACTACACACTGAAATTGTACTAGCTGGCAGAACTCCGTAAATAGTTATTGAATTCCAAAATTTACAGATAGTTTACTGATGTTCCCTTTAATATATTAAACACCCCTGTGTTTTTACGAAATACGGAACACCTGTTAATTGTTTGGCCTTTTCATACTGGACAATCTAATCAAAGTTTGGAATTTTGCAAGAAGCAGGATTTCTATTTTCATATTAATGCAATCTGATCATTTACAGAATCACGCAGAATCATCATAGAATCACCTAATGGCACTTAATGGTTGGTTATTAGAGGAAAGGCAGCTGTGATACCACAGAACGGTCTATTTTTAGATAAAAGATGAAACTGTTATCAGCACCTTCATATAGCCCAAGTTATTTATGCATCAGTATGTCTATATCCACTGAGCCATAAAAACAATTAAATTCTCAAAAATAAAAATGGACAATTTAAATATTTGATCTAAGCTTTCAGATTATATGCTGATCAGATGTGTTTTCTTTAATAGACTTTTTTTAAAACCTTCTATCACCTAATTTCAATAATCTTTAAAGCCAACCATCTGCTAGAATAGCCAGAAACATTAAATACATAAATAGATAAATAAATAAATAAAGTAAAACAGACTAGTTTTCACAACTTTAGTGTATTTAATGTTTTTGTTTGTTTGTTTGTTTGTTTGTTGTTTTTTTTTAAAAAGAAATAATTTAGAACTTCACAGAATCACAGAATTGTAGGGGTTGGAAGGGACCCTAGGAGATCATTGGGCCTAACCCCCATGCCAAAACAGGTTCCCTAGAGCAGGTAGCACAGGTAGGTGTCCAGACAGGCCTTAAATATCTCCAAGAAGAGACTCCACAACATCCCTGGCAGCCTGTTCCAGTGCTCCATCACCCTTACTGCAAAGAAGTTCTTTCGCATGTTGGTGCGGAATTTCCTGTGCTCCATTTTGTGGTCATTGCCCCTTGTCCTGTCCCCACAAACCACTGAAAAGAGGTTAGCCAAATCCCTCTGTCTCCCACACTTAAGATATTTGTAAACATTAGTAAGATCCCCTCTCAGTCTTCTCTTCTCGAGGCTGAACAGACACAGGTCTCTCAGTCTTTCTTCATAAAAAAGATGCTCCATTACCCATATCATCTTTGTTGCCCTCCGCTGGACTCTTTCTAGGACTATTTTTTTGTACTGGGGAGCCCAGAACTGGACACAGTACTCCAGGCGAGGCCTGACCAGGTCAGAGTAGAGGGGGAGGATCACCTCCATTAACCTGCTGGCCAAGCTCCTTTTTATGCACGCCAGGATCTCAATGGCCTTCTTGGCCACCAGACCACACTGCTGGCTCATGGTCAACCTGTCATCCACCAGGACCCCCAAATCCTTCTCCACAGAGCTCCTCTCCAGCAGGTCATCTCCAAGCCTGTACTGAAACATCCAGTTGTTCCTTCCCAGGTGCAGGACACTACACTTGCTCTTGTTAAACCTCATTTGGTTTCTTCCAGCCCAGCTCTCCAGCCTGTTCAGGTCTTGCTGACTGGCAGTACAGCCTTCTGGTGTGTCAGCCACTCTTACCAGCTTTGTATCATCAGCATACTTGCTGAGGGTGGACACTTCCCTCATCAAGGTCGTCGATGAACAAGGTCAGTTGTCGAACAAGACTGAATCCAGCACCGATCCCTGGGGAACACCACTAGTCACACGTCTCCAGCAAGACTCTGTGCCACCAGTCACCACACTCTGAGCTTGGCCAGTCAGCCAGTTCTCAACACACCATACTGTCCACTTGTCTATCCCACACTTTCTCAGCTTTGCTAGCAGGATGTCATAGGAGAAAGTTTCAAAAGCCTTGCTAAAGTCAAGGTAGATGAAATCCACTGGTTCCCCCCCCCCCCCCCCCCCTCCATCTACCGAGCTGGTGATGACATCATAGAAAGGTTATAGGTTGATTGAGCATGAATTCCCCTTGGTGAATCCATGCTGACTACTCCTCATAACCTTCTTCTCTTCCAATTGCTTGGAGACAGCATCCAGAAAAAGCTGTTCCAAAACCTTTCCAGGGACAGAGGTGAAAAACTTCTACCAATAATAAATTTGTACCTTAATACACTCTTTCTAAACCTGGGTGAAACAATGGAGTAATTAATAAATAAGTAAGTATAATAAATGATAAATGAATGGTTAATTGCAAAAATCTATTCACAAGACATCCTTCCTTAAGTCTTTATCTTCAGCTGTTATTAGAATCTCCTTTCTCTTTTATTAATTGAATATTACATATGAATATAATTAGAAATCAGATGGCAAAGAGAATTGAGTAGAAAGAAAGAAAGAAAGAAAGAAAGAAAGAAAGAAAGAAAGAAAGAAGAGAAGGAAGGAAGGAAGGAAGGAAGGAAGGAAGGAAGGAAGGAAGGAAGGAAGGAAGGAAGGAAGGAAG
>CM021763.1:32287863-32309747 GCA_011075105.1 Heteronetta atricapilla | reverse complement strand
CTTCCTTCCTTCCTTCCTTCCTTCCTTCCTTCCTTCCTTCCTTCCTTCCTTCCTTCCTTCCCTCCTTTTTTCCTTTAATCCTTCCTTCCTTCTTCATTTTTTTCTTTTTTTAATATCCCATGTATAGAATGATTCTTAGCCATGTTGATTTGGCCTTTGAAAAAAAAAAAATAATAATAATGAAAAAAAAAAATCTTACAAATAAATAGAGAAAAAGATTCAGTTTATGTCATCCAGTAAATTGTCGTTTAACACTGTGAAGCTTTACCAAGAGCAAAAATCAGATTCTCTTTTGGGAAGTTGTTTCTCTGGCTGATCATTGGGATTTTTTTTTTTTTATTTTTTATTTTTTTCAGAAATTTGACCCTTTGGGACCACAGAAATCATGATGGATCACTGAATCTAAACAGTTTCTGAGATAAACTTCACTAACGGAGCATTTTGTGGCTAATATCAAATGCTATGACTCCCTGCATGTCTAAAAAAATCAGACTGGAGGACTAACACAGCAAGAACTAAAGATTATGTAGATCTAAAACTTTTATCAAGATGATTTTCAGTGTAATCTAGCCACAGAGTCAGTTTATAGTTGGCTCATGGAAAGAAAAAAGGACTTACGGGCTATTTACATTAGCACAGATTTACTACAGCAGTGATGCTCTTCATCGCTGTGCAACATAGATTAAACAAACAAGCAAACATCATTGTCTTCAGGGTACCTTTGTGTACCCTGGGAATAGTGAGTGAATGGCTCTGTGGTACTTAACTGCTTACCAGGGTTAAACCACAACAGTGTGGTAGGGAGAGGAATAAGTTAATCTTTCAATGCATTTTCAGCGCTTTATACACCTGAGTAAAGCCACTGTGCCTTAAAATGCTCAGAGATTTTCCTGCATATTGCAAAGTGTTTCCTCTTCTCAAAATACATGAGATCTGAGGAATCAAGTCTATTTTCAAATGACATTTGTACATTCTCTCTTTCTCCCAACATACTGTGCAGCTAAGGATATTTTCATATGTCCCTTTTCATCTCCTATAAAATTATCAGATAGCTATAACTGCTCTATCTATTGTTAATCCAATGGTTTATTTATTTATTTATTTTTCTGTAGTTTATTCTGTTACATGTGTGTGCATATGTGTTTAAACACATTATAGTTAATAAATATATAATAAACACCTCGGCCACTTCTAAGCACTGCTAAGTAAAGATCTACTTTTTTTTTTTTCCTGAGGGAATAGAGAAAAAAAAATTTGCAGCTTGGGGAAAAAAAAAAAAAAAAAAAAAAAAAAAAAAAAAAGAAAGAGAAACACATAGTAGAATTAAGGAGCAAGAACTCTATGAAATACATTCTGTGAAGGTTTTTACATATGACCATGGTTCCTCTCTGACATAATCCTAAGCAAAGAACATTATATTATGTCATATAGCTAAGATAAATTTATTTCCAGAGAAGAGATTAAAACTGATTTAACAAAACTGGAACAGTTTATAATGCTAACCACACAATGTGACATTTGTCTGATAAAATTTGCCCCAAAACTATAGACAAAATGAAAATATTGTTCAGAAAGTGGCAGTCTCTACCCAGTTCTATATATAAAAAAATATGTCTGAAAAGTTGGGTCAAAGTAATTCATTAGTTAAAGTTGTATTGTGTAAAGACTGATGACTTTACATATCCAAACAGAATTTTAAGAAAGTATAAATAATATTGGGATTAACAGAAAATATTAGAAAAATAGTTCTAAATAATTCATGAAGTGCCGGCTGCTGTGATTTTATTTCTGTATTTTAAAATTAAATATAACTAAGAATGTTTTCACATGGAAAGTATGTACAGTGTATTCTATATTTTATTATAATTTCCCAGTTATTTCAGGAGCTTGAGATATTTTTTATTAGGTAAATACATCTATTAAGAAAAAATCTTTCACCCGTTTCTTTTTATTTGCTTCTGAATAATAAATACTGTAAGAATTGTTTTGTTACATAGAAAATACTGATACTTTTTTTTTTTTTTTTTTTTTTTTTTTCCTGCATTTTAAACACTTCAAAATTACCCTCTGGTCTTAGGCACTGCTAATTCTAAATTTATATTTATCTACACAGTTTTGTTAAGATATAAGACATGTTTTATTTTTCATTGGTTCAAGTCTTGATCAGCCAAGTAGTGACAGGCTGATGGTTGACTGATGTGATTACATAGAAGACAGTATTTTGATATTTAGCCAATCCACTGAAACAACATTCTGAAAAATGTGTTGAAGGAAACCAAGAGAAACAGAAGGTGCTCTGAAGAAGAAGGAGAAGAAGAAGAAGAACAACAACAACAACAAAGTCACTCTTCATACTTTCTAGCTGTCCAAGAGATAAATTACAAGAAAATTTGCTGACTGCCTAAAGCAAAATATTATTTCCAAAAAAAAAAAATAACAGTTGTATGTGGATATTACGGTGAATGTTCTCTAAAGCAACAATGTCATCTTTTTATCCTCTGTTGTATTTCTTTTCCAAATAACAAACTAAAATCCTAATCCTGTAGTTTAATTTATTGGGATACCAGTGGAAGTGAAAGAAATATTTAGAAGCATAAATTGATTACTTGCCACTGTGTCCTTAAAATCCTACTGAAATTGTTTTTCTTACTGATTTGACCTAACCTTTTTCAGTTCTTCAGTTAATAATTGTAGATCTGAATATTAATTTAACAGAAATTAAAGGATATTTTTCCTATTATAAGCATATTAATCACTATGTACCTTACTTCAGAGAATTCTCATTTTAATAGCATACCAGTCAGTTTCCTACAGCTTTCAGAAAGTGTGATTATATCCTGTACAATTTCCACCTGACAAACAAACACCTGACACTTAGCAGTGTGAAAAATATTCTACTCTGTTCCCTAGCTTTTTATTTCCTTCCTGACTTGACTGCTACCCAAAAAGGTAATGTCATACATGTCATACCCTTTTCTTTTTTTTTTTTTTTTTTCCCAGCTACAAGTCTTAATAGAAAACAAGAGTGCCAGGTTTGAACATAGCCTCAGCAGATTAGCAGTTAAATTAGAAAAGGCTTTTCATTTAAGTTCCAGTGTTGGTATGTCACTATGCTCTGTCACTTTGAAAAGTGATAGTACTTTGTTATCAACATGGAGTGAAGGCAGCCTCCTGATGTAGAGGTAGACTAAAATAAACTGCCAGGGTGATGAAGGCACCATGCACATTTCATCCTCCTGCACAGAGAGGTGTGGAGGGGCAGTGCTGACACACCACTCTGTTCAAACCAACAGGTTGATCACCTCCAAGGCCTGTTTATTTCATGTTGTGGTTTAACCTGGCTGGCAGCTAAACACCACACAGCCATTCGCTCACCCTCCCCCCTCCCTCTCTCGGATGGGGGAGAGAAACATGAAAGTGAAGCCTGTGGGTTGAGATAAAGACAGTTTATTGAGATTAATAATAATAATAATAATAATAATAATAATAATAATAATAATATGTACAAAAAAATGATGCACAATGCAATTGCTCACCACCCACTGACTGATGCCCAGCCCAACCCTGAGCAGCCGGACCCCCACCCTGGCTAGCCACCCCTATATATTTTTCAGCATGACGTCAGATGGTATGGAATACCCCTTTGGCCAGTTTGGGTCGGCTGTCCCCTCCCAGCTCCTGCTGCACCCCCAACCTGCCCGCTGGCAGGACAGAGCGAGGAGCTGAAAAGTCCTTGGCTTAGTGTAAGCATTGCTCTGCAGCAATTAAACCATCAGCATGTTATCAACACTCTTCTCATCCTAATCCAAAACATAGCAGCCTACCAGCTACTAGGAGGAAAAATAACTCTGTCCTAACTGAAACCAGGACATTTATTTATTTATTTATTTATTTATTTATTTATTTTTAATCACAGTTCATCATAGTTCAGCTCAAGGAATATAAAGAGATACAGAGACTACAGTAGCATTTCTCATTAATAAATGATTCCTTATATATTTTCTTATTATCCCTTTTGGCAGGAAAAAGCTTTGTGGGATTAGTCATTGTTGGGAGTTCTGAATGCACAGGAGTTACAAGATTTGAGGGATGTTCATACCTTATATTCGAGTTTTAGATGCAAAGTGGGTATGAGAAAGTAATTTTCAGTTTCCATGATTAAGAATTAGTATAATTCTTTAATATTTGAAGTCATGTTTTATATATTTCCTGCCTGTACTGCTCTGATAGAAAATGGATTTGATTACTTTTTATATTCTGTTGTTCCCCATCATGAATGTCTTTTTGGACCTGCCATGGCAATCTTAGTATTGCCTATTTCCTCTATTTTCTGTCTGATCTTCTCAGGCCCCTGCCTTATTTTATTTTATTTTGAACAAAAATAAAATTAATAATAATAACAATAATGATAATAATGATAATAATAAATCATGTATTCTCTACTAAGCAAGATACAGGAAAGACATCCTGTCATTTTCTACTTTCCTTGACAGCCAAAACTGAGACATATGGGAAATAAGTAATTTTATAGCCACACAGCAATTTGATTGCTGATGTGGTTGCTGCCTCCATAGTCATTTGGTGTAGCTTACTGGACTATGCTGACTCTCTTTGCATAAAATAAAGTTTTAATTCTATTTTTATGGGTTTCAAATATATGCATATTTATTTGGGACATAATAGGCAGGGTGGATCCATTTTTCTCTTGTCTTTATAGACATTTTTAAAATCAAGCGAAAACATCAATTAAAATAAGGTTTAAGTGATTAAAAATTTTACTTGAATCTATTCAATTTCACAAGCTTTACTGTTGCAACATATTGTTAATTGAAAAGCTGACCAATCCAGCAAATCTGGGATAAAATTATGTGGAATAACAATGAATTTATTCTAGACAACATGTCTGCATTAGTAATCATACATATAACCACCACAAGTCTTATATCAATAGCAAACACTTGTGTTTACATCTCACTGAGGTTGATTTCACATTTTCTGATGAAATATTTGAGGTTCCCTGTCATACAAAAATAACGTTAGGTTGGAAATAAATCCTCAGATGGACTGGCTGTCTTTCAAGAAGAAAAAGATCCTAAGAAACCCTAGGACTAGAAAAGCTCACTTTTGAGTTTACATTAGAGGTAAAGGATTTTTGGATAGGCCTGAACACCTGACTTACAGTATTTTGGACTGCATAGGTTTTGTTTCTATGTCAATGTAAACATGCAAGTTTTAATATAATATTTATTATTTTATATATTATCTGTTTCCTTTGATGATGGTATATTATTGAGAAGTAATTTCTGTTAGAAAATCCAATTTTCTAGCTAGTGATTAAAGAATCCTAATACTGGTTTAAGATATGTATTTTGCATTTTGCTTGATGAAAGACTTTAGAGAATAGTTGAGGTTGGAGGGGACCTTTGGTGGTCACCTAGTCCAACATGCCTGTTCAGGCATGGACACCTAGAACCACTTGGCCTTGACCATGTCCAGATGGCTTTTGAATATCTCAAAGAAGGGAGACTCTACAACCTGTGGACAACCTGTTGCAATGATCCATCCCCTACACAGTAAAAAAAGTGTTTCTGGATACTCTTAGGAAACCTCATATATTTCAGTTTTTGCCCATTTCCTCATCCTGGAAATAAAATGTCATTCAAAACAGCCTGGTTCCATATCAACTTTGCACCCTTCCTTCAGGATTTACATACGTTGATGAGACTCTTCTAATCAGAAGAGAGCCTTCTTTTCTCTAGGCTAAACAGTCCCATCTTTCTCAGCCTTTCTTCACAGGAGAGATGCTTCTGCCCCTTTACTCATTTAATGGCTCTTCACTGGAGTCTTTCTAGTATGTTTATGTTTCTTTCATACAAGAGAGCTCAGAACTGCACACAGTATTTAGGTACAGACTTAACCAAACTTAGTAGAGGGGAAGGATCACCTCCTTCATCCAGCTTGCAGTGTTTTGGCTAATGCAGACAAAACCATTAGCCTTCTTTGCCGCAAGGTCACACTATTGGCTCATGTTCAACTTGGTTTTCACCAGCACCTCCAGGTCCTTTTCTGCCAGGTTACTTTCCAGCTGTGTGGTCACCTGTATGTACTGGGTTGTTCCTCCCCAGATGCAGGACCTTGCAGTTCTTGTTGAACCTCATGAGGTTCCTGTCAACACATTTATTCACTCAGGATGGCAGCATGTCCCTCTGATGCATGAACCTTTCTGCCATTTGTAAACTTCCTGAGGGTGCACTCTACCCCACCAGAACCAACCAAAATTTCACTCATCCCACCTGGACTTTTTCAAAGCAGATAGACAAAACATACAGCAGCTCATATTGTCATTGAATGCACTAAGAAAATGCCATTAACACTACAAAGGATTTACAAGTATATAAAAACTAAAATCAGTTGAGTTGGGTGTGACAGATTGAAACGAATTAAATCTTGTTTATATATATATATATATTCTATCTGAAGGTCATTTAATGCGCTGCTAGTCACTCAAAACACTCAAAGTAGCTATTAGATGAAAAGGGAAATGCTAATACTACAATGTTACACTGAAAAACAGAATAAAGCAGTGTGGGAAGAGTAGCAGGAAATATACATCTGCAGCAGAACAGAAACAATTGGAATCCTTGTTTGTTTGCATTCTTACTAATTGAGTAAGAGCTTATAAAAGGATTCAAGGGCTGTAATTGAAATGTGTTTGTGTGTTTGGAGCTGGTGGAAGAGGGAATAGACAAAAAACAATAATTTGTTTTTACTGGTGGTAGGATTTTTTTTGCCATTTTCTTTCATTTTAAATGCCTTTTCTCTATGCTTAATGTTTCTGCACAATCTGTTTTGCAACATTTTCAGAATTAGAGTTGAAGTAGTTTCCACCTTTGACATGAACAACATATAAAATATTAAATGTTTATCTAGCAGAATTTCTGAGTTATACTTTTCTGGTTAATAATAATAATAATAATAAAATTAATAATTAATAATAAATTAATGGTATGTTTATTTATTTTACTTCAGTTTCCTGAGTGTGTATGAGCATATCCAAATTAGTAAAAGAGAATTAATTGTGTGTCAGGGAGGAAGACTGCAAAATTGCCTTGTTCTTGTTATTTACTTTGGGTATATGAAGCTACCTAGACAAAAACACGGAGTGGTTGAGGCTGGTTGGGATGTCTGGAGATTGTCCAGTCCGACCTCTTGCAGAGTCAGCTACAACAAATTGCTCCTAGCTGTGTCTAGACAGATTCAAATATTTCCAAGTATGGAAGTTTCACGATCTCTCTGAACAATATTATCATATCATAGAATGGCCTGGGTTGAAAAGGAACTTAAAGATCATCTAGTTTCAACCCCCGTGCTCTGGGCAGCATTGCCAACCACTAGAGCAGGCTGACCAGAACCGCATCAAGCCATACCTTCAGGGATGGAGCATCCACAACCTCCCTGGGCAACCTGTTTGAGTGCCTCACCACCCTCTGAGTGAAAAACTTTCTCCTAATTTCCAACTTAAATCTCTCCTGTCTTACCTTTTAAAACCATTCCCCCTTGTCCTATCACTACCAACATATGTAAACAAGTGTTCCCCCTCCTGTTTATACTGTCCCTTCAAATACTGGAAGGCCACAATGAGGTCTACCCGGAGCCTTCTCTTCTCCAAGTTAAACAACTCAAGTTCCCTCAACCTTTCTGCATAGGAGAGGTGCTCCAGCTCTCTGATCATCTTAGTGGCCCTCCTCTGGACCCGTTCCAAGAGCTCCACATCCTTCTTGTGCTGGGGGCCCCAGGTGTGCATGCAGTACTAGAGGTGGGGTCTCCCAAGAGCAGAGTAGAGGGGGAAAATCACCTCCCTCTCCCTGCTGGCCACCCCTTTTTAATGCAGCCCAGGACATAGTTCGCCTTCTGGGCTGCAAGCACGCACTGATGGCTCATGTTCAGCTTCTTGTTCATCAGGACCCCAAGTCCTTCTCCGTAGGGCTGCTCCCAAGTTCTTCTTCCCTATATATAGTCTATATAAATACCTGGGATTGCACCAGCCCAAGTGCAACACCTTGCACTTGGCCTTGTTGAACTTCATTAGGTTCTCATGGGCTCACTTCTCCAGCCTGTCCAGGTCCCTCTGGATGGCATTCCTTTCCTCTACTGTATCAGCTGCACTGTCCAGCTTGGTGTCATTACATTAAAATAAATAATAAATAAATAAATAAATAAATAAATATTTTTCTCAAATACTTAACTGGAATCATAGAATCATAGAATGGTTTAGGTTGGAAGGGACCATAAAGTTCACCAGGATCCAACCCCCCTGTCACCATCAGGGACACTTTCCAGTAGACTGAATTGCTCAAAGACTCATCCAACCTAGTCTTCAACACTTGCAGTCTTAAACTGCCGTTGAGCAGGTGTTACGTATGGGCGGGGGAAAGCGCTCTGCCCTTCCTGCTCGCCCTGCCTGCGCTAACTGCCGCGCTAACTGCCGCGCCACGCCCTTTTGACGCGCCGCGCCCTGTTTACCCGTCCTGGTCGCCTCGCTCCTGGTCACTCGCGCTCCCTAGGGGCAGCTTTTTAACGGCCGGGGAGGGGGCGCTGCTGGCTCTGCCAGAGAGGGCTGCCGGGTCCTGGCGGCTCCCTCAAGTAGGCTCGATGCCGGAAAAATTGGCCTTGCCTGGCCCGATCCCCCGCTCCGCTGCAGAACGCGTCTGCCCCAGAGCCGATCGCCTCGGCAAGTGGCCGAGGGAATCCACTTGTTCTGTTTTCTAAAAATAATAATAATAATAACAACAAAAAATGTTGACTAGAATTATTCACCTCTCAAAAGGTCCTAAGGCAAATTCATGAACTGAAAACATGTTTAGACCAATTTCTTCATCCTTCCTGTAAAATTGCAGGCAACTGTTTATATGATTTGTAATGACGAATACTTTATAACAATAAAAATACTCCACACTGTCAATATCAGATCTGATATTTAAAGTCATTTGATATAAATTGGGCTACCTGCAGACAAAGAAACTTTTCTCTTTGAGCTTATGTGGCAAACCCAACTCATTGAGGTCACATCAATCATTTGATTAATCTTAAGAAGAAAAATTCTAATAAAATTATAGAATCCTAAAAATCTATAAACTGGAAGAGACATCTGGAGTTCATTTAAGCCAACTGCATCTTGAAATTAGAGCCTTAGATTAGGTTATCCCAATCTATCAAAACACTTTGTGAACATTTCCAGTGAAGGGATTTTTCTCCTCTGTGCAACCTATTCCAATACTTAATTGCTTTTCCAATAAAGGCTTTTTTTTTTTTTTTTTTTTTTTTTTTTTTTTCCCATTAACACTTGTCCTGTATCTTGTGAAGAAAGTGTCATAGAATTATAGAATGGCTTGGGTTGGAAGAGACCTTAAAGGTCATTTCCTTGTCCTGCATGGGCCTTAGCCTTGTCTCCTGTAGGATTTGTTCTATGACCTTCCCAGGCACAGAGGTGAGGCTCAAAGTTCTGTAGTTTTCTGGGTCTTAGTTTCTTCCCTTTTTAAAAATGGGAGTGATGTTTCCCTTTTTCCAGCCACTGGAGTCTTTGCCTAACTGCCATGAGTTTTTCAAATATGACAGAGAATTGACTTGGCGACTACAGTAACCAATTCCCTCAGGGTTCTGGTATGCATGTCATCAGGCCCCATAGACATGTAGTTGTTAAATTGCATCTGGAGGTCCTGAATTTGCTTTTTGTAACTTCATTTCTTCTCTAACTACTTTCTAGGTACTAGATGATTGCAGTTAGATTTACATGAAGGCATTTTATTCTCCAGTCTGAACAAACCATATGTCTTCAGATGTCAAGTTCTCCAACTCCTTAAGCACCTTGGTGGATGCTGGACTCTTAGATATTTCAATGTCTCTCTTGAACTACAGGACCCAAACTGGGCACAATATGGCAGCTGCGCTCTAATCAGTCATTAAGGGACTGGAGTATTGGTCATACCAAGACCTATAGTGACAGGACAAGGGTCACCAATTTTAGACAGAAAGAGGCAAATTTAGTTTGGATAAAAAGAAAACATTATTTTTCTACATTGATTGAAATGAGACACTGATCCAGTGCCCATAGAAGCTGTGGATGCATCGGAAGTGTTCAAAGTTAGGTTCGACTGGGCCTTGATCAACTTAATCTATTGAAAAATGCCCCATGGAAGTGGGACTTGGACTACATGATGTTTAAGGATCCCTTCTAATGCAAAGTGTTCCACCATTCTGTATTAAAAGGCTAAGAGAGCTGGGAGTGTTCAGCCTGCATGAGAGAAATTACTGGGGAGATTTTATCCATACGTATAAAAACCGGATGGGAGTGTGTGAAGATGATGGAGTCAGACTCCATTTTTGCAAATTTTCACAAAATGATAAACCTAAAATTCCATCTTAACATAAGAAATTATATATATATATAATTAGAAATATAGAAATTATATATATATATATTTTCCTCTGAAGGCTGTCAAAAACTGGAAGAGAGGTTGTAGAATTTCCATCCTTAGAAATATTCAAACCTGTCTGGACACTGCCATGAAAAAATTGTTATAGCTAATCCTGTTCTATGCAGAGTTGGACTGGATCTCCAGACATACCATCCAACTTTATCCATTCTTTGATTCTTTGGATTGTTAAACAAAGTAGCATTATTAAGTTCCTTATTCTGCCCTCTGCAATCTTGTTAATGCAGCCCAGGAAACAGTTTCTTTTTGTGACTACTAGACTGCACTGTGAATTCATACTCAGATCATTTTCCACAAGGGCACCTAGAACTGGTATGAGCAACCTATGGAAAAATATTTAATGTTACCTTTAACATACATTTTGAATATTAATTGTTAATATAGCTTTAGTGAGTCCAGAAGTTTACTGGAAACTTGTCACTAGCAATAGAAAGCAGTCTTCCAAGTCCTCTGAGGTAATGATAAGCTTTTTCTAAGCATGAATTTTCTCCAAACCATTTTGTTGGCTTCTTTCACATAGAATTTGCTGTTTTATTCTTGTAAACATTCATTCTAGTCCTGCAGTTACCTGATGAATGCTGTACACAGTAAAAAAGATGTTGTCCTGAAAGTAGGAATAAATTTCTGGGGTTTTATATTCCCTGCTGTCCTGGTTTCAGTTAGGACAGAGCTATTTTTCCTCCTAGTAGCTGGTAGGCTGCTATGTTTTGGATTAAGATGAGAAGAGTGTTGATAACATGCTGATGGTTTAATTGCTGCAGAGCAATGCTTACACTAAGCCAAGGACTTTTCAGCTCCTCGCTCTGTCCTGCCAGCGGGCAGGTTGGGGGTGCAGCAAGAGTTGGGAGAGGACAGATCCAAGACAGCTGACCCAAACTGGCCAAAGGGGTATTCCATACCATCTGGCATCATTCTGAACAATATATAGGGGTGGCTAGCCAGGGTGGGGGGCGGCTGTTCGGGGTTGGGCTGGGCATCAGTCAGTGGGTGGTGAGCAATTGCATTGTGCATCACTTGTTTATACATATTATTATTATTATTATTATTATTATTATTATTATTATTATTATCTTAATAAACTGTCTTTATCTCAACCCACAGGCTTCACTTTCCCGTTTCTCTCCCCCATCCGAGAGGGAGGGGGGAGGGTGAGCGAATGGCTGTGTGGTGTTTAGCTGCCAGCCGGGTTAAACCGCAACACCTGCTCATTGTCATGAAATCATAGAATGCTTTTGTTTGGAAGGGACAATAAAGATCACCAAGATCCAACCCCCCTGTCATGGGCAGGGACACCTTCCCCTAGACCAACTTGCTGAAAGCCCTGTCCAGCCTAGTCTTAACCACTTGCAGGAATGGGGCATTCACAATTTCTCTGGGCAACCTGTTCCAGGGCCCCACCACCCTCTGAGTAAATAATTTCTTCAGAATATTTAATCTAAAGTTTAAAGCCCCTTTATATCCTACTTAAAACCATCCTTCTCCTGTCATTACACTCCCTGATAAAGAGTCTCTCCCCAGCTTTCCTGTAGACCACTTTAGGTACTGGAAAGCTGCAACAAGGTCTACTCAGTCTTTTATTCTCTAGGATGAACAACCACAACTCCCTCAGCTTGTCTTCACAGGAGAGGTGTTCCAGCTTTCACAGTGCTGTTAAGCAAGTAAACAGTCGGAGTACCAAGGAATAATAGTATCAAACCAGTTTCCCTAGAAGTCCAAAGGGCTATGTACATTTAAAAACAATAATCAGCTGTCTGTCATGACCACACACAAATGGCAAGTGTTTGGCATGCACAGAAAGTTAAGCTGTTTGCCTCAAAACTTATTCTCTTTAAAATAATATTCATGACATAAATAGGTCCTAGAATATCTGTCTCGTTTTATGGACGTATAAACAATATTATTCGCTACAGGATCCTAAGGCGTAATGATTTATAATTTACATTATTACAATGAATAAGCAACTAAGATCTGTCAAATTATACTGTTGAATTTAATATGGATGCACAGTCAATTCTCTTTGCAAGAAATGAATTGTAATTTCATGCTGTAAGATTTCACAATACAGAGAATTGATCATTAAATTTCCATTTTTAAAAGCAACAATATTAGAAGAATGCAATCAAATCTATAGTAATTTATCATCTGAAATGTCTTAGACTATGCCAACAACCTTAAAAAGCATGTTTTTAAGGGGTGTATAGCAATTCTACAAAATACTTAGTAGAATTACTATTAAAAGAGTCCTAAAGTGATAATCACATATTAAAACTTTACTTGTACATCACAATATGCAGTATATTATCCTATATACTTTTCCAAGATCCAGTTTTTGTTTTAAAATTCACTATGTTTTGAAATATATTGTCTTAAGAATCCAATTATTTTAATTTTTAGGCAAGTAAAGCTGAAAATTTGAACTTGACTCTATTCAATAAACAGTTCAAAAACTCATTGTGCCCTGAACAATCAAATTCATTGAGCACTATGATATCATTTTAATATTTAGTAAAATTGTTTCCTAGATGTGTAATTGTAGAGGTTTTCCTTTTACAGAAAGTTGCTGTGTATGTAAGCCAATATGGCTATTGAGCAATAAGTAATTCATTATTCCCTATTTATTTGGATTTCGGCTTTGGTGTGACTGGATTTTTTTTTTTTTTTTCTCTCTCTCTTTTTTTTTTTTTTTTTTTTTTTGTTAAGAAATGTGTTTCTTTACATTTGCCATTAAATTTCCCATGTAATTCCACATTACTCAACATCTATGTAACATTTTTTATATTAATGATTAAGATCATTATGATCATAACAGTTAAGGAAGAAAAAACACCAGTAAAAACAATTTTACTGCAGAAAACAAAGCAGAAGATTATCAGTGCTTTAGACAGAAACCAGTACTGATTTGTGCAATAAATCTAACCTAAAAGCAAATGTATTAGGAACTGTAGCTAGTACAGTAAAACTATAATATTCCCTGCATATGTAAGCAGCTTTGTTAGAGTATTATAGCATTCCTATAATAAAAATACTTGATATTATTGTCAATATGTTATTCAAAATCAAGCACAAAAAAATGATGATTCATCTCAGTATTTGTTTGTTTGTTTGTTTGTTTTGTTTTGTTTTGTTTGTAATACAGATTTCATTAGTGAACAGTACATTGGTCTACAGAACTTAAACAAATACTTTTAGTTTCCTTTTTATGTTTGTTTTTAAATGAAAGATTTCTTCTTATTCCCAAAGTTGGTTCCCCTAAATAGTTAGGAACCAAATCACTCAGTGCAATTACACAGGCCATTTATACTTATTTCAGCAACAGAATGGTGAACATAAAAAAAAAAAAAAAAAAAAAAAAAAAAAAAAAAAGTAGTTTATACGGTAAAATTTAGATAAAAAATTAGATATCTGTTTATCTTTATTGTTCTTCAAACTTGCCAACAAAAACAAGTCTATCTTCTTTGTAAAACAACACTGTTCAACATGAGTCATCTGGCAGTAAACATTTCAAAAGTCGCTAATTATTGCAAATATATTTTTGATTAATAAAGCTTAAAGTCTAATAAAGCTTAAAACGTAAAGCTTAAAGCTATATTAAAATTACATTGCTGCCAAGTGATGAACTGTTAGGCTTATCTTAATTTTCCTGAATAAAATACTTATATTGTTCCTATTCAGATATCCACCCATTGAGTGATGAGATATACTTTAAACATTTTTGCAAGAATTCTGCATGAGGGTACATTGTTGTCTTTTTATAGCAGGTGAAATTGAGAGAGAGATTTATGCATGTTCCTCACCCAGTCCAGGTGAGGAGTAAAATAAATAATAAATACAAATTAGCCTGAATTTTTGGGAGTATCCAAGGATCCTGAAGGTAAAAATGTTGTTGTGTAAATCAACAAGGTTGCCTTAATTACTTTGAAAATCCAAATATTTTTATGCTGTATTGGTGCTTCCAATTTCAGGATGTTTTTGTGATTTTATAAAAATAAATGTAGAATCATAGAATAATAGAATAATGGGAAAAAGATCTCCAAGGGGAAAAGATCTCCAAGATCATCTGGTCCAACCATCCCCCTACCACCAATACCTAAGCACCAGGTCCAACCTTTCTTTAAACACCTTCAGGAATAATGACACAACCACCTCTCTGGACAACCCGTTCCAAAGACTGACAACTCTTTCTGAGAATATATGTGTTCTAATTTCCAGTCTGAACCTCCCCTGGAGCAACTTGAGGCCATTCCTTCTAGTCCTATTGCTAGTTATCTGTGAGAAGAGGCTGACCCCAGCTTCCCACAACTTCTAGTTATAGAGAGTAATAAGGTCTCCCTGGAGCCTCCTCTTCTGTAGACAAAACAAACCTAGTTCCCTCAGCCACTTGTGTTTCAGACTTGTGTTTCAGACCCTTCACCAGTTTTGTAGCCCATCTCTGGACATGCTCCAGGGCCTCCATGTCCTTCTTGTAGTGAGGGGCCCACGTTACTTGAGGTGCAGCCTCACCATAGCAGAGTACAGGGGTACCTATAGGGTAGTCCTGGACTAGGACTACCTCCCTAGTCCTGCTGTCTACACTATTCCTGATACAAACCAGGATGCTGTTGGATGCTGTTGGCTTTCTTGGCTACCTGGTAACATTGCTGGTGAGAATTCAGGTGAGAATTCCAACACCCCCAGATCTTTTTCCTTTGCACCCCTTTCCAGCCACTCTGCCCCAGACCTGTAGTGTTGCATATGGGGTTGTTGTGCCCCAAGTGCAGTACCAGGCACTATCGTTCTGCAGTATTTTCTGATATTTCTGGTTTAGTGTTATTTGTTAGTTTGATTCTATCTCCATTATAGATAGTTTGTGTTTGGTTTTATCTTTACATTTTATTTTATTATTTTATTTTATTTTTAATGAAAGAACTTCCATAATTTTCAACATAGCATTTCAAGACTTCTACAGATGGGGTCACCTTAGAAATGTTCCAGCATCCTATTCTTGACCACACATATATATATTTCAAGGTGTGTGTTCTGAGAGGGTGAGAATAAGAGAATAAGGGACAAGATCCCTTTTGGACCAAAAGGCAGGTTGTACAGCTGTTCATCAGTAATATAACAATATAAATTTTATAAGTCAGTAGGTAATGGTTTATTCATTACAGTTGGAATTGAATACTCTTATCTAATGGAAGATGTGAGTTTTATTTATTTATTTATTCCTATAGATATTGTCTGATTGAAAGCTACCTGTCTTTTTTTTTTTTTTTTTTTTTTTTTTCTCCTATATTTCTGACAGACATTGTGAGAAAGAATTACTGCCATATTAGGAGATTTTACCTAGAAAGTTTAAGATTTAAAAAGTAGCTCACACTTCCAGGTTCTCCTGCTCTGAGAAATATTGGTGCTTATGGAAGATGCATTGATGAAACCCATATAATAGCATATAATTGCCTATATAATAATTTGAGTATGTTCTGTGTTGACATTCACCAGCTGCTAAAACCACACCCAGCTAGTTACTCCCCCTCCTCAACAGAGTGAGAAAATAAGATGGAAAAGCAGCTTATGGCACAAGACAAAGACAGGGAGATCACTTACTGATTATTGTTATGGACAAAACAGATTTCAATTGGGGAAAATAAAATTAATTTATTGTCAAAAATTCTTTGTAATAAAAATGAACTGGGATGGTGAGAAAAAAAAAAAAAAAAAAAAAAAAATACCTTCCCTCTGCCCCCTTTCCTCCCCAGTTTCTACTACAGCCCTTCACTCCACAGTCTTCTATCAACAAGGGGGAATGGGCTTAAGTTGCGCCAGGGGAGTTTTAGGTTGGATGTTAGGAAGAACTTCTTTACCAAAAGGGTTGTTAGACATTGGAATGGGCTACCCAGGGAAGTGGTGGAGTCACCATCCCTGGAGGTCTTTAAGAGACGTTTAGATGCAGAGCTTAGTGATATGGTTTAGTGGAGGACTGTTAGTGTTAGGTCAGAGGTTGGACTCGATGATCTTGAGGTCTCTTCCAACCTAGAAATTCTGTGATTCTGTGATTCTGTGAACTCCTCTTGAGTGGCACAGGGAAATGGAGGCTAGAATCATGTCATAGAACCGTAGAATGGGTTGGGTTGGAAGATATTAAAGATCATCTAGTTCCAACCCTCCTGCCATGGTCATGGATGCCATCCACCAGATCAAGTTACCCAGGGCCTCATGGTGTTGAACACCTCCAGGGATGGGGCATCCACAACCTCTCTGAGCAACCTGTTCCAGTGTGTCACCACCCTCTGAGTAAAGAATTTCCTCCTAACATCTAATCTAAATCTCCCTTCTTGTAGTTTAAAACCATTCCTTCTTGTTCCTTCACTTTTTGCCTGTGTAAAAATGTCACTCTCCATCTTTTTCATAGGCCCTCTTTAGGTACTGAAAGATTGCAATGAGATGTCTCCAGAACCTTCTCGTCTCCAGACTGAACATCCCCAACTCTCTCAGCCTTTCTTCATAAGAGAGGTGCTTCATCCCTCTGATCATAATTTGCCCCTCCTCTGGACCTGCTCTAACAGGTCTATGCCCTTCTTGTTCTTGGGGCCCCAGATCTGGAGCTAGTACTCCAAGTATGGGCCTCTCAAGAGCAGAGTAGAAGGGAAAATCACCTCCTTTGACCTGCTGGCCATGCCTCTGTTGATGCAGCCCAGAATGCAGTTGGCTTTTTGCATGCTACTGGTTCATTTCGAGCTTTTCATTCACTGGAACCCCCAAGTCCTTCTCTGCAGGGCTGCTCCCAATGAGTTCTTGTCCCAGTCTGTTTTTATGTCTGGGATTGCCCCAAACCAGCTGCACGTCCTTGCACTTAGACTTACAGAACCTCATTAGGTTCACATGGGCCGATTCCTTAAGCCTTCCAGGTCCCTTTCTTCTGTTGTATCAACTGCACCGCTCAGCTTAGTGTCGACTGAAAATTTGCTGAGGGTGCACTCAATCCCACTATGTCATTAATTAAGATTAATATTGATTAATGTATAATATCTTAAATCAGACCAGGGTCAGTATGTAACAATTCTTCTCTGCTTCTTCTTCTTTCTCACACTTTTCCCCTTCTCCAACGTAGGTCCCAGAGAAGCCACAGTTCCTGCCAGAAAAACTGCTTTTACATAAATTGCTCTCCACAGGCTGAAAGGGAATCTCTGCTCTGGTACTTGGAGTACCTCCTACCACTACTTCTTCACTGACCTTCCTGCATGCAGAATTGTTCCTCTCACATTTTACTTCACTCTTTTGCAACAGCTGTGCAGCATTTTTTACCCTTTCTTAAATACATTATCACAGATGCACTACCAGCTTGGCTGTTTGGATAAGCATTTGGCCAGTAGTGAGTCTGTTGGAACCATTTGGGAACAGCAGCCACTGGTCTCTTCTCATAAGGGCCATTCTTGATGTCTTTTTGCTGCCGACACCTTGAAACCTACACCCATCACCATGTACTGTTTTTGTGTTTACTTACATAAAGGGGAAAATGTTATAAAAAGCTAGATTTCTCAGTGATCTGAGTTCTCTTTACTAGTGAGCATCACAGAACCACAGAATCATTTAGGTTGGATCACCTAGTCCAACCTCTGACCTAACACTAACAAGTCCTCCACTAATCCATTTCACTAAGCTCTAAATCTAAATGTGTTTTAAAGACCTACAGGGATCATCAGCAGAAAAACATTTATAAGACCTCTCAGTGCCAAAACAGAAGGAAGTACACTTAGCATGGCAGCCTGGCAGAGCAGTGTAACTTTGACCCACATCTGAAAGAACTTTAATTCTCATGTCAATGACAGTTCATATATTTTCTATAAAACTACAATTTCACACATATGTATATGTTGTGGTTAAAACTGGCAGGCAGCTAAATACGATATATCTACTCATTCACTGTCTTGCAGTGGGATGGAGGAGAGAATCAAAATAAGGTAAATCTTGTTGGTTGAGTTAAGGACAGTATACTAACAAAAACAAGAACAAAAAACAAGTGATGTACACAATCTCACTCACCACCAGACAACTAATCCCCAAGCAACAACAGCCCCCCTTTCCCACTCCCCACCACCCTCACCCCCCCTCAGCTAAATCCCCCCCCCCCCCCCCCCCCCAGTTTTATTGCTGAGCATGATGGCATATAATATGGAACATGCTTTTAGCCACATGGTTAGCTGCCTTGACTGTGTCCCCTCCCAGCTCCTTGTGTACTCCCAGAATCCTCACTGGCAGGGCAGCATGAGAAGCCAGGAATTCCTTGACTTTCTATAAGCATTGCTCAGTAACAGCTAACACATCAGTGTGTTATCAAAATTATTTTCATTCAAAATCCAAAACAGAGCATAACACCAACTGCTATGAAGAAAATTAACTCTATCTCAGCTGAAACTAGGACAGAATGGCACAAAATAAAACATAAGATTCCTGATTAAAGAAAAGGGGTGTAAGTAAAGGATCTCATATTTATTTCATACTTCTGTGTGTTACCCTTTGATCACTTTGAAACCCTATGGTTATCTGTTATGTACCTGTCCCTCACCCTGCTTCTTTTATTTGTGGCCTCTTAATTGCATACAGCAATATTTCTGCTCTGACTCTGCTGCTACTGAATTTGCTTTGGAACTTCTGGGGAAAATGTGTTTTGCCTTATACAGCAATGAAAATTCTGACCTTGTGATTGGTTGATTGCAATCAATGGCTTTCATAGTTTATCTGAGGGATGGTGCTTGACAGTTGGGATCAAAATTTTGGACCAAGTGAGCAAAAGTTGTTAATCATTATATTCCCTCCCCAGTCCCTTCACAGAAATATTTTCTTATTCACAGAAATAACAATTTACCAAAATATTTATTGTCTTTTAAAGTTAATACCAAATTTCAAGCAAATCACTTCTACTTTCATAAAGTATGCTAAGTCTACATTTGTCTCAGATGATGTGATATTATAGATAATTGTCACATTCACATTTTTTATTTTGTTCCATTTCTCTGTCTTCCTCTCTCTCCTCTTGTTCTTTTCCATAGTGAGGTCATCTGGAAGTTGTTTGTATATCTATAGTTGCTGTGATCTAGGAGTAGAATGGGGCAACCTAAGAGGAGAACTAAGTGACTAGGATCTTCGTCCAGTTTATAAAACTTGCCATATTAGTGGCAATAGAATATGGGTTGATTATAGCACATATGTTGTTGTTTTGACACTTGAACAATGCATGCATATGTTTACATTAGCTTAAGCTCTTTACTTGAATACACGTATGTTTCTTTGCTTATTTATTCTTGATCTATCAACAACACCTTTTTCAAACAGAATTAGTTTCCCTGTGGCACAGACAGCATCTTCCCTGGAGTAATTTTCAGTCTCAGTAAACACAGAATCAGTTGGAATCAAATTGTTCCTTAGGATGCTCAGGCATTTTTTATACTGAAGTCATTAGAGTTCCTGGCCAATAAGTCGTCAAGGGCAGAATTTCTCTCCAGTTGTTTAGGTCGCAAGTCACTATCTTCTCAATCAGAAATCATTAGAGGAACCTGTCCTGTTTTCTCTTGGAATTGGAATTTTCTGAGCTGTTTTAAGAATTTAGGATGCAGAAAGATCATACTGCTGATATTAGAGGTAACTTCTGGAGAGCAGAAGTACTTTGTTGAAATGATATTTTACTATTGACTTATAAGACTCAAGTCTTATAATTTTGGGAAAGGTAAAGAACTCAACAAACAACTCTGTGTAACTTAGTATATACCTATCTCATTTTGGTGTTGAGATGCATGTAAATCAGAATAAGCCAGATACTTAATATAGCCTTGCTGTGTCACTGTCACACAAGAACAGAAAACTGAGGAAACCAGAATTTGGGCCGGGTAGGAAAGGAAGTAAAAGGCTTCACACATTCTCTGTTTTTAGTACAATGTTTGACTACTGGCAATGGTTCATTTCCATCAGAATCTTTTCTTTATTACTCTCAGTTGCTATCCTAGTGAAAGACAGGGTAGAGTTGAAATACAGAAGAAATTCAGGAAAAGGCATTCATGAACATTGAGAAAAACAGGCAATTAAATGGCACCAATGACAACCTTGTGATTTCAGAGATACAGAAAACTAAAAAAATGTAGATTATATTTCTGTGGGACAGGAAAAAAGAGGGGTGTGTAGCATTGTCTGGAGCAGGGAAAGGATAGAGGGCCAAAAAGAGAGAAGAGAGACAAAGGTCAACAGTAAGATGAGAGACTGCAGGAGATAAAGTGGGAATTGATTCCCTCAGCAAAGATGGGGCCAGGGTAAAGAACAGGAAAAAGATAAGCAAAGAATGACTAGAAGAGGGGAAACATAATCTGCATTCTTAAAAAAGAAAAAAAAGAAAAAAAAAAAAAAAAAAAAAAAAGGAAGACCCTGGAAACTACAGGACAGTCAGTCTCACCTCTGTGTCAAGTGAGATCTCTGGGTCATCAGACTTGTCAGGCATGATCTACTCTTAGTGAAGTCACGTTGGCTTCACTAAACACCTCCTTATTTTCTATGTGCCTTAGCATAGTTTCTAGGAGGATCTGCTCCATGATCTCACAGAGGTGAGACAGACTGGTCTGTAGTTCCCAGTGTTTTCCTTTATTTTTCCCTAAAGTTTATGTTTTCCCCTCTTCCATTCAGTGCTATGACTTATCAAATTTGACAGATAGTGCCTTAGCAACTTCACACGCCAGTTCCTCAGGACCCATGGATATGTCTTCTGGTCCCATGGACTTACATACCATTCAGATTCTTTGGATGGTCTCAGACAAGATCTTCTCCCACACTGGGTGGTTCTTCATTCTGCCTTTGCCTTCTGGGACTTTGGCTGCATGGCTAGACCTATTGCTGGAGAAGACTAAGGCAAAAATGTCACTGAATATCTCAGCTTTCTCCATATCCTGGATAACTAGGTCTCCCTTTTCATTATGGACAATGCCCACAATTTCCCCCGTCTTCCTTTTATCACTGAAGTACCCATATAGGCCTTTCATGTTGCCCTTGATATCCCTGACCAAATTTAATTCAAACAGAGCTTTAGCTTTCATAGAATAGCTTGGGTTGGAAGAGACATTAAAGGTCATCTAGTTCCAACCCACCTGCCATAGGCAGGGATGCCACCCACTAGATCAGGTTGCTCAGGGCCTCATCTAACCTGGTCTTGAACATCTCCAGGGGTGGGGCATCCATGACCTCTCTGAGCAACCTGTTCCAGTGCCTCACCACCTTCTGAGTGAAAAATTTCCTTCTAAAATCTAATCTAAATCTCCCCTTTTTTAGTTTAAAACCATTTCCCCTTGTGCCATCTTTATCTGATTGACCAAAATGTCACTCTCCCTTCTTTTTGTAAGTCCCCTTTAAGTACTGAAAAGCCCCACAAGGTCACCC
>CM021763.1:32275825-32287853 GCA_011075105.1 Heteronetta atricapilla | reverse complement strand
CACAGTACTCCAAGTTAGTCCTCAGAAGGGCAGAGCAGAGGGGAAAATCACCTCTTGACTTGCTGGCCAATCCTCTTTTGATGCAGCCTAGGATGCAGTTGGCCTTCTGGGCTGCAAGCATGCACTGCTGGCTCATGTTGAGCCTTTTGTCCACCAGAACCTCCAAGTCCTTCTCTGCAGGGCTGCTCTCAATTAGTTCTTCTCCCAGTATGTACTCATGTCTGGGATTGCCCTGGCCCAGGTGCAGTGCCTAGCGCTTGGACTTGTTGAACCTCATCTGGTTCATGCTGGCCTGCTTCTCAAGCTTGCACAGGTCCCTTTGGATAGCATCCCTTCCTTCTGTTGTACTGACTGCACCACTCAGCCCGGTGTGACCTACAAACTTACTGAGGCTGCACTTGATCCCATTGTCTATGCCATTGATAGACAATTATTAATATATTATTTAATATAAATTAATATATATATTAATATAATAATTGATATATATTAATGATAGAAGTTATTAAACAGGACCAATACCAAGATAGACCCCTGAGGGACACCACTGATCCATCACCGGCCTGCACCTGGATAAATAAAGTCATTGACCACCACTCCCTGCATGTGCCTTCAATCCAACTCCTTATCCACTGAATGGTCCACCCATCAAATCCATATCTCTCTAATTTGGAGATCAGGATGTCACGTGGAACAGTGTCGAAGACCCTACAATAGTTAATGTAGATGACATTGTTCGGTCTTTCCTAGTCACCTGATGTAGCCACTCCATTGTAGAAGGCCACCAGATTGGTCAGGCACAATTTGCCCTTGGTGAAGCCATGCTGGCTGTCTTAGATCACTTCTCTGTCTTGCATATGCCCTGACATCGCTTCCAGGAGGATTTTTTCCATGATCTTGCCAGGCACAGAGGTGAGGGTCACCAATCTGTAGTTCCCCAGATCCTTCTTTCTACCTTTTTAAAAAAAGGGGCATAATATTTCCCCTTTTCCAGTCACCAGGGACTTTGCCTCACTGCCATGACTTTTCAAATCTGTAGAGAGGCTTGGCAACTTCATTAGTCAATTGCTTCAGGACCCTGGGATGCATGTCATCAGGCCCTATACCTGCTCTTTTCTTACAGTGGGTGGGACTTTCCTCCCCCAGCCTCCATTTATGTGTTCAGGGAAATGAAAGCCTTGGAAAGCCTGACTGGCAGTGAAGATAGAGGTAATGAAGTTGTTGAGTACCCCAGCCTTCTCTGTGTATGTTGTTACCAATTCACCCTTCTCACCCATCAAAGGGGGTACACTTTTCTTGGCCTTTCTTTTCTGAGCAATGTACCTATAGAATCCCTTCCTGATATTCTTTGTATTCCTTGCCAAACTCAGTTCCACCTGTGTCTTGGCTTTCCTGACACAACCCCTGAACATCTGGACTGCATCCCTGTACAATTCCCAGGCCACGTGTCCTTGCTTCTACTGCCTGTGCATTTCCTTCTTGCACTTCAGTTTGACCAGAAGGTCCTTGATCAGCCATCCTGATTGTCTGCCCTCCCTGCCTGCTTTCTTACGTGGGGGGATGGAGAGCTCTCGTGCTCTAAGGAAAACATCCTTAAATTGTTGCCAGCTCTGTTTAGTTCCTTTGCCCCTAAGGACAGTGTTCCACGGGATCTCATCCACTAGATTTTAAAATACCTTTCAATTTTCCCTTCAGAAGTTCAGGAACCTGACTTTGTTCTTTGCCAGGCCTGTATTCCTCGAGATAACAAACAGCTAGTGCATGGTCACCTCAATACAGTCTGCCTCCAGTCTTAACCTCTTTAAGGAGTTCATCCATGTTGGTTAGCATCAGGTCCAGTAATGTTTCACCTGAGTTTGGTTTGTTTAGTACCTGGACCAGGAAGTTATCCTCAACACACTTTAGGAATCTCCTGGATTGCTTACAGCCTGCTATGCAGTTTTCCCAGCAGACATCTGGGTTGTTGAAGTCCCCCATCAGAATGAGAGTGTGCGAGCATGATACTTCTTGTAGTTGAAGCAAGAATGTCTTATCCACAGGCTTCTCTTGATCGGGCAGCTTGTAGTAGCCCCTAACCACAAGCTGTTCTTTATTGACATGGTCCTTAACTTTTGCTCACAAGCCATCAACTTGTCTGTGGCTGTTTCTCAGAGGCATTTTTTTGCAACCAATCCTTTCCCTAACGTAGAGGGCAACACCTCCTCCCTTTCCCTACTTCTCTCTTCTGAAGTGTTTGTAGCCCTCTATTCTAGTGTTCCAGTTATGTGATCCATCTATGTTTCCATGATAGTAATCAGGTCATATTTGTCTAATTGCACCAAGATTTCCAACTCCTCCTGTTGGAATTGTTCCAAATGTTTCCCATGCTACTTGCATTGGTGTAGAGACACTTCAGCTGGGATATCAGCCACACCACATTTCCAGAACCCTTCCTCATTGCACTGAGACAGTTCACAAGTATTGTCCTGATTCTATTTAAAGTGATTTGACCTAGGCAATCCCTCCAGCCTGGATTCTTCATCTACATCACTATTTGCCTGTCCATCAAGTTCCAGAGCTTCATGCTTGTTGTGTAGGGGCACTTCTGTCACCAGACTGAGCAGTTCAACCTGGGCATACCTCCCACACATGTACTCACTGTTGTCATGTACTGGGTTTGGCTGGGATGTTAACTTTCCCTGCAGCAGCCCATACAGTGCTGCGCTCTGCACTTGTAGCTAGAACAGCAGTGTTATCACACTGGTGTTGTGTCTGCTGCTGAGAAGTGTTGACACAGCATCAGGACTTGCTCTAACCCTCCTAGGGGGTGGGCCAAAAAGTGAGAAAGAAACATTATCAGGGCAGCTGACCTAAACCAACCAAAGGGATATTCCATACCATAGGTTGTCACACTCAGCAATAAAAGGTGGAAAAAGGAAGAAGAAGAGAAGGGTGGACTCTTGCTGCAATAACATCTGTCTTCCTCCCAAACACCGGCTATGTGCGTTGAGGCCCTGCTTCAAGGACATGGTCAAGCATCGCTTATCAGTGGGAAGTAGAGAGTAATTTCTTTCCTCTGCACTTCCACATAGCCTTTACTTGTTTTGTTTTGTTATTCCCTTTCCCTCTTCCCCTTTCCTTTTTTTTTACCTTTAGTTGAATTGCTTAATTAATAATTATATTTCCTTAATATATATATTTTTCTTTTTAATTAAATTATCCTTATCCCAACCTGTGAGTTGTTCTTTCCTTTACTTCTTCCCCTCCTCATCTGAGGAGGGGCAGTGAGAGAGCAGTTGTGGTGTTCAGCTGCCTAGCACTGTAAAACCACCACATGCCATCAGACACTGGCAGAAAACTTGGGCATACCCTGCAACCTAAAACCTGTATGACCATGTGTTCACTTGGAAGCTCTGTTTGGGTAACAGTAATGCTTTCTGTGACTGGAGAGGCTACAGGAGATTCAGAGGACATAGCTGTCTGCTGTGTCAACACCATGACTGGTGTTTCATATATAAATATATTTATATATAACACTTTCCCTGTCTGTTCTTTACACAATTACTCTGTGTAGTTCTGCTGCTTTGGGGAGAAGTGTGAGTTTTTCAACAGAAAATAACAGGTAGAGAAAAACTATTGATCCTTTTCCTGTGCCTCATGAAAAACTCCAGCAATTTTTGCCACCATGCCAATGACCCCAAAACTATAGCTTCTGCTTGTGCTGTGAGGGAGAGAAATGTGGTCCTGGAGGTGCTAAAATGAGCTAAAATGCAGGCCTCAGGTTCTCCTTCACGACAAAGCTCCTTAGAACTAGTAGGAAGAGGCAGAAGTATTTGATTTCCACCAGAAATTTGCTTGGCTCAGCCAGGTTCCCTCAGGGTCACTTTTATATAATGTTTCATTTTTTTTTGTATTGAATGGTGTGATGGTATTTCCCTAAGGACAAGAGTGCTAAGATTCTTTTCCTTTATTTATAGTTATAGACCTCTCACAATGGAAAAACTTCCCATATTCTTCTCACTCTGAAGACTGTCTCAGCCTCAATACAAAGTAATTCAAGTAACTCAAAGACTTCAGGTTCTAAAATTCCATCAGAGATAACAGTTTTTAACCTGGCTATCTCAGGACTCTGCTCAGGTCATCACATTTTCCACTGAGTGTGGATTAGCTAATCCAGAAAAAAAGAGGGTTTGCCATTGACATTCAAGTGTCTTCCACTATATTTTCAATGATTACTATACATATAAACACCAGGAAAAATAACTTTTGTGATCAACAAACTTAGTCAAAAACTTTTATTTCTATTTTTTACTCTACTGAAAAGTAGGATCTCTTAACAGTTTGGAATGATGTTCCATAGCTGCACTTGTATTTATATTTTCCATATATGTTGAAGAATGTCACTGCTGTAAACACTTTGAGTTTTTCAGGCGCTTTCTATTTTTTTACTTTTTTTTTTTTTTTTGGTGATCCTATTTTCAACAATTGAACGTATGTGTTTTACATGGATCTCTTCTTTTCTGTTTCTTTTCTATTTTAAGATACATTTAAATACTCTATGCTTTATAGTAATGACATGGTAAGTGAGCAGACATATTCATAATAGCCAGAGAGGACTTTTTTTAAGAAAAAGTCTGACAATATAAATTGGTTGTTTCTTTGACTTCTCAGTAAATAAATAAATAAATAAAAGTCCAATCAGCACAATGAAAAAATTTAAAAGATCAACATCTCTGAAGTGTCTGGTTATCCATTTTTTCATTAACAGTAGCACATTCCATTATTGCTATTTTTGATTTACTGCTTCAAATATGCTTTGAAAAATATAATAGAACATCTTTAATTAAATCCTCTAAACTTAAATTCAAGATAAATAATAATCCATCAGCTATTTCTTTCTCTAACAGGACCCAGGATAACTTGACAGTCCTAATCACTTCAGCCATTTACACCTTCATTTTCAGCTTTGTTTCAGCTGAGCCATTTAGTGGGGTTTATCTAAATTACAGTATCTTTTTTTTTTTTTTTTTTTTAATCACACTTCGTAGCTGTAACACGGAAACTAATTTCAGGTGCAAAATGGAATATCTCTGGAGCACAGGCATCAATGGCATAACTGCATTAGAATGAAAAGTTACCTGTCATTGACAGATATTTGTCTCTGTAATGAGCTGAGGCATTCAGGAACTGTGCCTCTAGTAAAATTAGGAATGAACAGCAGCAGCACAGCAGAATTTAAAATATATCGTAGAACATTTATTTTCCTTATTGCACAGTACAGCTGTGGAGTACAAAAATAGTTTCATTAATGTAAAGTTTTGAGTTACATCACTCCATTCATTTAGGTGCATGGAAGCTCAAGAGAACTACTCATGTAGTTCCTTAACATTCTTATTAATGCTGCTCTCATTTCTTTTATGAATATTCTGGATAAAAAAAAAAAAAAAAAAAAATAAAAAAAAAAAAACTTCTAACTGTGTTTTCAGATTTTACCTTTGATACATCACTGAAATATTTTAAAATATATCCTTCACGTGAAATAAAAGGATATGAAATGCAAAACCTTGCATTTCACTTCTTCAAAGCTTTTCACTGGTATAGCTGCCTCAAATGAATGACAATCAAGCTAAAAACAATATTGCAATTTCTGTTGGTTTTGTTTATTTGTTTGTTTGATAGTTTGCTTTGTTTTTTTTTTTGTTTGTTTGTTTGTTTTCCACAGTGAAAAAGCTGCGAAAAATCACTTACCATGACATTTGTAATTGACTTTAATCTACTTAAATCTATTTTTATATCTCAAGATTTCCTTAACCTGTTAGTAGTACATATGTACAATAGTGACATACATAGTAGTATTGATGTATTTAAACCCTACTTATATTAATATTGTATAATTCCAGCACTTTTTCCTCAGCATATTCTAAGGCTGTCAAGTAAACTTCTCTGAGTATCAGTTTGCCTCTGAAAGGGCAGGAGAATACAAGAGTATGGTTTTTTGTTTGTTTGTTTGTTTGTTTGTTTTGGTTGGTTTTCTTTTTTGTTTGTTTTATTTTGTGTGTTTTGTGTTTTATTTATTTATTTGTTTGTTTGTTTTATTCTTCAGTCTAGACTTTTGACAAACAGATAAGCTCTCTCAAATTCATAATCACTGGACAGAAAAAAATATGGTTTGACATTTTTATGTTACAATTTCACCTTCCATAAGCATCTTCAAGAAATGTATTCCTAAAGAACTGTAGACTTGCTCATGCATAGCATTTAAGATGCACTTCTGCTTTTTGTGTTATACTCATCTACCAGTTAATTTGCACAATGCTGAAGCATATTGCAAGTGGTTGAGTGGTGGAAGTTGAAGTGGATACAAATTCTACTAAGCATCCATGCTGAAAGTGAGTGCCTTTCTAGCCAACCTCCTAGGAATTAATGCAATGTCTTCAGAAAGGAAAGGAGAGAAAAAGGGCTAAAGTACTAGGAACTCCAGTCTGTGTAATACCACATAAACAAGTCAGAAGATCTAGGCAGTACATTGCTACTATGGTAGTCTATGATTACCCTGAAATTCCTTTCCCTCATTATATTCACCTCTTTTAGAAAACAAGAATGAGCAATGAGTATGCCATATTGGTATACATACAGATGATAGCATTTTGCCATAACACCTTATGTGTACTTTGTGTGACCATTTTTCTATCTTGAAACAATTTAAATGATCTGTTAATTATACATAACTTGAAGCATTTTAAAATTCATTTTTCTCTTTGATAGAATATGAGTCAAGGGCATAACTGTGAGAGGACAAATAAGTGTTCTTTTTAACAATATACTGAAACTACTGTAATTATTTCCACTTTGCACCAAAGCTTACCAGCACAGATGTATTTTTTTTTTTTTTTTATCTATTTGTCAATCAGCTTTCTGTTATATCCTTTGTCAGAATATTGTAAGGATTGTAACACTCCATTCTCCAAGACAGGTATTTGAGAAAGTCTTTCTTCTGTCTGCAAATTAATGTTGCAAGAGATGCTACATATTTAAACTGAAAGTGGGTAGATTTATATTAGATATTAGAAAGAAAATTTATTCTCAGAGAGTGGTGAGGTATAGGAAAAGGTTGCCCAGAGAAGCTGTGGATGCTACATCCCTAGGAGTGTTGAAGGCTAGATTGGAAGGAGCATTGAACATCCTGGTCTAATGTAGGTGTCCCTACCCATGGCACAGGTCTTGATTCTATGATTCTATGACACATTATAATATTTAATATTTTTTCACTGTCATTGTGTTCAATAAATACTGAAGATGATAGGACAGATAAACTTTTTATTATTATTATTATTATTATTAAAAAAAAGCTTCATTAAAAAGGAATTTTCTGGGAGGACAAATGATTCATAATAGCAGAAATGATTGAGGTTTACACCTTTACATTGACTGACATATGAATTCACTAATTCTTGTTTGAAGATACTGAGTATCTTAGTAAGTATCTATTGTGCATACATTTAAAAACAGAAAGTTACTTTATTCACCCCCTCCAAGAAAAAAAAAAAAATACAGAGAGAAAAACACAAATCATGATCAATCTGTTTCTAGTGCTCCATTAGAATAAATGAAAAATAATTACATAAAATCAATGATAGCAAAGGCCAACTACTTCAGATACTCAGAAAATCATTGCTCAACTTTATTCTGTGATTAAAAAGTATTTATTAAAATACTTAGGAAACACAAGAACTGCAATATGCAAGCCATCACATACCACATGGTGGAATGCAGGAGTTGGTATATTTTTCAAACACTTAAATATTGAGTATGATCATTAAATTTTACATTGCACAGATGAATAGATTTCTAGCCAAGCTTATGCATGCCATAGGAATTTCAGCACACGTCCCACATATTGTTTTGGAGAATCTGTGCCTCGTTGGTTTCAAATGAGGAAAAAGCAGCATAAGCACGGATACTACATCTAAATCAATTCAGAAAAAAAAAAAAAAAAAATATATATATATATATATGGGGGGGAGGGGAGATGCAAATGTTGCCGTTTCCTGCTGATTTTATATAACTACTTCCCTCATTGGAACATGTTTTGAAATCTTCCTTTAATGCTTTTTCAGATGTTTTTTTTCTATTCATAATACAGTCCTTAGAATTTCAGAATTCTTAAAAAAATGCTTGGAAGATGAATGTAGATTTATGTATAAGACAGCACAGAAGATTTACTCTCTGAGTTGGAAATGTATTTGTGTTTGATTCAATAACAAAAGATGATTTAAAGCTATGGTAATTAAAAGCACATGTTTTATTAATGTTATTTTGTAACAAATTCCACTCAGGATGTTCTAAGACTAAGAATCTTTAGTTTCACAGCTCTCAAGAATTCTGTGGGTTTCAGTCAGGTTTACATGGCTCCAAAAAATATACAAAAGCTGGTCCCTCCTACCTTTTCCCTTAAGTAGCCAAGTTCCTCAATGGCTGCTAAAATTCAGATCAGGATTCTTAGAGAAATGTCGAAGGACAAAGTAACCATAAATGATTAAATGATTTTTCCTTTTTTTTTTTTTTTTTTTTCCCTAATGGCTTTCATTCCCATCAAACATGCATACCTTGAGTGTTGGTGCTCAAAAATACAGTTGAGAGGTTAAGAAAGCAAGCCTGTTAACCATCATGATGGTTAACAATCAAGTTGAAAAATGAACTTGGTCTATGTGATTTTGGTTTTACTGATTTAATTTCACTACGTGAAATGTAAAAGATCAAGTTATATTTATCTTCTGAAATTTATTTAAGACCCATTTTTTCTCCAGGTTTAAAGCAGCTCTTTTATTTGCTAGAGTATGTGGGAATACATTTGTGCATTTGTGCAAACCTAAAAATGCAAACCACAAAATGTACTTAATACTTTTACACGTTAGGCTGAGCCATGAGATTTCACTTTGATTATTTATTTATTTATTTATTTTTAATATCATTCAGTAGAAGAAAAGATCTATAGAGAGACATATGGTATATACAGGGGGAAAAGGCCATTCATATATATATATATATATATATATATATATATTATATATATATATATAAAATATATATATATATATATATATTTTCAAATTGTGCTATTCATTTCAAGATCAATACAAAATCTCCTACAATCTTAACTAAGAGGCTGCATGCTATAACAGCATCCTCATAATGACAAGAAAGTCTTCATTGGCAATAAAAGTGTGTATTATCCTTAAGACTGCTGTTTTGTGATAATATTACTGTTTATATAGGATTAGAAGATTGTTGTTATTATTATTGTTGTTGTAATTATTGTTATTATTATTATTTTTATTTTTCCATATGTAACGGTATTGAGCAAATGTTTCTCCCATCTCGGATTTACTGCTCTGGTCAAAATAGAGTCAGATATGTATCTCTTGATATTCTCACATGAATGTTAATTTCCACTTTAATGAAAGGTAGTTTCATTGAATATGTAAGACTATAAGATGCCAAGTTCTTTCCAGATAATGTTAGTTACTTCAAAAGAAAGAAAGAAATAAAGAAAGAGAAAAAAAGAAGGAAGGAAGGAAGGAAGGAAGGAAGGAAGGAAGGAAGGAAGGAAGGAAGGAAGGAAGGAAAAAGAAAAGAAAGAAAGAAAGAGAGGAAGAAAGAAAGAGAGAAAGAAAGAAAAAGAAAGAAAGAAAGAAAGAAAGAAAGAAAGAAAGAAAGAAAGAAAGAAAGAAAGAAAGAAGGAAAGAAGGAAAGAAAAGAGCCAGTGATGACATTTGCAGAGACTGTTTAGTGATTTAGGGCCCAAAGTAATATCCCTTTCAGAAGAAATCACAGTCTATATACTTATAATGTGTGGTACAAAATACCATACCCTAAAATACCATTATTGGTACATCAACAGTGTTGCCTACTTTCAAGATGGAAAAGAAGACTGAAAACTAAAGAAACACTGCATTTTGTAATAAACTATAGGATTATTTATTTATTTATTTGTTTTAATAATGTTTCAGGTTTCCATCCATTACATGTCCTTGTGATCTATTATCTAACTTTCCTTTGAATCTGTTAGGACAGGAACATCTTACCTTTCAATAAAACCCGAAATCTCAAAAATTCATTGTAAATATGAGAAAAAAAAAAAAAAAAAAAAAAAAAAGCATCCATTATAGGAGACTGACAAAACGCAAAGCACTTGACAGTAACTCTCTGAAAGAATCATACAGATACCAGTATGCTCTGATATCATCCTTTTTGTTATAAACCCAGATGTGCCAGTATTCCTCCAGTTCATGCAGTTGTGGAGTATGGCTTCCAAACTTCAACCCTGACTTCTGGAAAGGAGATTTCATCCTTCACCTGATTGCTTTGGTCGAATTTAGTGTTTTGAAGCAACCTATTTGATTCACTGTGTCAGGAAGGAGGACATGCTAAGGACAAACTACTTCTTGATCCCTCATGGAACTGGGCAATCCACAAGGAAAATTGCAAGTGTTTTTTAGAAAAGCAGCTAGAAGATGAACCAAAAGTGACACTTGAACTGAATTAAGTTACTGGGCTGTACTCTGTAAAAATTACGATACACTTGATGCTACAACAAGAGATACCCTCTGATATGAAGAAAGGTGTGAACTTTTAACTCCAGAATATTCCTTTGTATACTTTCAAGGTCCTCAGGCTGTATGCATACAAAGGCAAATTTTTACTAATATTCTTCTAGACATTGGGAACTGATGACTGGCTATGGTGCTACATGTGTGTACATCTATAAAAGAGTTGGACAAAAACAAAGACTAAACAGATGTGGGTATTTCTCATTAATTTACACAAGTATGTCACTCTTGCTTCTTAATAGAAGAAAAGGCAAAGACTTCTAAAGCAAAACAAACAAGGTATGACACACAAATAATTTAATCAAACATACAGGTTCTGTCTTTTAAACTAAGGCTGTCCCAAGAATAAATAAAATTTTCTCTTGAATTTGTAAACTTAATTATTTTTCATGATAAAATAATGGCAAGATTTTTCCAAGTTAGACTGTGGGTCATACTTTAGTATCTGAATATATGGCCTTATTTTGTTTAAAACCAGTAGACACTCAACATTCTTCATGATGATAGTCTGATTTTTCACCTCTGTAAATCTCATGTTTAACATTCTCGTGAACTTTTCCTTTTTGGTAGCTTTATTTTCAGTTTACATCCTGTAAGGTAAATACTGCCAAAAAACTACAACTATTGTAGTACTGACATATAGATAGAATGCACACTTGTGTTTATTAATTTGTGCCAATGGCCACTGTTTCAGAAGAATTCTTCATTTGTCTGAGAAACTGACTGTTCCTTTAACACATTTACTATTTCTTAAATTTAAGTGAAGAAACTCACTGAACCTTGTTATTATTTCTGGTATCATATCTAATCATGAAGTTATTTGCCAGCAACTTGTCAGATATATAGCAGAGGTATACATGTAGGGTGGACAAGAAGAGTGTAAAGAAGGGGAAAACAACTGTGTTTGTAAGTTAACAGAAGCCTTGTTTTATTTTGATGGGAATTCAGAAGGTGTGATTTTCTCCTCCTCTCTAATAGTACTCCTGCTAGACAAATTGTAAATGAGCTTTATTCCTCAATCAGCATGCTGTCAGGGAATTTCTCCCAGAAGCAATGAAGCCTTTTGAAGACACTTGTTATTTTCAACTCTGAGTAAATTTACAATAGCCTGTCTCTGAATAACCTCATAAGCTGTCAGTCATGTTTAATTCTTTCCCTACCCAGTGTGATGAGGCTGTCTAAATATGTAGAATAGGCATACACAAAATGCTGCCTTACAATTTATTAATGAAAAGAAAGCAGTTTGCAATGTTAGCCAGGGAAAACTTGTCTTTTATACATTTAATGTATTATGACAATATCTTTCTTATAGAACTATAAAATCTTGTCTACACAGATGATAAATAATTTTATTTTTCCCTTCCCTTCCCTTCCCTTCCCTTCCCTTCCCTTCCCTTCCCTTCCCTTCCCTTCCCTTCCCTTCCCTTCCCTTCCCTTCC
>CM021763.1:32247332-32264703 GCA_011075105.1 Heteronetta atricapilla | reverse complement strand
TATTTATTCTTAATCAGTCACTCTCTAATTTCTAATCCCATGTTTCACAAGTGCTGCACATTTGTCGAGGAGAGGGTTCCAATGCTCTTAAAATTTGTCCATTACAATGACAGACTTGTCTTTATTGTCCTGATTAATGGCTAACATACTTTTGAAAGAAGCAAAATAAATAAATATAGATGATCTAAGTAGGTTGGAATATAAGATCAAATAAGAAATTGCCATGTCAATGTGATTTGTCAGTGTGGTTGTCGACATCTGACATTACTAGAAACCACATTTCATTTTTTGTTTGCCTACTGTTCGGATAGGGAAGAAAAGTACTGAGCAAGGGTAAATTTATATTATTTATATATTTATTTTTGTACTAGGAAAGAATCTTTCTTCAGGAGAGAAACTTTTTTCACAATCTTTGTGCTATCATAAAGGAAAAGGCCATTCAAGATGAAATCTTTCTTCTTCTACTGAAAACATTTGATGGTGGTATTTCTCGGAAGGACTGTTTGGATCTCCTCCTTGTTCTTTCTTGCTAAGTATTTTTCCATTTTGTAACCACTTCCTTAATTAAAAATCTTTGCATTTCATTACAGCACATATGATTAGATTATATATCATGAAATAATACATTTTAGAGCTGTCAATAGAAATGGGGTCTGTGCCCATACAAAGCAGAAAATAATAAGCCCAATTAATAGCTTGCAACATGTTTCCTTACAAAAGCAATAAAGAAATATCTAGTTATATTTTCTCTATTTTTTTAAAAAACAGTTCTGATGGCACATTGTTTGCCTAAATAATAACAAAGTACAATGTTAACAGCAGAAAACTGGTTTTAAACTAAGAAACTATTTACACACATTGAGAGAGAAGTAATACATACACACACTGTTAGAGAAGCTGAAATTTTCAATTTTCTGGTTATCACAAATATTCTAGTTTAACACATCTTTCACATTTTTAAATGATTGTGTGACAGAGTGAGGGTCATAGCAAAATTCTTAAGTCTTTTCCAAATTTTGTCATACTGCTTCTTTTAATTTCTGTGCTCTTGGACCTATGTGTTGTAAAATGTCTAAATTAGATCTGCAATAAGTTTTGGATCATGTACCAATTAACAATTGATTTGGAAACAGAGGAAGGTAATAACTTTCCAAGTCTTCTTCCACGATACAATATTCCAGTTTTCTTTTTGAACAATGAACAACTTTTCCTCTCTGAAATTCGTTTAAAGAGGAAATGTGTGTTAGAAATTGCAAATCTCTTGAAGATGGTTCAGCAAATAAATCATTTACTGGTATATAGTAGTTTACATTTTTTGTTTCTTTTAAATTAACACCAAAATAAATAAAAATATAAAGCCTTGCAGCATCCAAGTGTTACGTACATGATAGTTCTGATAGTTATCTCATGTCCTGGAGATGTGGAGACATGTGGATGGTTCTACTCAAAAATCCATTAACTTAATTTTTTCAATACAGTGATGTGTACAGTAAGGATATGTTATGTTCTCATGTTATGTTCTCCCATAGTTGAAGGCTGTTTGGACAAATATGTGTACTATTAATGCTGCTCAGACTTAGAGGGTTATCAGAAATACAGTTACATCAGGCTGGCAGCTAGTCAATAGTGGGGTTCTTCAAGGCTCACTTTTAGGGCCAGTTCTCTTCAACGTTTTCATAAATGGTCTGGATGCCAGATCCAAACGTATGCTAAATAAGTTTACAGATGGTACATTAGGAGGAGCTGTTGTCTCCCTTTAGGGAGTCCAGAATAGAAGATTTGAAAATCACTAGTCATGTGAAGTTTGACAAGAACAAGAGCTGGATTCTGCACATGGGATGGGGCACTTCAGGATATTTGTACAGACTAAGGAATAAGGTGTTGGAGAGCAACTTCACAGAAAGGGATCTGGATGTTGTGGCCACAACAGGCTGGCTATGAGTCAAAAATATGCCCTGGATGTCAAAAGGACTAGCTGTATCCTGGGTCACATCAAGCACAGCATAGCTAGTCAGTTGCTTCCAGCTTGGAATATTCTATGACTCCATGGTAGTGGCAATATTGGATTTTATTAGTAGTTGTGTTTTAACTGTGGTAAGCAGTGAAGCCCCACACAACCATTTGCTCAGCCTTACTGGGTGGGATGGGGAACAGAATCAGAAAGGTAAAAGGGCAAGAACTTAATGGTTGAAATAAAGAATTTACTAGGTAAAGAAAAAACTGCTTCTGCCAGCAAAGCAAAGCAACGTATTCATTCAATCTTTCCCTTCTGCAGGCAGATGCTCAACTACTTCCAGAGAAACATCACATATCACACATAAAGGTTTGTTGGCAAGACATACACTGTCATTCCTTCTTCCTTCTTTCTGCTGGCTTTTATTGCTGAGCACAATGCCATATGGCTGGGGTCAGATGTCCTGGTTGCTTCCCCTCACCGCTTCTTGTGAAGTCTCAGCCACCTTGTTGGCAGGGAAGCATGAGAAACATAAAAGTCCCCTTGACTCTATTTAAACATTAGTCAGCAACAACTAAAACTTCAGGGTGTTATCACCACTATTTTAATCAAAAATCCAAAACAGCACCATACCAAGTACCATGAAGAAAATTAATTCTATTCCAGCCTAAACTATTACAGTAAATATGTCAGTTCAGTAGCTGCTTACTTTACATTGGAGATTGGTATATCTGTGGGTTCTATTACTAGCTCTGCTGAGCTGCCCTGTGATATTAGGTATTTTTTATCTTAGAGTGTCCCCTGGCCATACTTTTAATTGCCATTTAACCTGCAAGTTCTCCACCAGTAGGAATATGAGGAATAGTTATTGTTAGTAAATGCTATCTAAAAATAAATTTCACTGGCCTTGTTCCAAATTCAAAACAAGTATATTTCTATTGCCTTTTCAAAATTTGCATTGATTATATCACATATTATCAAAATATGTGATTTCCATCTATTGCCACTATTAGAATATCATTTTTGTATTGCTAAATAATGCACCGGATAGAGTTGTTTCCATTTATTTGGTAGAAAAATATTCCTTTCCTAGAAAATATTCTCACTGTTAATAGAGAATAAGAAATAATAAGCATTGGCTCAGTAAGCTCTCAGAATTTTCTTTGTAAAATAAATCTACCATCCAATATTTTTTCTTGAATTAAATTTGACAGAAATTCAGCACAATACACAAGAGTAATGGTTACTTCTTCAGAAGCTGTTTACAGAGAAAGCATATCCTTGTGCACAAAACAAACCAACAAACAAAAACCTACTCAGTGTCAAATTGCTATTCTGCTTTTTGTATTTTATTTCATTTTAACTTTTAAACATCTGGTATTCCATTTTTTTTTTTTAAAGGAGAGACAGATTTTATTGAGAGAAATGAGGCATATGTTCAGACTGGTGACTCTTGGACAGTACAAAATCTATTCTCCTTCTAAGACTATTTAAACTGAAATTTTGATTTCACTGCACTACTGTTAATTACACTGGAGTTCACTGAAAGTAATCCAAGTAAAAAGTATAAGGCATTTGTGGAATTTGCATAAAGACAATGACACAAGATTATTTTAAATACAAAATTACTGAGCTTGAAGTAAGTATCCCGTAGAGTTCACTGAAGGTTTATGTTAGCCTGATCTGATTTAATATTTTTGTTCATGCCCTTTGCGCAAGACTTACGACCCTTCTGATTAAGAGTAGGGAAACACTACCAGAAGTTAAGGATGTTATCTATAACATGACTCTCTTGAGGGTTAGAGTAACTGAAAGGGGATGAAATTTAATGGCTGAGAGGGCAGAAGCATGCATTTCAGGGCTAATAACCATTTTGGTTCTCTATTCAGGTTTGGTAAGTTGAAACAAATACATTTGAAGAGCAAGTAACATTATCATTAGGTTAGATAATTTATCTTAAGATAATAAAAGGATCTGAATAATTTATTCTTGCAAAACAAAGTCAGTAGTGAAATGTCTGCTGTTAGTAGTATAGCTTGCATATAAATGCCACATACGGAGTAAAAGAGCAACAGATGCCCAAATACAAACATTATGCATCAGCAATGAACATATGTGGTCAGGAAGCAAGTTTATGACCATAAGAGGTAAGACATTCAATAGCAGCCTTCAGATAGAATAATTAACAAAATTGGAGCTTGTTGTAATTATACAACAGTTGCCAACAACAGAATATGAACACATTTATATCTGCAATTTTCACAACCAATAGGAACTATGCTCCATTTTTGAATTAACTCAAAGGGAACACAGAATTTCTTGAAGTTCAATATTAGTTAATGTAAACAACCAATAGCCTGGATGTGCAATTAACCTGTTTAAACTCTCTGAAGATCTTTTGATTATGTCACAGTTCCCCTCACTCTTCCCTTGTCCCTGGCCAGTAAGGAGCATACTGAAAAATTCCACAATGACCATCATGCAGTAGGTATCCTTATACAGAGGATACTGTTCAGGTATTTCAATGGGAAAGTCTAGGTTTGGGGTGGGCTTAATGTCTATTCAACATTTAGCTTTTTATGTATTTATTTTAATCAGATATTTTTTACAAACCATAATTTTAAAATAATTTCTTTAGGGAATTTGGCTTTATTTCAAGACTTCTATGTATAAGAAATGTACTAGCCATAGTAGTCTGGAAAGAGTCCACTTCTGAGTCTGCTATATCTGACTTACCTGTGATGTATGATGTTCTATATTGAAATACAAGCTCTATGATCAGGTTGGCTTACAGGAAGGCACTGACAGGCACTGACACACTTCCCTGGAAGAAATCAACTGTTGACCAGGAGCATTCCTGCAGATTTTAGGGCATAAAGGCCTGATGTTGCTCTATTTTTTTTTTTTTTCTGTTTTGGAATTTCCAGTTGTTACTGAGTCATTTTATGATACATTGTACCTGGATGCATTGTTTGGAGACACCAAGCAAATGAAAACTATTTTCCCTATGTATGTACTGGATTTTTCATAAATTCTGAAGTAATATATTCATCTAAGTGGTAGGAACATAAACTAGTGATTAAAAGCAAAACCAAGTATTCTGAGACTTTTCCATTTATAGAAGTAGTCCTGCAATGAAGGATAAAAATAGCTTGAAGCTTAATAGGTTAATTCAATTTCTATGAAATAATGTTCATTGAAAGTCTATGAAGGGCTATTGGGCTTTTATTCACTCTTGACAAACAATAGTTTTTTTTTTTTTTTTTTATTTAGTTGTTCTTTAGATATACTGATATTTCTTAACATCTTTATCTTAAAACTTTAAATTTAAATTAGATCACTGGATTCTCGTTCATAAAATTTCTTCAAATATATTCCCCAACTTACTTATTTATTTATTTTTTTTAGGATCTCTTGACAAATATTTATTCTTGCCAGTAGAAATGAGTGTAAAATTTGCTCCCTTAGTTTTGAAAGTTAATTGCCTTTAATAATTTGTAACCATACCCTTCCTCTATAGAAATCTTTAAAGCACACAATATATTTTCATTCAAGAATGCAGAAAAACTATGTTTATAATTATATTTTACCTTGAGATTATTTAATTACTATTGTTTTATTTTCAACAGATATAAAAGAGATAGAAGTGGATGCCTAATAAATAACATTAAATGCCATTAAAATTTTGATTAATTACTCTACAAAAAAAAAAAAAATACAATAAAGTCAAGCAGTTTATATTTTTATTCCCATTACCAAAATACAATAAAATAAAAATAAAAATACTTTTACCTCTGAAATCCAAGTACATGTGAATTTGTGCAAGTACACACAAAGAAAGTATAATTCCTTTATAAAACAGAAGTCCTAAGGTGGTGGCAGGTTATTTCAGAGAGGTGATAAAGTAACTCGGAAGGATTTCAAAGCTGACCAGAAAGATCTGTTTTTACACATTTCCGTGTCTTCTTCTTCCTTGTTGCTTTCCAGCTGAAGGCTGGAATGTGCATGACTGTCCCAGTTGTCAGGGTCCACTGTTGGTCACACCGAGACTCTGTGGGAGCCTGTGGCCTTGTCCAGATACAGTGCTCATGGAGTTGCAGCTCCTACACATTCAACAATAGCCAATTAGCCACTAGACAGTTATTAAGGCAAGCTAAAACAAGATAGGGGCCAAGGTCAGCCCAAACAGGTCCTCAGACCCTGTTCTGTCAGATTAATAAGAGCTTGGGACCTCTTATTAGTAACAGCATCAATTGCATTTACTAGGGCACTGTCTCATTCTTTTAGGAGAACATTTTCCTCCTTGAGGAGAAATTGTTTCATGTACAAAGAATAATTTTTAACAACTTATTTTAAAATGTTTTACTATTTCCAGAGTATGTAATAATTTTGTCTTTCATCTTTACTCAACATAAAACTACCTTGCAGCTTTGAATATTGGATATTTGAATATTGGATAATGAGTTTAAGGTCCTTGAAGAAAAACAGTCTTTTTGCAAGTACTGGAAGTATCTCAAATTTATATCACCATGGAGAATAATTATTTGAAAATATCTGCCTCCCTCCCCCACTGTGTATTTTAAATTAAAAATAAATTAATATGGAGACACATATGAAACACAGAAAAGTCTCCTTTTTTTTTTTTTTTTTTTTTTTCCAAAAATTAGGGTTAAGAATTCTGGTTTCCCTTCCCTACCCTTCCATTCCCACAGACAGACAGAGTGGAGGTTATAATACATTTTCAACAAGGTCTGGCAAATGAATAATTTTGAGGCAAGATTTACCAACAGAGGTTAGATCTTTTGTAAAATCAACTTACAAAATTTGATTTTTTTTCCTAATCACTCACTCCCATATTTGTACCTGATATATAAGGACTTAATTCATTGCCAAAGAGCTTTTGTTAACAGTTGAGTTTGAAACAAGAACTGCTTGAAGAGAAGAAAATAGATTTAAAGAATAGCTAATCAGTAATATCATCAACCTTATATTTCAGAGACAGATCCCAGAAGTTACTATTTCTGGTCCATTTATTGACTGGGTGAAAAGTAATTCTAATGTCTTGTAAAGTCAAGATATTTGTGGGTTCTGTCTATGTGGACTGTGAATCTTACTCCAATGATTTGTTCTTCCTTAAGAACAGAGATTAAGAAACTAGATCTTCAGGAAAAAAATGAGTATTTCTGCTTTTTTTAATAACTAGGTATTTTATCCTCTGACCTTAAATTAAATCAATCCAATGGGTTTTTTTTGCTTGAACTTCTCCCACCGTTGGCATGAAGCTGTTTCCTGCATTGGATTCACTCTACGAATACATTTTAGAATCTAGAAATATTAATAGCTTTCTTGTTAGTAATTTTTGCACTTGTTTCCCTGATGTTGCCTCATATTAGATGAGTTCTTCTAGATCTGCCCCTGAAATTTGGCAGGTAGGCCTTAAGTAAAATATCTTTCATTACATAATTTCTTACATTTGAAATTTTAACGGTTAAATTGCAGTTGTTGGAGCAATTGGAGTGGGTGATTTCTTAACATTCTGGGAATTAGAAGTGCCTATATATTTTAAACATGCAAGTAGCTGCAACACATTGCAGCTACTTGCATTGCATTGCTAGACATTGGAACGGGCTGCCCAGGGAAGTGGTGGAGTCACCATCCCTGGAGGTCTTTAAAAGACGTTTAGATGTAGAGCTTAGGGATATGGTTTAGTGGGGACTGTTAGTGTTAGGTCAGAGGTTGGACTTGATGATCTTGAGGTCTCTTCCAACCTAGAAATTCTGTGATTCTGTGAAGATTGCAGTAATGGCTCAGAATGAAATGATTAGATTTCTTTTTGCCATATATGAGAATAACATTAAAGGGAAACACAGGCATATGGACAGCATAATGGGCAGCATGCTTTATGTTCTTACACATGTCTTAGTCCATGTGCTGCTGTTTCCATATATATCTATAATTTTTTTCACTATAAAGAGATTCTCCAATGACCTATTACCATCCCGTACCAGGACTCTTGAGCAATAGTCAGCATGCTACATGGAATACAAATGATCAGACTTTGTTCTACTCTTTCAATTCCTTTTCAATCTGACTAACCTTCAGGCAGGTGGTATCAGACAGAGAGATCTCAAGCCACTTCATCTTCCAGTTGACAAGTAGACCATTTCACATCAATCTTGTGGTTCTGTACATTCAGAGGAATTTTACAGTATTCTTCTGTCCTGAAGTTCCTTGATCTACAGTTGGTATCGTGCCCTGTACATGAATGACTGTACTGAAGACAGGCTTCCTCCTATTTCCAATTTTATTGTAATTTTAGTCATAAAATGTCACAACCTTTGTGTTCTATGCATCTGTATCCATTTAACTATATTTCTGCTTAAGATTTCCTACTGTAATATGAAACTACTTTAAAGCTATTTTATTACAGATGTGATTAAGTAAAATTATAAATATTCAGCTGTTCCATTCCACTGTACATTGTGGCAGTGCAGTAGAGTCACTTTGAATACCTACAAGAACAATTAGCATCAGGAAAATGAGATCTGAAAGTACACCTAGAACATAAATCTTTTCTAAAAAACTGTCAGATTTATTGATATTGGAACATAGATTTATTTTAAATTCTGTAAGCAAACATGAGACTACAATACTTCAACTAAAGTAGTTCAGTGTTAGTACAGTTGGTAGTGAAATGTGCACATTCAGAATAAACATGGAAATTCTAGTGTACATATTTTAAGTGATAACTACTGAAAGCACTTTGCCTGTACAGTAAAAGACAGCTAATCTTTACAGATTTTTATGACTGTAGTGTTAAATTTTGCAGATATTAAATATAAATTATGTTGCAGTTGCTCATTCATTAAAGCCTAATATCCTATCAAATCAAAGTAGAGTTGGCTATCAAATGATTTTGGACATATGTCCAATGCTTTTGGATATAAAAAACATTAAAACAATAGATTTCTCTGAGGGGTATCATTGTTATGTCACATAGAAATATCTAGAAAAAATATTTTTTTTAATTTTTATTTTTTGTATTTATATATAAAGTATATGAGAATTTATCTTGAAACTTCATTCAATTTTAAATGATAGAATACAATGTCTAACAAATTTTTACCTTTCCACAAAGGTTTAATGAAGTTAAACTTAAATATTTGACACTGCAATGTTTGTCCGTACATGTATTTTAATTGTTAGAATGAATTTAACATTTACATAAAAACATTTCAGAAGCAAAAAAAAATAAAATCATTTGCAAAACAAGCATTAATTATTTGAAATTTAGTAAAAAACAATTATCCCCAAATTAATGAAGACAAAGAAAGAAAACTAGAGAGTAAAGAGGATGCATAAGTTTCCACTTATGTTCATAAAATTTCATAGAATTATCTAGAATTTATAGAATAATGAATTCTCCCTAGATGGGAAATTGGTTTTCCAAACATTTTCAGTTCTGTATATGTTATTCAGAAAGAGAGTCTGATCTTTGCGAAAAGGGCAGAGAATCATAATAATACACCATAATGTTGAAAGATGTTTTTTAAGGCCATTCACAGGAACCATCTGTCTCCCCATTTAAGTTACAATGAGGTACTGACCTCTGAAGGTGTACTAGCCTCGTCAAAGTAAGCACCAACCTTACTCTGTCACCAGACAAGATATGCAAATTATAGTATTGTAGGTTTTTATGTTGGCAGCATTGTACTGATGTTACTGAAGTGTCTGTGTACATGGCAGTAATCTGAGCTGTATCTGCAGCTGATGACATCTGGTATTTCAACTCCTTTGTGTAATTTATTAGCTGTCAGCCCAGTTCCTTCACACTTACACCTACTTGAAAATGACATTATTCATGATATATATAATAAGAAAGATATTTGATAAATTCTGTGATTGCAAGGATATATGGCTGTGTATGAAACTGAGATTGTCACCTTCAGATATTTCAGTACTTTTTCAGAGCATAGAAAGTCTTATTTCTGGTGGAAAATTACCATCTAAAGCACTAATAAGAATACAGTGAAAGGCATGAAAGGCAGTGTAAATTGAGTTTGGCCTCTCTCTGCTACAGGAAACAGGACAAAACTGAATACGTGTGAAAGTTTGAAACACTGAAATAAGCAAAATGTTCAGGGGACAAGAGTATTCTGTCTGAGAGGTATACTAAGATTAATCAAAATTAACATCAAAATACGGTAGATCTGTCCGTTTATTACTTTTTCTATTGTAAGTTCACAGAAGCAAGTCATGAAAAATGAAAACTCAAAATGAAAAAAATGAAAATTCAAAAAACTCAAAAGAATAAGAAAAGTAAAAGTTTATTATTATTATTTTATTTTCTCAGGTGTAAAATTTTCTTTTAAGCAGCATAATTTAATGGCACAGGATGCAGGTGAAAAAAAATGAAAAAAAAGAAGTGGGAGTTGAACTAGAATTATAACTTATTATAACTTATTATAACTTATTTTGAAAACATTTCTATTATTTAAGTCGTAAATTTAATATGCACTTTGAAAAAAAAAAGCCATATATTTTGTTTTAATATTTATGGTTTTCAACCATTTGATCTAAAACTAACTTTCACATAAATTATATTTTTAAGACACTGATTTTTCTCTTAGGGCAAGTTTCTTACTTTGCTTTGTCTAACTTTGAAAGCTGGTAGAATGACCACTCTGGTTTCAAGATTGATCACTCATTGTTTCATGAAATATTTCAGAAATATTGTTAAAGATCTTGAAAATAAGTTTATAGATACACACTGGTTATCTGTCTGACAGTTAAGTTTTCTTTTTTGTTCATGAATCTAAACATTTGTTCTTTTCTTATAGTTCCTACATAATGACAGACAAAAATGATTCATTCTCAGATAATCAAATATGATCCATCTTCACATTTTTACACATCCCTAAGTCTTTTCCTCCCCATATTTGCTGACAGTCAACTGCTGTCCTCACTCTAGGGAGCCTGCCTGGTTTGCACAACCAGTTGGTATTTTCTGCTGATTTAAGTATATACCTTGATGCCTTATTATAGCTCATATGGCATTTTAGTCCTCAGTAGTTCCAATTTATTCAAGATATTAATGTGGCACAGACTGCAAGTAATGGGAAATGATCCCATCTTATCCTACTGTTGTGAAAAAGTGAAAACATAGCATTTATTACTTCAGCTCTAAGCTTTTAGATTGTTTTGCAAATTGTTAAGCTAGCATTGCAGTAAATGATCTGTTTTTTTAGTCAGTGTACCTGAGACAGAATCACAGAATCACAGAATTTTCCAGGTTGGAAGAGACCTCAAGGTCATCGAGTCCAACCTCCAACCTAACGCTAACAGCCCACCACTAAACCATATCCCTAAGCTCTACATCTAAGCGTCTTTTGAAGACTTCCAGGGATGGTGACTCCACCACTTCCCTGGGCAGCCTGTTCCAGTGCCTCACAACCCTTTCAGTGAAGAAGTTCTTCCTAACATCTAACCTAAAACTCCCCTGGCTCAACTTAAACCCATTCCCCCTAAGAGTGCATTCCAATATTCATCATATCTGGGAAGTCATGGCAGTCTGGTGAAGTTCTCACTGACTAGATGAGGCAAAACGTAATACACATTCTTAAAAAGGGGAAAAAAAAAAAAACCCTCCAAACCAACAAAAAAAAAAAGGAAGACCCAGGGAACTACTGGCCATTTGGTCTCACCTCTGTGTCTGGCAAGATCATGGAGCAGATCCTCCTGGAAACTATGCTAACGCACGTGGAAAATGAGGTGATAGATGACAGCCAATATTTCCCCCAGCTAAGGGCAGATTGTTGCTGACAAATCTGGGGCTTTCTACCAGCAGCCACAGTGATGGAAATAGAGGGATGTGGGTAATAGGTGGGTATGGGAAAAGCAACTGACATCACCTGCTTGGGCTTGTACAAAACATTTGACACTATCCTACATGATATCCTTATCTCTAAATTGGAGAAACATGGATTTGATGGACAACTTGGTGGGTAAGGAATTGGCTTAATTGTCAAAGTGGAGATCAGTGATGAGTGGTGTTCCTCAGGGGTCAGTATTGGGACTGGCATTGTTTCACATCTTTGTAGGCAATGTGGATGACGCCAAGCTGTGCAATGTGGTTGACATGTTGGAGGGAAGGGATGCCATTCAGAGAGACCTCAAAAGGTTTGAGAGGTGGACCTGTGTAAAACACATGAGGTTCAACAAAGACAAGTGAATGGTCCTCAGTCAATCCTAGGCACAGACAGTGCTTTGAGCTACCTCGTTAGTGGGAGGTGTTCCTGCCCATGGCAGAGGTGTTGGAATTCAATGATCTTTAAGGGCTCCTCCTACCCAAATCATGCTATGATTCTATGATTCCTCTGTATCAGTATTAGGATCACTCTTGACTCATAGTCCATACAGGTAATGTAATTTCATGTCATATATCATCCACCCTAAATTTGCTGAAGATTTTTATATTATTTTCTGCAAAATATGATCCACAAGAATAGTACAGAATATCATCTGTATGCTGTCAGTCTTAACAATCCTTAGGCTGGAAGTTCAGTCTTATGACTTCAATTAAATTAAATGCCATTTTAATGTCATTTTAAACTTAATGAAGACTTTGTGAAGCACAGTGTTTTCTTCATCCAGTACTGCCCTCTTAAGGACAATGTATGACACTAGTTTAGTCATTTATTCTTTTACTTTCTGGAATTAATTTTTGAATAACATAATGTCTCCCAGCATGGGTTATCATATGATATAAAATGCTATGTTGGACCCCATATTCTTGGCATTAATTTTACTTCATCTCTGAGAAGACATTTTGTTTTATTTTGTTTTATCACTGAATATTACTTATTAAGTGGCAATAACTACTCATGGCAATAATTATTTTTCATATCCAGGAAGACTGATGACAACTTGTAGAACACCTCAGTATTGTCCAGTGCAGAATCTACTGAGAGCTCTTCAAGAGTATATGGATGTGTTTGGTGAGGCCACGTTATTCCTCTTGGGCAAGATAGTCTAAAGATCAATGAATGTTACAGAAAATTTATTAGAAGTAGATACAACCTTTAAATAACAAGTTCAGAAAAACATATTAATTACTGTTTCCCTGACAAAATCAACAGAGAATAGCCTCATATAATCTGTTTTCTTCCATATACAAATGCCATGATCGAACCCTGGATTGAATACCATCTGTATTTTAAGAAGCATATAATAAATACTTCTTTGTATATGTGTCAGATCTGGTTTTGTTCTGCATTTGGATTTGTCTAACTGAGTGAGAATTAAATGAATAACAGCTTAAGTAAAATGCACTGTAAATGAACTGTTTCAAATGTATATACATATGTGTGCATATACATGTGTGTATATGCTGTATATATATGTGTATAAGCTGTATACACAGCTTTCTTCTCAGAATTAAAAATAAATTGAATTGATAAAGGTTTTTTGTTTCTAAATTCTGGATAATCCCTAAAGAGAACGTCCATCATGATACATGCTTGGTTTGCTACTAGTCTTCACATTTTTGTTTCTTTGTTCAATTGTTTAACACTCATCACTACAGGACCTGTGTTTCTTCTGTAGGTATGTTTCTATAACCAAAATAAAATATTGATCTAAATGAGTTCCATACCTAATTCTATTTTTCATTTACATTTATGCAACTGAATATTAATAAAATGAATATTGCAAGCTTGGTGCTGAATTACATCTGCAGAATTGTGATACTGATGATAGATAGTCCCATTAAAAATACAGTTTTGCATTTCTGGGCAGACTTCATCTGGAATTCTGTGTGCAAAAAATGCCTAGAATTTTGCAATGCCAATTTTATGCAATGATTTCTTGGATTATTTTATAAACATGATGTGATTAAAGTACAAATATTAAACACATTCATGTGTACACACAGCAAGCTTATTCATAGTAAATTTCATGTTCCTTAATGTCTTGAACCAGAAGATGGCTTAAATATTAAGTTTCAAAGCCAAAGTTGAGTTTTGTTATATCCAAAGAGGTATACAAGACTCCAGAAATATATGAATTACCTTCTGAAAAACTGTCATTGCGGAAGTCAGTATTAGCTATTCAGGTTATGGAATCACAAAAATAATTTAAAACAATACCCCAGTTTCAAACCAAACTAGACTGTGACTATTTTGTCTTCATAAATGTCAGTGTTCTTTTTTACACTTATGACCTGGAATACATTTCTAACCATTTGCTGGGAGCTTTCTTGTCTCAGAATTCTCAAGTAAGCAAGAATAATGCCACAAATTGTGGAAAGAGGCTGGTATAAATCTGTTTCAGATCTATATTCATCTCAGTTAAGATGACCTCCTATTCTCCCCAGGCATAAACTAAAGTTCAGTGGTTAACTGATTATAGTTGTCTAATGACTCCAAATGGAGTTTTCTATGAATTTATGAGGAAATACAATTCTATTAGTCATAGCAATAACTCAACCCCTTGAGACACAGCCAATTTGTAAAGAGATTGAGTCATTATCCTGACATAGTAGAAACATATGTTGTGATGCAGCTAGACAAAAAGAATTCTCTTACCTAAATTGTCAAAAATCATGCAGAGGGCATTTACAAAAAAAAAAAAAAAAAAAAAAAAAAAAAAAAAAAAAAAAAAAAAGGTGGAAATCTCTTACAATTCCTCAGATTTTGTGAAATGTAAGAAGGCTAACATCAGTTTCTGCCTTCGATACTTCTCTGGTTTACAACATCTTTTAATTAATAAATTATATGTGTGTGTGTGTATATATATATATATACTTTTTTCATATATATATATGAAGAAACAAAAGAAAGTGATAAAGTACATTTTTATTATTATTCTCTCTCTTTCTGTTTTTTGTTTGTTTGTTTATTTGTTTGTTTTTAAAGGTAGAAGAGTAATACTATGCTTCTACATTTTCCAGATGCTTTGAGACAGAATGAACTGAGATGCAGTTAGGAGAAATTGCTGTTTTGTTGTTGTTTTTGTTGTTGTTGTTGTTGTTGTTGTTTGTTTATTTGTTTGTTTGCTTCCTTTTCCATACTTTTCTGAGAAACACATTTGTAAAAAATTGTATTTAAAAAAAGCTGAAATAAGTGTGTTTTTTTTTTTTTTTTTAATAAATAAAGAATATTATTTTTTTAAATAAAGAAAGAAAATTATCTGCTGAGGTTGAAAGGTTGAAAGTAGAGAAGCACAGTGTGGACCTTAGCATTTTGCTTTTTTTATAAGACAGTTTTAACATAGTATTGCTTTTGTTTATTATAACAGTTTACCTTTTCAGTTTACTTTTTTTTTTTTCCCCTTTTCCTTGTTTGCTACATTTTTCTTTGTTATTTTAAGGAATTTTCAATTACTATATTTGACTAATATTAAAATATTAGAGGTGGCCTCACTAAACCTAAAATCATTTGCTGGCAAGAACATAAAAAGTTTGCTAGTAGCTTAAAATTAAAATATGGATTTCAGATGAAATCAAATTCCTGTCTCTAGCTGTATCTGCTGTAAGCTAGTATCTCAGAATCTTAGTTTTCCCTTGTATAAAATGAAGATACTTTTTCCTAAACCAAAGACGTTGGCTATTTAACATCTTGTTTCTAGCTTCCAAATTGACATAGCAGGTTTATTTAGATTTAGATTCTGCTTTCTTATTGACATTCATGGGATTAGAAATTAAACATAACAAAGTTATGGCGAGTTGCAAACAAAGACGGATGCCAGTCTTTCCACGCAGCATCCTTTCTCCTCACCCAAAGTCAATCAATCAGTTGATTGATAAATCACCAACTGTAATGACAGAAATTTCTTTTGAGAAAAATGATTTCAGCATCACTGAGTATAAGAATAAGGCATGCTGCCACAGAACTGCCTGGAGACAGAGATGTGGGGTATCAGAAGCAAATAACCATATTAGACCTGCATAAATCTTGCTCAAGTACAAGTGGAAGCCTGAAATACATATATTTTGAGGTAAATGTTTATCTCAAAACTAATATAAATGTTCATAAAATAGTTTTGTGTAGCTGAGTACTGGAATTCAAAGAGAGGTGTAGTTTCAAATATTCATCAAGGACCACTTTTACAAAAATGGAAAATTAATTAGTGCATACCATTGAGTCAATTTCTATTTAGTATAAGGAGTGTCCTTTCCATGTTTTCAAGAGAATTCATGGAAAATCTAGCTAATAGGAATAGCCCAAAGGGACATTTAAACTAATGTATCCTAAATGAAATCTTAACCTTCAACCTTGATTTTCAAAAAGCATACTCTCTAATTAGATAGTGCTCTTTTCATGAAAGTGAAAAGTGCAATGCTGATTAGGTTATATATCACTGAGAGAAATTTTGCCACTACAAGGTCAATATCTGTTGACTTAGAATCCAGAAGACATAATTCAGCATTTGAAATCATAACTGCTTCTAGGAGGGTTAATTAAAAACTAATGCATATTTCCCTGAAAACTCATAACAGATACAAGCACAATGAAGTCTGAAGATTTGGCTTCACACTTTCTGATATACATACTGTTGCCCAGCCCACACAGCATGCAGGTTAATAGAGGTGTAAGCAGAAACCTGGACAAAATTTTATTTTATTTTATTTTATTTTATTTTAATTTTATTTCTGAGTTGATTCATCTTTTTGCTGAGAGTTTTTTTACTAGGATGAAATTAAGAAATAAAAAGCACATTGACATTAATGACTGTACTCTGACCTCAAAAGGTGCTGATTTAATCAGGAACTTTGAATACGATTGCATGCACTTATTTCTCCCAGTCTACACTGTTAAAATTTAGCAAAAAACAAACAAGCCTGCATTTTTTTCCCCCACTCAGAAACCAATTAGTTCTTTTGGAATTCCACTCTAAGAATGAGCATTTCAATGGTGTAAGCAGGAAGGTTACTACAATCCTCTTTCTTAAATTTTACTTTATAACTTGTGAATAGTTTCATTTTGACCAAATACAAGCCTAAAGAAATGTCTTAACTAAAACAGCCCTTATATCATAGAACTCACCACCTCCTCTTTTTAATATGATACAACAATCCTGAAGAGGTGAATATTTATAATAAAACACTAAAAACACAGATAAGCACTTGAAGCAATATTAATTGCTATTAAGTAATTAATTGAATTAATATTAAAATATAACAATATTACAAAATAGGAATTATTATTATTATTTTAGACAGCCAAAAACTTATAAGAAAGAAAGATGTTGAATAGTAGTAGAATGAACATTTTTTTCACTCTTGTTATAAAAATTTAAGAGCCTTTATTAGAATTTAGCCTAACTTAAAATCAGTTCCATATATTTTCCCTTATATAAAAGACAAGTATATATTTTTGTTTTACCAAATTATCATACTATCTGGAAAAAAAAAAAAAA
>CM021763.1:32236258-32247232 GCA_011075105.1 Heteronetta atricapilla | reverse complement strand
AAAAAAAAAAAAAAAAAAAAAAAAAAGAGGTCCCACTTGCCCAGGACTGTCATGATGGCTTTTGAAAATCTCCAGGGGAGGGAGACTCAGGGAAACCTGTTCAAGTGCTCTGTCACCAACACAACAAAGTGCTTCCTGATGTTTAGAGGGAACCTCTTGCATTCCTGTTTGTGCACTTTGCCTCTTGTCTGGCTTTGAGCACCACTGAAAATAACATGGCTCCATCCTCTTTGCATCCTCCCTTCAGCTATTTAAACATATTGAGAAGATCCCTGCTGAACCTGTTCTTCTCCAAGCTAAACAGTCCCCGCTCTCTCAGCCTCCCCTCACATGAGAGGTGGCTGACCATCAGTTCCTTGACCATCTTGGTGGCCCTCCACTGGACTCTTTCTCTGTATGCCCATCTCTTTCTTGTACTGAGGGGGGCAGAAGAGACACAGTAATCTAGGTGAAGCTCCAGATACCTGGCCTAATCAACCACGCCTAATGCATACCAATAGCTTTATTGGGAGCAAGAGCAAGTTGCAAATTCATTCTCTACCAGGACTTTAAATCCTTTTTTTGCAGAGATGCTTTCCAGCTTTTTGGTCCCCAACATCTACTGTTTTTTTTTTTTTTTGGGGGGGGGGGGGTTGGTTTTGGTTTGGTTTGGTTTGGTTTGGTTTGGTTTGGTTTGGTTTGGTTTTTCCTCCCCAGGACCAGGACTCTGGACTTCTTGTTGAACTTCATGATTTTTTTTCTGCCCACCTCTTCAGCCTGTAAAGGTCCCTTTGAATGGCTGCATGGCCCCCTGGAGAATCAGCCACTCCCCCAAGTTTGGTATCATCTGCAAATTTGTTGATTGTACACTATAACCCATCATCTAGATCATTAAAGAAGTTGTTTAACAGGAATGGACCTTGTATTGACACCTATGGTACTCCTGTTGTTAATGGGCTCCAACTAGACTTTGCACCACTGACCCCTACCATGCAGCCAGTTTTCAGTTGCTCACTTCTTGTTCATCCAGACCATATTTCAACAGTTTCTCTATGAGAATTGCAGGGGGAACAGTATCAAAGGTCTTACTGTCCAGGAAAACATTATCCATTGTTCTTCCCTTCCTCCATCAGGCTGAAGATTTCACTGTAGAAACTTATCAGGTTGCTCAGGCATGACTTCCCCTTGGTGAATCCATGTTGACTACTCCTGATGGTTTTCTCTGCGTGCTTATGAATAATTTCCGTGATTAACTGTTCCATCACCTTCTCAGGGATAAAGGTGAGTCTGCCTGGCTTGTAGTTCTCTGAGTCCTCCTTCTTCCCAGTTTATTATTAGGAGGGACCTTTGCTTTCCTCGGGTCATGCAGCATTTGTCACAGTTGCCACAACTGAGCAACAGGGTAGCCTTGCAATCACATCTGCCAAATCCCTCAGCACTTATGGGTGCATTCCATCAGTGCCCATGAACTTGCAAATGTCAAATATACTTAAATATTCCCTCACCTGATCCTCATCTAGCAAAGATACACCTTCCTTGTTCCAGCCATTCAGCCTGGTCTTTGGGACCTGGGATTCCTGAAGACAAGTCTTTCTGGTAAACACTGATGAAAATCAAATTCAAAGTAGAGATGAGTGAATAGAGATCATGTATTTACAAAGCCAAGTACAGTAAGAAAATATTATTTGTTGAAGATTAATAAAATATCCTGTGTCTGAATAGCTATTAGAATCTGTAACACAATATGTTATATATTTATGTATATAAATATTTACAGTTCTGTTTTTTATATTGCAGCATGAAATTTCTTAGTCTCATGTTTATAGTTAGTTAATGTGGAATGTTCAACTACTTTGATTTTGATATAGATTATCTTATTTATGTGTTTCTGACTAAATAAAATAATTAAAAAAAAATGAATGTGATGTAAGCATGAGATTAATTTGGCCATAGCTTCTGAAAATTACATAAACCAGTGACAATCCAAACACAAATTAGAAAGTTTAACCCACCTGTTAGCTTTAGAATTAAGAGTAAAATTGAGCAAACAATCTAAGCCTGGAAATTCTCAGCCAATGAGTCAATCTTCAATGGGAGTTGTAAGACATAGGCTGGCAAGCTTGATACTGAAAAAAAAAAAAAAAAAGATGATGTAAGATGGAAACCATGCTTTAAGAGCCCCGATGAATGAGAGTTAGCAGCACCTTTTTTTTTTTTTTTTTTTTTTTTTTTTTTTTTTTCCATGTTGAGGAACCTAGCACAGGTTGTTTCTGCTCTGCCTCTGTTCCTTAACCATGTAACATACCCCTGTCACCCTCATATATACTGTTCCATTGTAGGGAAAGCAACTTGCAAAGAAACTCTCTTCAGAAGTTCTCCCATCATGCAATCTCTTCATGCAGTTTAGCTTTCTATTAATCAAAAAATTATTCAAGATAGATATTCTAGGATGACCATGTACTTTTTATGTATGGTTCCCTTATTCCATTTAAGCTTTGACTTTTTCTACACCATAAAGAAAGAAAAAGACTTTTTATCATGAAGACATCAAAAACAACAAAAGCAAATAAACCAAGAGGCAATTGAAATCTTTGTTAGTTGAAAATAACAAAATACCTGATGAGGTGTAAAGAAATGTTATCAACAGTACATCCATACTAGGCTTCACATATGTTTAACATATGGGACTTCTCCCCTGCCCACCAGGCTACAAAATCTTAATTGGAGTTTGGCTGAAAAATATAAAAGCCACCTGAGCAAATATCCAAAGATTATAAATACCTTGTTAATGTTTTCTGAATGTATAAGAGTGAGCCTCAGCCTCTTGACAAATTAACTGCAGTTTTCATTGACAGCTACATGGCAGAGAACAGTTTTCTTTACAGTCCTGGTAAATCCTTACCTCTAGAATCCAGTGTTATCAGTTACTTTCCTACCTACTTTATTCAGCCTTGCAGCATACAGGTATTGTCCTACTTCTCAAGTTTTTTGTTTGTTTGTTTGTTTGCCTTTTTTTTTTTTTTTGGTTAGTTGCTTTTTTTTTAAAAAAAAAAATCATCTGAGGTTTTTCATATCTGACAGATGTCAGAAAATTTTGGCTTCTAAGTTTTTCCTTATCTGTAAGTGATAGAATACTAAATTTTGAGAAGATTGTGTTTACTCTATTTTTTTTTTTTTTTTAAGGGAACATATGGGAAATGTAAAATATTAACCGAAAGCAAAATCCAACTTTTTGTACACTTCTAAAACAATTATAAATGTTTTCCATAAACTGATGAAAAGTGTGAAATCAGGATTTTCATAAATCAAAATAACAATCAAACATTGAATAAGAATTTGACTAGCCACATTTGAATAATGTCATTGCATAATACTGAACAATTTTAGTAAAGCACTTCCTTATACTTCTAAAAGAATAAAAGTGCAAAACTTCATGAGGCTTTATAGTATGTGAGCTCAAAAATAATCTAACTAAATAGTTAATTTACCTTTTTATTCAGTTAGATATGTTTTAATTTTCTCTTTGTCAAATTCATATTACAAGATTGTTTTTTGCTTGTTTGTTTGTTTTCTTGTTTTATAGCTCACTTTTGGTGTTGTATAATAATAAAGGAAATTAATTCCAACTATTGTACTTATTCAGTTATTACACATAAAAACATTACTGCAATCTACTGCTATTAAATAGATTAAAGTCAAGACTTTTATGAAAAATATTTTTTATGAAAAAATAGGCCATCTATTTCTAAGTAGAAAAGCATTTTCCAGTCAAAATACATTAAAACAAAAAAAAAAAAAGAAAAAAAAGAAATAGAAAATGAAATAAAAACAAATCAAAATAACAAGAACGACAACAACAAAAAACAAACACAGAAGTAGATTAATGACTTGCTTGCTTGACATTCATCATAGAAGATAGATTTTGTAGTATCATAAGAATATGATTTTAAAAAATCATTTTACAGTCTTGGGAATAATGTAATGAATATTTTCCTTAAAGATTGTCTGTTTCACTCTCCTTTTTACAGTAAAATTGTTACATAGAAATGTATAATTTTAGGGACATTTAAAAAAGATAACAAAAATCAATAAATTCAGAAAGCATAAGTATTATTGCATTGTGTATACAAAATATTTTTTTACTTTTTCTATATGTAAAATGAGAAATTTATGCGAGCATTCTCATTATCGTCATTGGCTCTGTGTTTTTTATTTGCAGAGAATTATTCAAGCTTCTTTGTAGCCAGGAGAAAAATCATGATAAACTTCTGGTAATTTTATGAAAATGTAAAAATAATAATAATAATAAAATATCTGATCCTGAGTATTTATTTATTTTATTTTATTATTTATTTTATTTATTTTATTTTACTTTATTTATTATTTTTACATAATACATAACATCACAGGAAGAGATACTAGGAAACACATGGTTACTTCTATCATATTCATATCATAATTAAATGAAAACTCAAAGCCACAAGTTTTGACACTGAGTAACTCATAGTTCAAAAAGTAATGAAGTATTTCAAGACCAGTAGGATTTTCATATAAAATATTTGTTTAAAGACACTTTCCAGCACTGTGGAAACAGATTCCACTTTGTTGCAACAAATACTAAATTTTAATTAATTAAATATTAAATTTAATCTATAACTCTGTGTAAGAGAGCCCTAACAGATAAGTAAAGGCAGCTGAAACACAGCTGAAAACAACAACAACAACAAAAAAATAAACATGGTTACAGCTGCCTCTCAATTTTTTAGTTACAGTATTTAATGACTCAGTTTCCTTTTGTATCTTCCACTTTGTTGTTCTGATACCGGCATTATTGAGATGCATGTTTCAGAACATGTAAAATGCATGGGTCTACCACTCACAGAAGCAATGGCTCCCTAGAGGAACAGTTTCACTAAGAAATCTTTAGAAAATCAAATTAAAAATACACAAACTACCTTTGTTATTTGAGGTAAAAAAAAAAAAAAATCAATGAAAAACAGCAAAAAAGAAAAAAGAGAGAGATCTAAAATATATGTGATACCATTGCATATATTGCAGACACTAATCAAAGCTGATTTCCTATTTTAGTGTAGAGGTAAGGATTTTTTTTTTTTTCTAGTAAAGTCAGTATAAAATAAAATATCTTTTTCCATTGCATAAACTGTAATTGGCATTTTTATATGAGCTGTATAAGAAGCAGACATCATTAATTCATGTGATCTGCTAATCATGTTGCAGGTTGGGCTAAGGAGATTAGTGATTTTTTTATTTTTGTTTTTATTTTTTGTAATTATTATGGTAATACACTTCATATGCTTCATACAATAATCTTCTATTAATTAGTATGTGATTGCTTTAGTATAATTTATTTCTTCTCAATTCCCAAGTTTATTATAATGTCATATCATGTCATATAATTATTGACTTTATTACATAGTTTATTCATTATGACTTTTGCTCTGATTGGAATTTCATTTGACATCTGAGTCCACAAATCTCTCCTAATTTTCTTGGGATTCCTTTCACTGAAGGAATACCAATACCAAATACCAAATAATTTATTATTATTCATTCTCAAATTCTGAGAAGGTGCCTTTAAAGTGCTACTTGGTCAAACAGTAAAACTGTCCTGAAGACTCACTACACCGTATCATACTGTGGAGTCATCAGCTCTTAGGTTCTCTGCTTCCAAGATTGATGCTTCAAATGAAGCGAAACATAAAAGACATTGAGATTTCAGCAGTTTATTATTCAATGTAATATATTCTTGCTGGCAAAAGAATGACTCCAGCTTTTGGACCTTGTGAAAGACTGAGGGCAAAACAAATGCAGCCCAATTTCTTTTCACTCAGCAGTGGTGCAGTGCACTGCAACTATTCAGGAAGGCTACCCTAAGTTGTTTGTTTAAAGACACTCAGTGTTGCAGGTGGGTTTGAAAAAAAAAAAAAAAAAAAAAAGAGTCCTAAAGCAATAGCTTGAACATATTTCCTGGGAATTTGTTATTTATAGTAAATCTGCTTTCTGTCCTACTCTTTCTTTCTGCCCTGAAAGTAGTGTGAAGGAAATCAAGGGATGTTATGTTAATTCTCTGCCTAGTAGGAAATCTCCCTTGAACATGATCATATGTTGTCATTCTAGGACCAAACAAGGGTGATATTCATGCCCAAATCTGCAACAAGCCTTATGATTTTTAGATAACAGAGGAACTGCACCAAAATAAAATAAATAAATAAATAAATAATAATAAATCTATGTCTGCAGACCTCTCAAGGGAAAGAGAAATGACACACTGTTCTCACTGAAATTCAGAATTAATTGTACATTTCTCGTAGAAATGTTATAAGTAATGTACTGGTAGTATCTCATAAATACACTAGGTTACCTCTATCTGGAGGGAAACTAAGACACTTTTTCAGTCAAAGGTACAGAAAAAAAAAAAAAAAAAAAAAAGAAAAAAAAAAAGTCATATTATAAACTCAGACCTCAGCTTAATCCTATAGTGTCGTATGATAGAAGTCTTATGACTCAGCAAAGGATTGAATCCTGGCTCTCCAAGTGGAGCATAAATATGGTGATTTTTTGTTAACTATGTGTGATTATCATTCTGCCCTTGAGGTGGAAAAAAAAAATAAAAATAATGCTAATTTAAGATTCTAAAATGAATTTGTAATGCCTTTTTCTATGTTGTTAGTAGACAGTAGCTCACCTTTTTATTATGTCAAATGCCCTAAATACAAAATATATAATTAAAAATATGAAAGCTGGTACATAAAATTAAAACCTGTTCTCTTCAAATGCAGTGGCTCACCTTTTCTAACATAGCAAATTTCATGTGTGCAAATTTAAATTCTTCACAGCTTAGAAATAATATGAAAGAGTGTTATAATGCTTATTTCTTTGCAATGCACATTCTTAGTGTTTAATCAAGCTTTTATGGCCAACCTAATGTTACCAATCTAACCAACAATTTAACTTTTTCAGAACGGACAAAAATATCGCTTAAAATGTATTCAAATTCTTTAAGAGCATGTATGGATTAAAAATGTAACGTTGAATTATTATCTATGACACAGTTCATTAGTTTCTCCACTTAGGAAAGAGATTTTGTTCTATAAGAATAACATATGTCAACAAAATTATCTTCAGAATCAAAATTTGCCACATCGTTGCCTAACAGCAACACTGAATTTTTGCAAAAATCTTAGTGAAGACTAAAGAACCTAACTAATAGAACCTTAACTCATATCTTTTCAGTTACCTGCCACATATTTCAAAGACCACAGCAGTGCTAGTTTTGAAACTGAGATTCCCTGTGTTAACAAATCCATATTTGTCCATATTTGCACTGTGTATCCTAAGTCTATAATCTTAAGCACTTGTATTAGATACCTGAAGTTAGATGGGATGAATCTAGGCCTTTGATATTGCTAAGCATTAGACCTTTTCCCACAGATCTTTAGTAATTTCTTTTAATTGCTTTCACCCTTCACCGCTTACCTTACTCATCTTCTTAATCATGTGCCCTGATATTTTGAAAGCTCAGTTTTCATTTCAGTCATATTTCTTGCTATCATGATTTCCAAAGGCATGGGAGAGTCTTGAAAGATAAGAAAAGTATGATTTTTATTTTTATTTTATTTTTCCAAAAAGTTACTTGTCAGCTTGTAAGGAAAGTTAGAACAGTCATACAAGTGTGGAGCTTGTTTTAGTAAAACTCAGAGAAAAAAAAACAAAACAACAACAAAAAAAAACTTCAACATTTGAAAGGTCTGTCTCAGTGTTCTACCACCTTAAGTTCATATTTTATTTCTCTCGAACTGTTGAGGTCTTATTGTCTTAACATTTCTCATAAGTGTCACACACTTTTGGCCATTCTGTTATGGCTTCTGTTTCTTCTACTGGAGCTGAATTAAACTATAAGCTAGGCTATAGTTTACACATTATTAACACTTTAACATGCTTGGTGTAGAAGCATTATTATCTTTATTTTATTTTATAATCTATGTTTATTATCCTGGGATAAAAAAAATCTTATTAACATCATCCAAAATTAGGATTCATTTGATTTTGTTTATAAAACAAGATGTATTTATATGTGTTTGTTGTTTGTATATATCATTACCAAGGCTTCTCTGCAAGAAGAAATACTGCCAAGGAAACATGGATGTTGCTACATATTAAGTCATTCTATTTTAAAAAATCTAAAGACTTTTACAAAGTGACTGGTTTGGAAAGTCTGTTGGATAACTGACATGAATTTAGCATTCAGAAAGAAGTCCATCTGAATGTTTTGGTTTCCAATAGTCAACAAAAATTATAACTCTCTGTTATATAAAACAACTAGTAACCTTCTCTGATATATATATATATACATATATATATATATCTGATATATATATATCAGAGTTTTGAAGATGTATGAAGTTCCTTTTGACCAGCCTATTATTGGTAATGGAGTAGAATTTTTAATATGCTTTTGATTTTTTTCTGGATACTTCATTAAAATAAAGATCTTGTTTCTACATTTATTAAGCTAAATTTAATTTACGACACCTTTTATAAGATTTTTATTTATTTATTTATTTTTAAATGAATGCACCTCTGCTGCCAGTCCAATCCTTTTCCTCAATATAAAATTGACAAGATTTGAGCACACCTGCTAATAGATAGATGTGACAATCAAGACCTGGGGAGAATTAATTTATATAAATATTCTTACAATTGACAGCAACTTACATATTTGTGTATTTTATCAGGAGAATTTAAGAGTGTCCATTGTTAGAGAATTGCTTTGAGAGGACATTGGAATTGTTTTACTGTCAAAACCAACCAACCAAACAACCAACCAAACAACAACAACAACAAAAAAGACAAAAATAAAAATAAAACCCAGCAACTTGCTAAATCAGTGAAATAAGTCAACAAATTAAACTACCATTCTCTATAAAAACAGTGTGCAAAATCTGGGTCACTGAGTCATCACGTTAAGTCTTCTGCATACTTGTTTACAATATGGGGCTATCTGCTTGGCCAAAATCCCTTGTTCTAAATTCAATATAACAAGGACACATTCATATAGTGTAAAAAAACAGCCATATCCTGTTTGATAAATTTCTTCTGTCCTACTAAGTTGATTTGAAATTCATTTATTTCCCCTCCATCTTCCTTCTCCAATTTCACACTCCGAATTTGGTCACTTCAGCCTTACAACATCTTCCTGATGTTGTATTTGTCCACTGCAGTTTTTTCAAGTTGTCATTCCTTTCCTACAATGAGCTATCTTCTTGTCTTCTTTATATTTTATTACCTTTACTCTCATCACCTGTTAATTCCTTTTTTTTTTTTCCATATTCTCTGCTTATTCTACCCTTTCTTCAGCCTATACCTATATAAACATTTAATTTCTTTTTCTATTTTGACTTTTCCATTGAATGAAAGAAAGAAAGAAAAAAAAGGTTTGCTACACTTTCTTTTTTATTCTCTTTTAAATGTCTTTCACCTGTTTTCATATATCCTTGTAACATTGTGCTCAACATTATAATGGCTAGCCTTGTCATTTCTTCATTAATTTCATCCATGAATATATTGGCTGTAAAATAAAAGAACCCCACTCTCTATACAAATATTGTATATAAATATATAAAAATAAATATTTATATGTTTAGAAGTAATTGAGATGTAGAGTTTTGTTCAATTATTTGTTTTCTTTTATTCCAAATTTGAGTCTGGTTTTCAGATCTTCACTCTGTATGGAACACAAGATCTTCAGAGAGATCATTATCTACATCTGCCTTTCAAGTGTCTATTAAACTTTTGGCAGCCAAACGTTTATTGATATGGTAATAATAGTCCATTTTTAAGAGCCTTGACACATAATAGTAAATATATATTAAGGAACAGAAATAATACCTGTAAATATTTCACTGTTTTGAGCTTTCATGAGGGGTGAAATTTTCCAGATCATAATGAAGAAGTGATTTTTCTGTTAAATGGGTAAAGAAAATACAATGTCACACCTTTGAAAAGACCAAAAAAAAGGTATTGTGATATGAAAGTCTCCAGAATCAATTTGAAATGAAAGTTAAACAACTATATACAGGAACAAACAACTTCAGATTTATTAATAAAGAGCTAATGTACACAAAACTACATTTTAAATATAGGTAATTGAAATCAAATATTTATTAGTGTTCATAACTTCAAGACCACTGTCATCATTGTTCATTCAAAAGCTTACCAGGTGATCACACATTTTTCTAAAAGGTGGCTAAATGAAACATTTTTTTAAGAAAGAACAATAAATATGTGGTCATATGTCTGTCATACAATCATCACATCAATAAATTAGTGACCCAAATAAAAATTATTTAAGAATGAAAGATGATGAACTACATAGCCCACATAGATTTGTGTTTGGGTACCTAATAATCCAGTTCAAAAAACCTGTACTTATTGTTATTATGGCTTTGCATGCACACATTTTTATTTTTGCTGAAGCTTTGACCAGCAATCCAGGAGAAAAGACCTGTGTTTACTTCTCTCTTTCATGCTTTATCTGTAAATATACAATAATGCTACAGCTCTACTTCATGCCAATTTTTGTTGTGTAGTGAATCACAGCATCTCAAAATTTTTTTTTCTTTCTTGGAAACAGCCATTGTACAACAATTTGCAGTCATGCACAGAATACTCTTGGTGACATCTCATGACAGGTATAAAATTAAGTCACGAGTGTGTGTTAGCTTCTCTAATAGTCTGCTTTCAGACTATATACAACTCTGATCTTCTTAAATATGACACTAAACAGCTTCAGACTGATTATTTGGTTCAGTGACCGTCATGGAACATACAGTGCCATTTGATTTTTATTTTTTTTTTTTATTGTGATGTTTTCACCACCCTTGTATATTTTCCCATCATTGCTATTATCTTGAAAAAATCTACACATAATTATTAAAATAAATAAAATAAAATAAAATAAAATAAAATAAATAA
>CM021763.1:32183487-32228893 GCA_011075105.1 Heteronetta atricapilla | reverse complement strand
CCTTTCCTTTCCTTTCCTTTCCTCAATCTTGCCAGACACAGAGGTGCGATTGATTGGCCTGCAGTTCCCCAGGTCTTCCTTTATTCCATTTTTAAAAATGGCATATATGTTTCCACTTTTCCAGCCAGTGGGAACATCACCAGACTGCCATGACAAGCATAGTAAAAAAAAAAAAAAAAAGAAATACAGATTTGTAAGAACAAGTAGTGACATTTGCAATAATGAAGTACCATTTTAGTACTTGAATCATGATTTCTATGGTATTCTTTCCACAAATAATCCTTTTATGATAGAACTAGAGTAGAACTGGCAAATCTTCTTGTTGGCTGAGAATTCCCAGTTTTAGTGCAACAAGAAAAGATATTCTGTTGTCTATGTTCTTTTCATTAATTTTTCATTACTTCAAACTTTTCATTAATTTAGACCTGAAAAAAAGCTTTTTGAATGCAATATTTGCAACTGTCTTTGAGTAGAAACCTTAAATTATCTAAGACTGCAAATACCAGATTCTACACCTGAAAATGGGCAACTCCAGCTATGAGTATGGTCTGGAGCTGGACGTGATGATCCAATTTGTGGGTCCTTTCCAACTCAGGATATGAGTTGGAAAGGACCTCTATTAATCTGTCATCTGTTATACTCTATGTTCATTTTTACATTATTTTCTATTTAGGACTTCTTTTTTTTAATTTGTATTTTGAGTTTGATTTGTTCTCCCCTCATACCCCATTTTTCCTCCAGTCAGATAAGACATGTATCCCAGATGATGCCAGTCTTAGATACAGCCCACCAGACTCTAATGAATTCTAAGTCATTCATCTGTTTAATATCTTCTATAGAAGTGTATAGAGGTTACAAAATCCAGCTCAAAGACCATGTTACCATAAGTTCTTAAGTTCTTATCTTTTTTTTTTTTTAAGAACAAAATATTTTTAATTTTATACGCATGTGATTTTTTCTCAAAATATCATTTGAATCAATATGAAATATATATATATATATTATCATAGAATCATAGAGGTTGGAAATAGAATCATTAAGGTTGGAAAAGACCTCCAAAATCATCTTGTCCAACCATCCCCCTGCCACCAGTATTACCCAATAAACCATGTCCCAAAGTACCACATCCAACCTTTCCTTAAAGACTTCCAGGGACGATGACTCCACCACAACCCTGGGCAACCCATTCCAATGCTTACTTACTCTTTCTGAGAAGAAATGTCTCCTAATTTCCAACCTGAATCTCTCGTGGTGCAACCTGAAGTCATTCCCTCTTGTCCTACTGCTAGTTACTTGTGAGAAGAGGCCAACACCCAACTCCTCACAACTTCCTTTCAGGTAGTTGTAGAGAACAATAAAGTCTCCCCTGAGCCTATTCTTCTCCAGACTAAACAACTCTAGTTCCCTTAGCCACTCCTCATAAGATTTATGTTCCAGGCCCTTCACCTTCACGAGTTTTGTAGCTCTTCTTTGGACATGCTCCAAGGCCACAATGTCTTTCTTGTACTGAGGGGCCCAAAGCTGAATGCAGTACTGGAAGTGCAGCATCACCAGAGCAGAATACAGGAGGACGATCATCTCACTAGTTACACTATTCCTGATAGAAACCAGGATGTTATTGGCCCTGTTGGCTACCTGGACACATTGCTAGCTCATGTTCAGGTGAGCATAAAACAACACCCCCAGATCCTTTTCCTCTGCACAGTTTTTCAAGCCACTCTGGCCCCAGCCTGTAGCATTGCATGGTGTTGTTGTGTCCCAGGAGCAGGACCCAGCACTTAGCCATATTGAACCTCATCCCATTGGCCTCTTCCCATTGATCCAACCTGTGCAGGTCCCTCTGCAGGACTTTCCTACCCTCGAGCAGATTGACACTTCCCTCCAGCTTAGTGTCATTTGCAAACATACTGAGGATACACCAAATCCCTCATCAATTTTTCTGTTTTCCAGAATTAACATACTGTTCACATAATACTCCTTTGAACAACTACTAAGAGAATAAAAATGATGATTGTATTATTAAAAACAGGTTAAAATATATAAGAAACCATGGTTCTCACTATAGAAGCTCCTCCCTTTGCAGTCAGTGACAGTTATGATATGTTGTGTAATAATTTTACTCCATGGAATTCGTTAAATTCATTAGTCCACCTTTTATTTGTATATTTTGTAATTGATATACAGAAAGGTGTTGTCAATATGATAAGAAGAACCACTTATGTATAATTAGGACTGACTTCTTAGACTGATAATAAATCTTTAACGAGATTTCCACACATTTCTCTTTTCCATTGAATCATTGCACTAATCTTAATTTTCGACTGGTGTTTGTTGCTCTGCTACAAGCTGGTGTTTGTTGCTCTGTTGCACTTTGTCTGCATTGGTTGCTTTTATATTCACCTAGAAACTTCAAAGCATGAGATGGGATTTTGAATTCAGAGGAGCTTAACTCTACTATGTTTACACCATTATTAAAGCCAGTTGGCTTACACAGGAGTTAACAACTTCTTAAATGAAATGTTATAGCTGCTGTTTTGTTTTCCCACATCAGAGGTAAGAGATCTGTTGTTTCTGGGAGGCTCAGGAGGAGTTAGGAAAATGTTAGCTTTTTTTTCTGTTTGTTGTTGTTTTTGTTTGTTTGTCTGTTTCTCTGCAGAACTGGCATGTTTTGCTTCTTTGTACTAGTTTGCTGTCTTGCTTCTTTGAACTAGTTTTACTGTCTTGCTTCAGTGTAAGGCTCAACCACTGGTTCTAATCATTCATTTAAACAGTGTTGATTTGATTTAGAGAAGGTCAATTTTTAAAGTTTATTTCTCAAGCAATTCAAGTTTAAAGATGGTAGAGGCAAATAATACTGCAGTTTCTGAACAGCTTTTTTCAAGTTGATTTTTTTTAAATGAATTCAAAGAATTGATGCGTATCTAAATGCATTACCCCTTGCAAAATGTGTATTGTACTCAAAGGACAAAATTTTATTTCATTGATATGCTGGGAAGAAATTCAATGAAAACATGGTTCTTATCTTGGAGTTCCACAGGAAGGGTAGCTGTGCATTGAATTTATGACCAGCTACTGAAAAGTAATATGTTAATTTGTGGGTGGATTAAGTAATTAAGTAATCAGTTCAAAAGTCTTGTTTTTCTAGATTTGAAAAAGATGTTTTCCACAGAATATTAATGTAGTTTACAGGCTAGACTATAAACTCTGGATATGTGATGGAAGTCTCAGAAAAAGAACATTTAATAGAATATTCAAGACGTTGTCCTCACATTGTATCAATTGAGATAAACCCATGTTTCAATAGAAAGCTCATAATAGGGATTTGTAACAGGAAGATCAGTAAAAAAGGTCCCAGATGACCAAGTCATAAATGTATCAATAAAACTTTACTGGAAATAGGTTTGTACATTCTGTATCATTACTGAATTCAATAAATCCTGACTTGAAACAGATTGCAAATGCATCACTTTATCGTAATGCTATAAATCTAGCAGTTGTCTTATTAAAATTTGGGTTCCTGTTTAATATGAAGCAATCCTAATACAAATTAAGGCAAACAATATATAACAGTAACCCCAAATGACTATATTGCATTGCATATTTTAGGCTTTAAACACATCTCAAAGTATTGTTATCAGGCACACACAGTTTCATCTTTATCTTCAACAGATTGCTTTGTAGGCTGGAGGTGTGATATCTTTTGTGTGGTAGTGACTCTGCCCAAAACACAGATGTTATGCCCATGGCTAAAGTTTTAAAAACAATTGGAAAGCTGACTAATTCTCAGATCAGGACCTGGATTTGAAAGTTTTAGATGGTGTCACATAAATAACTGAACATTATGTCAGACTGCAATACCTCATCTCAATGCTTAGGTTTAAATATCTCCAGATGAACTTTGGGGCAAACTAAATTAATGCCAGAATCTGACTAAATAACTCATTTATACTTATGATTTAAGATTCTAAATCTAAGACTCCAGAAGTGAAAAGCCAGTTGCATCATCTATTCTTCTATCACAATCTGTTCACATTTTGATTTACTGCAAATTGTTCAGCAGTTTATTTTATAGCATTTTTCATAAAAACACTCCAAAGTAACCATTGTTTTAGTCTGTATATGCAGACTATATATCTTCTCTGCAGGATGGGAGCTCCCTTTTCTCTATTAATAGTGGAAATGCAAACAAGAAAAGGTAGCGTCATTATTTTTGATAAATATGCCTCTGTATTTGGAGTTTTGGGGGAGAGGTTTCGTTTGTTTGCTTTTTCCAATTGCATAGGACAAATATGGAGTATATTCTAAAGAACAATTAGCATAAACAAAGGCTGCTTTTTCCAAGAATTGGGTAATTCCCCAAATATTTGGCAAACTATATGTTTTCTCCTGAGGCTGAATTTACAAAACATTACCAGCCAAATTATGAAAATATTTTTAATGAACCAACTTTTTAAGTAAACACAAGCAAAGTCTTAACTTCATGAATTTGAATGTAAATTCTGTTTTCCATTTTCTTCTGATTTGAACATAGTAAGTGACATTAATTTATCATCAATTTAAATTTTTGTTTGCTATCACTACACATTTCCAGAGTTCCCAGGAGGCCAAATAAAATTTATTTTATAATAAAACAAATAAATGCAGAGATAAAAATATTCTATAAGACTGTCATTCTATGAACTAGGAAATAAATTAAGACTCTGTAGTTTCAAGCACCAATGATTTGTGCCTCAATCCAAGTATTTTTTTAATCACAACATCAGTTTTGTAAGGTTATATTTGGAGAGCTGTCTAGTCTTCAATCAGCATACTGTAGCTTCATAACAGTGGGTACTTTTATAACTTGCACTTTTGTTTAGAAACTCTGCTGTGGACAGGGTTTGTGTGCTTCTAAATGATAGAGAATAAGCCCTTGTGCAGTCCCTGGGAGACCCTCAAGCAAACCAGAAGTCTGTACCAAGCATGAACTCATATGTACTCAGCATGCAACTCCACAGACTTCAGACTGTGGTGACCTGGGTGTGGTGGTTTTACGGTGCTAGGAAGCTGAACACCGCAACCTGTCTCTCACTTCCCCTCCTAAGATGAGGAAGGGAAGAAGTAAAGGAAAGAACAACTCACGGGTTGAGATAAGGATAATTTAATTAAAGGAAAAAAATAATAATAATAATAATTACTAAGGAAAGAATATTATTAATTAAACAATTTAACTAAAGAGAAAAAATGGAAAGGGGAAAAGGGAGGAGGAAAGGGAATAAAAATAATAAATAAATAAATAAATAAATAAAAACAAGTAAAGGTTATGTGGAAGTGCAGAGGAAAGAAATTACTCTCTAATTCCCACAAATGAGCGATGCTTGACCATGTCCTTGCAGCAGGGCCTCAACGCACATAGCCAGTATTCGGGAGGAGGACAGATATTTTCACAATGAGAGCCCACTCCTCCCCTCTTCTTCCTTTTTCCACCTTTTATGGATGGGTGTGACATCATATGGTATGGAATATCCCTTTAGTTGGTTTAGGTCAGCTCTCCTGGTGATCTTTCTTTCTCACTTTTATGCCCACCCCCTAAGAAGGTTAGAGCAAGTCCTGATGCTGTGCCAGCACTTCTCAACAGCAGACGCAACACCAGTGTGATACCACTGCTGTTCTAGCTACAAGTGCAGAGCACAGCACTGTATGGGCTGCAGGGAAAGTTAACATCCCAGCCAGACCCAGTACACTGGGGGCCTCTCACATGGTGTTGTTGCTTGCAGGGGATATGTGCTGGTCTGTTAGTGAGTAATGGAGCTTGGGAGGTCAGAAGACCACATAGCATATGGGATACCAAAAAGGAGATGGACCTGATCTGTCTCAAGACCCTTCATTGCAAAAGCCTGAACCTCCAGTTACTCCAAGGAGAAACAGGCAGTACCTGTGCATGTTGGGTTAGAAATGGATATGACCAGTCTGGTGAAAACTGAGAGGTTGTGAATTTTGACACCAAGAGGACAGATCCTTCTCTGATCTATAAATCAGGTCTGAGGTCTCCACACAGGTAAGGGAAGTTCTACCAAGTGAAGCCTCAAATCTTCTTAGACCCACAGCAGCACCAGCAGAACAGGGCAAAAGATTGTGGTGGGAGACTCCCTGCTGGAAAGATGGAGGCCTGTCTGCTGGCACAACCTGCTACCAGGGAAGATTTTTTTCTTTCTGAGGTCTTAGAACTTGGGCACCATGGTTAGTCTGACAGGTGTTGTCCAAATCTCAGACTATTATCCCACAACTTTCTTCAATGTGGCCATCAGCAATATGAACTAGATTAGGATCTCACCAGAAGTGATCACTTAGGTCTGTGGGACGAGTGTGAAGGGCATGGGACCTAGTTATTTCTCCCTGGTCCTACTGGTGAATGAGAAGAGCTTGGGGAGGAGTGCATGGATCATGTAAGCCAAAAAATATTTGTGCAGTTGATGTCAGCAACAAAGTTTTAATTTTCATGACCATGGGGCTTTCTTTCAAGATTGACAATTGCTTAGAATTGAAAGGATCCACTTGATCAAGCAGGAAAGAAAAATATATTTTTAAATATACTGGCCAGGCTCAAGAAGAGAGTATTAAACTAGGAACAAGAAGGGAGGAGGAAAGTGGCAACAGTCTCATGAGAAAGCCAAGAACCAGGTTGACAAGCAAAGCATGAGTATTGACACAATCACAAAGGACTCTGCAATGTACTGCTGCAGTGCTGCCATGGATAACTGCAGGCTGTTTAGGAAGAACAGGCTGGGAAGGTGAGGAGGGAGAATTGTCTTTCATGTTACAGAGCAGCAGAATTACAGCAGCAGGATTGCATGGAGTTCTAAGAGTGGCTGGGTGATGAGCCAGTCAACAGTCTATGGTTCTGGGATTACGGGGAGACCAAAATTGGCAACACTAGGGTAGGTACCAGCTACAAAATGTTTTGATCAGGAAGAAAAAATTGGTGAGGCCTTCTTCAGAGAACTGGAAGAAACCTCATACTCTTAGACGCCTTTCTTCTTGGTGGAGTTACTCCACTCCAATAATCCTGGAGGGTACAAGTAACTTAGCACTTTTCTGAAGTGCACTGCCAATAGCATCCTGATGCTGACAATAAAGGAACCAGCAAGGGGATGTGATTTGCTGGACCCACAGAGAACTGGAAGAAGGCAAAGGTCACTCCTATTTCCAAGAATAGCAAAAAAGTTACCTGGAGAACTACAGGTCAGTCAGCCTTACCTTGAAACCTGAGAGTTCATCTTGTTCTTTCAGAAAGTTGCTTACTTTTGTTGCATTTCAATTTTCACTTCTTTAAAGGTGAGACAATATGCTTTTAAATTCTTCTTTAACCTGTACAGCTCTGTTTATTACATATTTTTAAATCATGTTTGTAGGCTTGAACAGAAGATATTGTAGAAGGAAAAAAAAAAAAAATATTCAATGAGTTTAACATCATATTAAATTAATAATAATAATAAAAAGCCTGGAAAATATAAGCTGTATGATTTCATTTTCTTTCATTTTGTAGTAAATCCATATTACTTAAGGAATGACAAAGTGATTCTGAGCTAATAGTTTTTGTTTCTTTGTTTCTCACTGATGTTAACTTTAAAAGAAATACTAGGCACTTCTTAACTAATAAAATTAGTAAATGTCAATCAAAAGAAAACTAACAACTTCTAATGAAATTGGAAAAAAAAAAATAAAAATAAAAACCTGTATTAGCTCACTGAATCCACAGGATTGGATCATTTGCCCTCTGATACAAGTGACTGAAACATTTATATTGACTAGTCAAGTATGTATTAGTCAAGTATGTATTAAAATAGTGATAAATCAGTCACCATTCTCACCCTCATCTGCAGAAGTACAGGAGCTCTGAAGTAATGACTGCCGTTCAGTGACGGCTTGTACATGTCCTTTATGCATTCTGTATAATGAGACAGAAAAGTTGGGTAGGTAATGAAAGCATTGTATATTTGAACACCTTGATAAAAAGCCAGTAAGTCAGTTGACACAAATCAAGGTGTGAATCCAAGAACTGTAGGTACAATAATTTGCAGAGAGTCTATCAAAGCTCATTTCATTTTAAAGTCAAAGACAGAAATTCCTCTGTTAGTAAATTAAAAACGATCTCTGCTTCTTTTTATTTTTATCGACTTTCCTTGCATGTGTGGACTTTTCCTTACATGTGTGGAGTTATGTGGACTGACTGCATTTTATACATTGAAGTGCAATGATATTTTTAACTTTAGTTACATGTGTGAGAAACAATCTGCAGCCAATAACACAGGCTCAAGAGAGGATCTTAGTGCAGTAACATTTTTATTCACAATTGCTATGGCAGGCATCCTGGAAGCAGGAGCACACAGCAAAAGTATATCATAACCTTATATTCTCTATTTCCTGACACTAAATGCCTCCCGTTTCCTCATTGGCTGAGTACTACAGCTTCATACACTATTTGACGTTTATTACTATATCCTCCATGTACAATTTTATTTGATCAACCTTTGATTTCTCCTTTTCCTTTATTTTTTTTCCTTCTCTCATGACTAGAGGGCCCATGATTTTCATTTGTTTGTTTGTTTGTTTGGTTTGGTTTTACTGATTTTGCACTGCTTATCTTATTTTTCCTAGCTGTCCTCCTCATTTTGGGACAGTGGAACCTACCACTGTCCCCTTATCTGCTTAACTTAGAGTGGGGACACTGTTATATCACTGTTACGCCTGCAAAATCACTTTTGAATATGCAAGGTTAGTGGAATTTTCCACTGCAAAAAAATGCAACTTTAATTTTCACACATGAACAGTTAATAGCTAATAATATCCCAATACCTTTCAATTACAGCAGTTTTCTATATTTTTTTCCTTTAAAATTTATTCATCTGCTGTGGATAATAAAAGATTTCACCAGTAGTAGTGTATGGATTTCATATTCTTCTAAGTCATTTAGATCTGTCACTCACTAAATCCTGTATTAGAGTTTGCTGTAAAAATCTGAGTGTGTTTCTCTCTGGAATACAAGTCCTGAAATGGAAAACCAACCCTTTTCTGTCTCACACTCTGGACACTGAGAGTGAACTCTATAATCTGCTCTTGATGTATTATTTAAGAGACAGTCCAAAACAAATATTGTCAGGACAGTGCTATCATGTGAATACTCACTGAAGGGAACAAAATTCCACATGGCATAAGGAAGCTCAGTCCTTGGATTGCTCTTATTCTTGTTAGTGGATCCTGTTGTTTCCCCCTACCAGAATGGGGAATTTCTTTCCCCAGGTGTCAGGAATTCATTTCAAATAAGAGTGGCCTCTTAATTAAAGCAGTGAGGATTTAATGGTACCTACATATGAGGTTGAACTGGGTCCAAGAAAAGACCCTGCTGAAAACTTACCCTGTGTTCTTTTATATACCATAGAATTTTTGTTTTGTCCACTATAGTTCAATCTGTTCTCAACAGATATATGTTATATTCCTTCAGATTGGAAGTCCTTTGTTGCAAAGTAGGAAGTTTTCTATTAAATCCCAGGGCAGGCTATCTTCTGACATAGTTCTTGGTGAGCACAATCCCCCATCCATCAGCACCACCCAGGACCCCACACACTGTTGCTCACTACTGCTCAATCAACATTCCATACCAGGTTCAGATGATGCAGAGATCATGCTGTAGCCTAAGGCTTCACTAAATTTACTTTATTAATATGAAATAATAGCTATCCAAATTCCTTACATAACAGTGGCTTTCTTCATTTTCATACTGTATGATCTGGCTTGTCTAGAGGAGCCTAACAATTCTGAAAATGCAGGCAAGCGGTACTGTAGTACTTCCTCTAGACAAAGTGACTTCCTCTAGATGAAGTGTTTTTCAAATCTGCAAACGGGATAATTTTATGAGTATAAATCAATAACTCTAATTTTCTTTATTTGCAAGATTTCCCTTTGGAGAAAAAAAAAAAAAAAAAAAAAAGAAAAAAAAAGGAAAGAGCAAGGGCAAGAGGAAACAGGAAGAGAAAGGGAGGGAAAGGTGGAAGGGCAAGGAGGTGAGGGGAGGGGTTAGAAATGATGGGGTGGGGAAGGGCAAGACAAGGCAAGGTAAAGCTGTTCTTAAGTGAAATTTGGTTAGATGAATCTGATTTTCTTCACCATTTTGAAACACACAGTAATCTTTTCTTATACTAAATTGGCTTTTTCAATTTTGTACTTGAGAGATTTCATCTTTTTTTTTTTTTTTTTTTTTTTTTTGTCTAACATGGGGCACACACATGTTCTGGCAAGACATAACTGCAGATTTTCCTCTTGTGTGACAAGTGACAGTTTTTTATGAGAATCTGAATGGACATCTTAAGTTGTTGCTGCTACAATAGATCCTTACGAAGTAGCACGCCAACTTATTCTGAACCATGCAGTCCCCATAGAAACTGCTGATATATGGGCTGAACTTGGAGACAATGAGGTGGACTGAAAACTGACTGAATATACAGGTTGAGAGGTTAAGGGTCAGTGGCACAAACTCTAGTTGGAGGTCAGAAACTAACAATATACCTCAAATGTGAATACTGGATCCAGTCCTGTATGAATTCTTTATTAAATATCCGTGTGATGGGGCAACTTTGCAGATGATACAAAATCGAGAGGAGTGGCAAAGCTATCAAAGGGTTAAGCAGAAGTCCAGAGGTACCTGAACAGGATGAAGAAATAGGAGCACAGTCCTGGGGGTCCTGGTGGACACCAGTTTGGACATGAGTCATCAACATGAATCCTGGAGAAAAGAAGCCTAATGATAGCCTAATGAAACATGTTAGCTGTACTAGGTAGAGCAATGCCATCAGGTCAAGGAAGGTGACCCTTCACTCATTTCAGCGCTGATTAGGCCACATCTTGAGTAATGTGTCCAACTCTGGGCTCCCTCATACAAAAGAGATATGGACAAACTGGAAATAATCCAAGGTAGGACTATGAAGATGATCAGTGATGATGAAGTGAATGATCAGTGATGATGATGAATGATTTCCTTCTGTGAGGAGGAATAAAAACTGAAATAACTGGCACTGTACATCCTTCAGAAAAGAAGGCTGCAGGAGTATCTACCCAAAGTATAGATGGTAGGTAAAAGAATACGTATATGATGGATAAGGTTATGAATATATGGTGGAAAAGGGAAGAGCAAGGAATTTGATGCCATCCTACACAACATTCTCATCTCTAAAGTGGAGAGACATGGATTTAACAGGTAGACATCTCTGTAGATGAGGAATTGGCTGGAGGGAAACAGTCAAAAAGTTGTAGTCAATAGCTCAGTAGAGATCAGTGATGCGTAGAACCCCTCCAAGGTTGGTGTTAGGGACCAGTGTTATTTCACATCTTCATCAGACATATGCTTCAAGTTGCACCAGAGGAAATTCAGGTTGGAAATTAGGAGACATTTCTTCTCAGAAGAGCAGGTAGGCATTGGAATGGGTTGCCCAGGTAGAGTCAACATCCCTGGGAGTGTTTAAGAAAAGGTAGGTCCTGGTGTTTAGGGACATGGTTTAGTAAGTGATAATGGCTGCAAGGGGGGTGGTTGGACCAGATGATCTTGGAAGTCTTTTCCAACCGTAATGATTCTGCAATTCTGTGATTATCACCCAATCAGCAAATTTTCATTATTACACAGAACAAATCAAGAATCTCCAAAACACATGTTGCATCTAGTATATTATTAAGAATATGAAACATGTTGTTAACATTATAACATTTAGTCTGAAGTTTGTTGTACTACAAAGAACTTTAGTAAAAACATGACTAGAAAATTCAATGGGAAAATTCATTTAACTTAAATGGAAGTAAAACTATACTCTATTTTCTCCACAACATTGAGCAGTCTTGAATACCATTAGTTGAAGTCTCTTTAAACAGTAAAATAAGTTACCTCATAGTGGTTTTTTTGTTTGTTTGTTTGTTTGTTTGTTTTTCAGTATAGTTCCAAATGTTTCAACACCATCTTAAATTCTTTTTTTTAATTACTTAAAAATAAAATATTATTAAAAAAAAAAAATAATGCTTGACAGTCTTTTAATTCTCACATTTTTTTTCCAAAGATGTTTCAAAAGTGTTCTTTACACTTTTATATATGAGAAAGACCACATTCTAGTACATAGCTCACAATGAAATGTTATTGCAATTTCTAAAGTATTAGAAGGTCCTTTATTCTACAAAACTCAAGATATTCCCACTATCCAAGTTTTTAAATAGAGTCCTTTATACTCTGCTTGCTAAAAAGCATGGTGGATTTTTATTTTAATCATGTTTTGAGACGTTGTTATGTTTTGAGATGTTGTTATTTAGTGGTAATACCTATTATTATTATTATTATTTACCACATAAATACAGAACATATATATGTTCTGTGTACCACACAGAAACCAATGCCACTTCTAAAGCTGATCTTTTTATTATTAGTATTTTTATTTTATTTCCTGAACTCCTCAAGAATGATTATATGCAACATTTGTGTAAAAACTCAAACTGAAGAATTTCACAGTCCTTAAAAGCATTAATCTACCAGATATTTCAAAACAGTAATATGAACAGATTGCACATCTTTTCAGGTAATTGTCCATACGTTTCAGGAATTTTATTGCAAAATAATATCTTGTGACGTACACCAGAAACAAGATGTACTCTTCTGAAGGAAATGAATCTGTGATGTTTCTAACTTGATTTTTGATCACCCAAGAGAATCAGCCAGAGAAAGTAAGTTTTATAGAAGCTCTCAGGTGCTCACCAGTATTGAATGTTTTGTATTTTTTCTTTTATTGTAAATAAATAAATAAATAAATAAATAATCCTGAAATTCATGACAGAAAGTTACTCTCTTATGGAAATATTTACATCCCTTGCATCAGAATCACCTCCATTATGATTTTTTTATGAAACTAATTAAGATAAATTTTCCATGTAAACAGCCATCAAGCAAGAAACTTTTTTTTTTTTTTTTTTCCTAAAACAAAATAGTGTTTCATGGAAGTGTAGAAAAAAATAATTTAAAATTTTAAATACTTGTTACTGTCAGATACAAATATCAGAATATCAAAACACAGTACTTGCACAATTACGTCATCCTTGGAAGTACTTCTCAGGATGATGGTGAATTTTAGCACTGTGGGTGAAACATACATCAGCTAAGAAAGGGGATGCATACTATTCGTGGTGTCATGTTCTGAGCTCTGAGTCTGTTTTTCAGCTGTATACACAGCTTGCTTAAGTTTAAGAAATCTGTGCTTAAATAGCTTATTTGCATCCTGGACTCATTGCTGCTATCTATGTTGTCATTTCTTTACTTTTCATTTAAACATCATGTGTATTCATGCAAGAAAAAAAGAAAAAAAAACTTTATTGATGAAATGCTCTCTCAGATGAAGTTTTCCTCATACTAGAATGAGGAATAAAAACAGAAGAACCATAAATAAACAGCTGATGTGTTTGGTGCTCATTGTTAAATTATGATGTTGTTTTGTTGTACCCGTTTCTGCTTTATAAATATGTGCCTAAATAGTATAAGTCACTATTTAAAACAAAAACCAAACCAAACCAAATCAAACCAAACTACCACCACCACCACCAACAACAAAAAGAGTGAGAGACGATGTAGAACTCTCATACATTCTGAAATGACGCTTTCCAATGCTGGTAGATTTTCTTTGTCCAGCTGAAATATACAAGTCCATCGTCACTCAGTTTAATAAATCTATGTCTTCCCCCCAAAAAAAATAAACAAACAAACAAACATGTAAAATTATAGTCCTCTTCATTCACCAAGGCTTGAAGAATGTAATAACACTCTAACAATCAAAGCAAAAACATTCTATGCCACTTTCTAACTCTTCTGCAGAATGTAATGCACACATTTCAGTCATAGATATTTATTACATATATATATAAAGATCTAAGAAGAAATGAGCCAGAATATAAATTCATATGTGATCAAATAAAAATAAATAGTTTGCCTATAGTTTGCAATGATATTTTAGATCTTAAGGATGAAATGTATGTCAGAAAATGTATTGCATATTAAGGAAGTAAGATATGAAGAGATCTGACATCCTGTCATTTAAGTGATATTATCCTATCACTTAAAACTAGGTGGTGCCTTTGCAGTCATATTTACGTTTTATGCAGGTTAATGTTTATTATATCTTTACCTTAAGTGTAACATTGCATTCATTTTACTTTTTAATATATGGTTATGTAATAAAGCATTATAAAATATTCATGCAAAATTGGTAATGCACAAATTGCACTAGAAATCTTTACAAAAAGCATACTGAATTTACATGTTAAGTAGAAAAAAATTACTCCCTTGATCCTTAGTTAAACCCTATTACTACAGCCAGTTTAATAGACTGGAAAACTTTTGAGTTCATATAAATTGAAGTGATAAAGAATCCAGCTTCTTTTATTCCATCGATTATATTTAAATTCAGACATATAGAATTCTATATATTTGTAATATATAGAATTAAACTTTTAACTAAATTATTGGTTTCCTTTCAGGTAAATAAAAGTTCATATTACTCAGAATACATTAGCTTTTTTCAAGGAAGAATCACAAATACCAAGTCCAATGCTCTTTCATATATAAAAGTATAGAGCAAATTTTCTTTCTCTGAACAAAGTCTCTCCCAATAGTAAAAGAAAATATTCCAAAGAAAGTCAATGCAATTGTGCTTTTGTTTCAGAAATCAATCAGGTTGTCCCCTTCTCATATTTCATAGAACTTTTTTCTTACTTAGATTTCAATTTTATTTTTTATTATTTATTTTATTTTTTAACATACACATTTAACATCAAAATATCCTATACTACGACATGTTGCTCTTATGACTCAAATGCAGCACCCAGCCTTCTGCCTTGCTGAATATTCACAGAATCACAGAATTTCTAGGTTGGAAGAGACCTCAAGATCATCAAGTCCAACCTCTGACCTAACACTAACAGTCCCCACTAAACCATATCCCTAAGCTCTACATCTAAACGTCTTTTAAAGACCTCCAGGGATGGTGATTCCACCACTTCCCTGGGCAGCCTGTTCCAATGTCTAACAACCCCTTCGGTAAAGAAGTTCTTTCTAACATCCAACCTAAAACTCCCCTGGCGCAACTTAAGCCCATTCCCCCTCGTCCTGTCACCAGGCACGTGGGAGAACAGACCAACCCCCACCTCGCTAAAGCCTCCCTTTAGGTACCTGTAGAGAGTGATAAGGTCACCCCTGAGCCTCCTTTTCTCCAGGCTGAACAATCCCAGCTCCCTCAGCCGCTCCTCATAAGACTTGTTCTCTAGGCCCCTCACCAGCTTCGTAGCCCTTCTCTGGACTCACTCAAGCACCTCGATGTCCTCCTTGTAGCGAGAGGCCCAAAACTGAACACAGTCCTCGAGGTGCGGCCTCACCAGAGCCGAGTAGAGGGGGACAATCAATTCCCTGTCCCTGCTGGCCACACTGTTTCTTATACAGGCCAGGATGCTGTTGGCCTTCTTGGCCACCTGAGCACACTGCTGGCTCATCTTCAGCTGACTATCAACCATCACTCCCAGGTCCTTCTCTGCCTGGCAGCTCTCCAACCACTCATCTCCCAGCCTGTAGCTCTGCTTGGGGTTATTGCGCCCCAGGTGCAGGACCCGGCACTTGGCCTTGTTGAACTTCATGCAGTTGACCTCAGCCCATCGGTGCAGCCTATCCAGATCCTCCTGCAGAGCCTTCCAACCCTCGAACAGATGATTATGTCATTTGATGTGGTCCATCAATCCAGCGTTCTGCAAAGGCTTCCTGTCCTCAAACAGATCAACAATAATGCTTAACTTGGTGTAGCCCACAAACTGATTGAGTGTGCACTCAATACTCTCATCAATATAATTGAATAAAATGTTGAACAAAACTGGCCCCAATACTGAACCCTGGGGAACACTGCTTGTGACTACCAACCAACCAGATTTAATTCCATTGAAATCAACTCTTTGGGCCCAGACATCTAACTTTATCCAGTGGACCGTAAATCCATCCAAGCCATGAGCAGCAAGTTTCCCCAGAAGAATGCTGCGGGAAACCGTATCAGATGTCTTGCAGGTGAAAAACATCCCCAGGCCTTCCCTCAACCACTAAGTAGGGCATATGATCATAAAATACGATGAAGTTAGGCATCTATCATGCATGTGTGATAGGTGATAACTAGTCTTACAAGACACTGTATATTTTTCATAGTTAGTTTATTTTTAAATATACTGAGCTATATAAATCCACTTATGGGATAACACCAGTACTGTATTGTTTAATAAAATGAAGAAAATTAGGGTAGCTTTTTATTTTTTCTTTTTTTCCAAAGATGCACATTTTTTAGACTTTCATACATATATTCAACTTACTTTCACACTGTGAAAGTAAGACCACTTTTCTCTTTTTGTTCATTTTAATTCCTATTCTCTGTGATGATTTCAGTGCATCAGCTCTTACTCCAGCTGTATCCAGTACCTGTCTACATGTACTGGACATGTATATGCCTGTGTTGTGAAAAATAAAACAATCATTGAAAATCAGTTCTACTTACTGTTGCAAAGCAAAATATTGCTGCGTTCTGAAATTATACTAAATATTACAAATTATAATTATAAATTATAATTATACATTATACTAAATATTGCATTCCAGTAACATAGACAGCTTCTTCATCCCCTAGTGTTCACATTCCTAATGAATCTATATGGAGATGTTGTATTTCCTTGTAGCTCTCCTTTAATCTCCTATATTAAACAAGTTGGACAATATCATCTTCTAAGACAGCCATTAGATCTTCTGACCTTCTTAATAACTCTTTTCAATGCATGCCTCTCTTTTAGACAAATGTAACATCTTTTTGATACAGTTGGCCATAATTATCCACTGTAGACAAGTAAAGATGTGAAATTTAGATAGATGTAGTCAAAAATGTTTATCACAAAATGAAACAAACAAACAAACAAACAAAAAACTTTTTTCTGATCTCCTCTGCTTTGCCATAGTTTTAGAAAAGTAAAATAAGAAAGAAAGAAAGAAAGAAAGAAAAAAGAAAGAAAGAAAGAAAGAAAGAAAGAAAGAAAGAAAGAAAGAAAGAAAGAAAGGAAGAAAGAAAGAAAGGGAAAGGGAAAAGAGAAAGGGAAAAAGAAAGGGAAAGGGAAACAACAAAAAAAACAGAGGGCACCAGTGAAAAAATTCTGGTAGTGAACTTTGCTCCAAACACTGAGAAGGCAAATAGGGTCTGCTCAGAGCTATAATTCAGTTTCATAAGAAAACCAAACATCTTTATTTTCAATGATTACACTTTGTTATTTGTTATTTCATTTTCTAAGGGGGTTCCTTTTTTTTTTTTTTTAATAACTGCAATACTGAAATGATTTTTTTTTAATTACTGTCGTTCTTTTATTTAATATAAACAAGTTTGCAAAACACTGCTTTATGAAACACAATTTGTTATATTTTCATGTCAACTACAGTATTTAAAAATAAATCAGTAAATAAAACCTAGCTGTGTAACTAAGACATAAACATGATAAACATTTTAACAAAATTTAGAAAAGGTATGCATATATCTTGTAAACTTCAAATTTTAATGGCTTATTAATATGTAAAGAGTTTACTTTTCTATTGGAATAATTATTTTATCTATTTATTTATTTTTTAATACATTCATATTTCATTAGTATATTAGGATTTCAAAAATGTCTCAGCGTATTTTCTCTGGTGGCTAAAAAGTCTGTCCCTAGCTTTAACATTAGTTAGAGGATAATAATCTTTTAAAAAGCTAATGACCTAGATACTGTAATCCTTAGATACTGGCAGTTATCCAAACTTAGAAAATATGTATATCTGATATTTTAAATATTAAAAGACTGTTGATACTACAAAAATGTGGGAGTATGGCCATACAAGCCCCATGGCCATACAAGCCCCATGGTTGGTGATAACATCAGACTCTTAACGATGAGGCCATCAGGAATGTAAAGAGTTTAGAGGGAACAAAGAGCGGTGATTCAGGGGACCCCTTGCCATCTCCAGTTGCTTGTTTTCCAGCCTTTGGGACATGGGGGTTGCTGGGTGCTTGTGGTTTCAGGGCAAAGTTGTAGACTAATGAATAGTGAGTGGGAAAGTACTGCTGTGGGGGAATAGTATAAGAATGGAGCCTGTCCTCAATATGGAGAGGCAACAGATATATCATGAGGTTATGTCATCAATAAAGAAGTAGCAGTTACTGATCCTAAAAGAACGTTGGTGTCTGTGTGGTCTTAATGCCACACAAAAACATTAGGATTCTATTTCCTAATTTTTAGTCATTGATTGTAGATGTTATCTGTATAACGAACAGGTCAGATTACACATGAATTTTTACTTAGTCAGATATTAGCCAAAATGAACCTCTCCAGTAACTTTAACAGGTGGTTATAAAAAGTAAACTATCAAAACACACACACAAAAAAAAAAGAATTTAAAAAAATGGAAAAGAAGAAAAAAGGAAAAAAGAAGAAAAAGGAAAGGAAAAAGAAAAAGAAATGAGAGATTATCAATTTTCAGTGGATTACCCATGAGGTGTTTTTTTCATTCATTATTTTAAACTTCTCAAAAATATTTTTTGATTTTCAACCTTACTTATGTGAACGATGTTTAAGTGTGTATTTATAATGTAAACAAGACATAACAATTATATATAAATTGTAAAGTAATTACTCCTTTTCAGGGTGAAGTAGGAAAAAAAAAAAAGTTATTTTATTCTAAACGAGCATTGCTTTGTTTAGAGTTTCAAATTGCCAACAATTTTGTTGCACTTTGTGTTGTAAAGAAAAAGACTTAAGCTTAAAAAATATTACTGTAAGTCCCATGAAGTCATACGACCAACCCAGACAGTTGAAACTGTGGTCAACAAAGTTTTCTGTAGAAAAAAGTAGAATGATAATTGATAGGCTGAAGTAAGGCTGACTATCATTTAGTCCAAAGAAACTTGAACAAAATAATACAATTCAGCTAGTGTATTGCCATAATCATTAAGTTGATATATTAATATCTGCTGTTTTTTTTTTTTTTAATTATTATTTTCTTCTGTCAGAATTTGTGACTAAGAGGGCCTGTTGCAGGAAAGATAAAGTTGTATGTTTTTACATACAATGTAAAACATTGATGTAATTTATACACACATGTATGTAATTTATGTATGTATTTTTATATTTCTAATACTATATTCTAAAATATTTCTAATAATTTATTTCTAATACTATATTCTAAAATCTCTCAATATATTGAGAGATTCCATGTATTCTATTACCTCCTTAAAGCTTCCCATCTGAATGAAAATAAATCAAAAAAAAAAATAAATTGATTAGAACTCACTACATTACCATACTGATTTATCTAGTTGGATGAAGAGGATGAGCTGGGTAATAGAAAAGGATGAATCGAGTAACAGAAAAATTTCTTATTTTTTTAACTGTCTGTACATAAAGAGAAGTCACAACAGAGTAATTATCTCAAGGAACTTATTTCTTATGTATAGTTAGTATGACTAAAAATGTCTTACCAAAGTTTCACTGGAACTGTGACAATGAAGTCACAGGAACATATATACCATGGATACATAAAGACATGAAAGCAAACTGATACTGTAAACACAGATTTAAATATAAGCACATGATGGTGGTGCAGAAACAGTAGCCCAAATGTTTTTTATGGTTCCTTAGTTCCTTATGGTTCCAATGATTAACAATTATTTACTTTTTTTCATAATACAAAATAATCCATTAAGCAGAGCAGATTGCTGTTTTTGTGATCCAAGAGTTGAACTGAAGGTAGGCAGCAAAGATCAGAACATCTGAGGCCTCACTATCTAGAAAAAGCCTTATGCATTTTTAACCTTTAAAAATATGATAATTACCTGCATGTTAATCTAATCTCATAGACTATAAAGCTCTCATGATCCATATTCCAATAACAAAGCAAACAAAGTATTAAAATTGTGCCTTAAAGGCAAGTTTTCTTCTGAAACTATTTCTGAAAGAACCAGAATGTTCGTTCTGTAACACTCTGTAAGAACGGCACAACATATAAGAAGAGATAGTCACCCTACCCTATGCAAGAGAAAGGTAAGGAAATGAACATTCACTTGAGGTTAAGTTTGCTTTCTTCAGCTTCCCACCTGTGGTTTTCTGGCTGATCTGACTAAGCATGAAGTATGGTTCTCTGCAAAATAAATAAATAAAGAGTCTGTCAATACACAGATAATAATTTTATCTTCCTACAGTGGCTGGTATAAGACCAAGGATGATGCACAACTGAGCTACAAATCCTTTAAGTGTCACTGATCTCTCTGTAAATAACTTCTTCACTATAGATCACCCTACCTTTCTGTCAAGCAGTGTACTATTGACCTTAGACTTTTTCTAGCTTATTTTTAAAATATTTTAAAACTTAATAACATTTTTTGGAACCCTGTCTTTCTTCTGTTACACAGGACTTAGTGGGGATCCTTATACAGATGCTATCTATGATCTCATTCTTTGTTTGGTGGCAATTTCTCCTAAATCATTTCTAGCAGTGTTGTCATTAAATGATGATCTACCTAATGTGTGCACAATGTTCTACTGATAACTCATTTTGCAAAACTCACTGCAATACTGACTACCATGGCTATGGATATCTAAAGATTAAACAAACAAACAAACAAACAAACAACAACAAGAAAAACATGAAATGACACATCTCAAAGTTAAAAAAAAAAAATCCTATCAACTGTAAAGAGAAATAACTATAAATCCTACAATTAGAATTTGAAACAGAAATAGAATTGCACAGCAAATTCTATTTTCAATATCTCAATATTCAATAAAAAATTGGTAACACATTAGTAAAGTCTGCAGGGTTTTACAACACTTATTTGCCCAGATATTCAGACATCTTCTCAGCCTTATGAAAAGGGTTTTTTTAAATAATATAGAATGCTTTTCAGGAAATAATAATAATAATAATAATAATAATAATAAAAATAATAATAATAATAATAATAATAAAGCTCATATAAATGCATAATATCCCAAACAGTAAAATAAACATGTTATGCACTCAGTAAAATAAAGATGTTATTAGTTTATTAGGTGAGGAAAAATGAAATTGAGTCTAAACAACAATTTGTATAGAAGTGACAAGATTAAGTTTTAAATATGAGAAGATTAGCACAGGTTCCATCAATAACATGAAATTCTAATTCCACAAACTTGCTCCTTGAGTTTTTGATGTTTTTTTTCTGACATTGTTACACCTCAGGTTAAATTGAGCCAGTGAGAAGATACAAAGGAAGAGGCATTTTATTGGTCTCCTGCTAATATATGTATAATAATAATGTGTTAATAGGAAAGAGCAATCTTCAACTATGTTATTTAAATGTAAATATAAAGTGTTTTTCTGCAGAAGTCTGTACCTTCTGCACACTATTTCTGCAGGCCACTGTTTTAAAGAAAATAAAATTACAATAATTTATTGCAAACTACAATCCAAAAATTGGATTTGAAGAAGTTGTCAAATATAAGCTTGTCTCACAAGAAAATTAAGAAAATAGAAATAATTGCTTACATTTACAGTTACAAGATTACATGTTTTGTGGTTTTGCTTTTTGTTATTTTGCAGTGTAGAGACTCTATCCAGTCATTTAATAACACCTGAAGTAATGTATAGGCAATTTGTCTTTTTATATTATTATTAATTATTATTATTATTATTATATCCTAAATCCCCCCTAAAATGTCTTAAATCAAACATTCCAGTTGCTAATTTTCTGATCTGAAAATAAATAATACAAACAAAAAAGAGTTAAATAAATACTTCTTAGCTTCTAGAAAACTAAAATCCCAGGAAAATATTATAAAGTTTTTAAACTAATTCTGAGGTTTGAAAGGTGAAATTAGATATGGGCGTCCTGATATTTGTTACAGTCCAATGGCATCCAAGTGGAGAGAAGATTTAAATACTACTTCGCATATTTTTTTCTATCCAAGACTTGTGCTTGTTTTACAACTTTTCCTCATTCTTTATTAACAATGCTTTATGATTTCATTAGGAAGTAGCTAAAGATGATAGAATAAGCTTTTCATGGCAATAGTATTTTATGTGCTAAATAGGCCAGGAAATTTAAGTGGGTAACCAAACTTAAATCCTTTGGAAAATCTCTTTAAATTGTTAGCATTTTTTAGCATATTTCACCTCCACACATTTTATTAAAATGTTTATTTTACATTTTCTCTTTCCTGACCATGTATTTCATGATAGGAATAAAACTTCAGGCTAGAATAAAACTTCTAACCTAACAGCAGGTTAGAAGTATGTTTAGGTTAAAACTTTTATGTATTTTTTTTCCATTTATTTGTTCAACTGCAAATCTGGTTTCATATTCTCCTATTTCCCTTTTCCATTGTTAGAAAAAAAAATAAAAAATATATAGATACCTCACTTTGTATGTCCTGGTGTTACCAGGAATTTTTAAATAAATTATTAAGACTTTTTACAGATTGAGACTATATATATATACACACATATATATATATATAGTCTCAATCTGTGAAATACATATGAAATACATATGTACAATGAAATACAATGAAATACACATATATATATATGTAAATATATATATATATATGTATTTCATTCATTGTGTTGATATAAGAGAAATTTTTTTAGTTGATGCAAATTTCCTTGCTATCAAAGTGGTTGGCTTGTTTTCAGTGAAGTATTTGCTAAACAAATTCTTCCCTCTGCTTCCTTCTGAGAAAAGCCTTTTCTTTCTCTCTATTTTAACAGGAGCTGGAATTCACAAAGTTGAGGTAGGAAACTGATTTTATTGATTTAAGTAGCATACCCAGTGTCAAGCATATTTAAGCTTGTTACTGTGATTCTTATGATTTGTAACTGGTATTCTCTATGGTGGTTACAGTGAAAGTTTACAGTCTGCTTCTTTTCAGCAGTTTGATGGATAAAATATTAATGTAAAATCAAGAGTGTTTCTTAGTTTACAAATAATTCTGAAGCATAATATCATATTACAAGGTGTATCTTTCAAGGCTGAATTTGCCTGTATGTTGCACTTGAGTGTGATCTGATTCCAAAGAAAACAGAAAGATTATAAGGAAACGTAACTTCACTAGGCAGTGGAACACAGTCATTTGCCATTGTAGACCTCTACAGTTTTCTTTAAGCCAAAGTAGAGAGAGAAGGTACTGTATAGTATAATGTACTACAGTATAATGGTAGTATTGAACCTGTCTTATCTAGGGGGGTTTGCAACAACAACAAAAAAAAAGGTTGATAAGGTTACACAAATTATAATTAGCATTTTGTGTTGTACTTATACTTCATTTTCACTCATTAACTCTTATAGTGTTGAGAGTCTCAATTGTTTTTGTGAAGTTTTCTGGAGAAAAATAATAGCTTTTTTAACATATCCTTTCAAAAGTTATTTTCTAACTCAATATTATGACAATAGTTTTGGAGTGCTGAATTTTATTACAGTAATCTTCTCTATCAATAAATATTTAATATAAGGGTAGAAAATATTCACAATATTTAACTTTAGTTATAGAGCATCATGTTGTCATGTTGTGTTTATGTCTTTGTAGGATAATACAATCTAAATTACCTTCTACAATAGTCATAAGAAATAGGAATACAATTTGTATAGAACTGCATATCTGAAAAACTTCCATTTTGGCTAAACAGGAAAGAATTTTTCAGGTTACTAAGTAGATTCTCAAGTGAATCATTGTTGCTCCCCTCTCCTACTGGAAACTCAAAGTACAAACAGGAAGCAAGAAACAGTGCAGAAACTGGGATTTAACAGACAACAAGTTCTTTGCTCCTGGGCATAGGATGGTGGTGGTGATCTAACATTGGTACGAAGCTGACTGACTATATCCACTTCAGGTTTCCTGTCATTTCCATGGTATTAATGATTTAAATGCAGGACTAATGGGAATTAAAGCATTAAAGGTGATCATGTGGCTGGTAATCAGCCCTGAGAAATGAAGGATACAGGCAGAACTGTCTCACAGCAGATAAATACCAGGTTGTGATACATTGTGCCTTAACACAAGATGGAAAATTTAAGATTCAGCAAACAAGATCATATAATCATAGAATGGTTTGGGTTGGAAGGAACTGCAATGATCATCTACTTCCAAACCTCCTGCCATGGGCAGGGACACTTTTCACTAGACCATGTTAATCAAAGCATCATCCAGTCTGACCTTGACCACTTCCAGGGGTGGGGAATCTGCAGCTTCTATAGGCACATCTCCTTCCCATTTGCATAGCACAGTGGACCAAAGGATTTTGAAATTCTCCAACTGAAATAAAATTATTTCTCAGATACTGTTTATCTGTACATTGGTCCCCTCTTGACTTTATATAAGTATCAGATATCTTTATCAGATATCTTTCATCAGAGATCTTTATGTGTAAAAATAGAAATTCTAACAAAAATCAAGATGCATCTTGATTAGTGTAGGTATTCCAAAATAAGAAAATTTGTCCCTCATTTTTCTAGGACAATTACAAATTGCCCTTAGTCCTTATGAACAACAACTGTTTGTGTTTCTGATAAAAGTAACTGATTTCATAGAATCATAGAATCATAGAATATCCTGAGTTGGAAGGGACCCTTAAGGATCATCAAGTCCAACTCTTGACACCGCACAGGTCTACCCAGAAGTTCAGACCATGTGACTAAGTGCACAGTCCAATCGCTTCTTAAACTCAGTCAGGCTCGGTGCAGTGACCACTTCCCTGGGGAGTCTGTTCCAGTGTGCAACCACTCTCTCAGTGAAGAACCCCCTCCTGATGTCAAGCCTAAACTTCCCCTGCCTCAGCTTAACCCCGTTCCCGCGGGTCCTGTCGCTGGTGTTAATGGAGAAAAGGTCTTGTGCCTCTCGACACCCCCTTACAAGGAAGTTGTAGACTGCGATGAGGTCTCCCCTCAGCCTCCTCTTCTCCAGGCTGAACAGGCCCAGTGCCCTCAGCCGTTCCTCGTACGTCTTCCCCTCCAGGCCTTTCACCATCTTCGTAGCCCTCCTCTGGACACTCTCCAACAGTTTCACGTCCTTTTTATACTGTGGTGCCCAGAACTGCACACAGTACTCGAGGTGAGGTCGCACCAGCGCAGAGTAGAGCGGGACAATCACCTCCCTAGAGCGGGACAATGTTTTTTAAGACCTCCAGGATCGAACAGGGTTATCTCATACACTACATTATGAAAATTAATGTTCCTATGTTTTATAGGATCAGGCCCTGTATTTGGGATAGAAGTTAATCCTTTTGAGATGATGAAACATCAACATAAAAATCATATACAAAATTATATATATGTGTATAATATATAATTACTTTTAACCTTTTGAACATAATAAAAGTCATTAACTGAATCAAATAGACTATATATTTTTCTAAATCCTGAAGATATTTTTTTTTATGTTATCATTCTAACAGATACATTTACAGATGGTCTGGGCAGGTGTGTGACAGAAAAAGGTCAAAACAAAATACCAATATACTTAACAAATATATTTTTACACTCTGTCACAAAAATCCATTAGTTGCATAGCAACTGTCTTTTTAATTGCTACTTGCAATCTAGATTTTAATAATTTAATTAGTATTTTATCTTCATTAAATTGTTTCACCCAAGAAATTTAATATATTAAATTCTCTGCTTGTTTTTAAATTGTCCTATTTACCTCCTTTCTTTGCCCTTCCAGCATGTTTGTCTATGCAGTATAGACTAAAATTCTTATTGATTTCATATTAGAAACAAAACCCAAAATGATTTAGCCTTATCCAAGAAGAAAAGTTATAACATTGTAGGTAGCTTTTGTACCTTAAGTCATTGGAGTTCAAGAAAGCACTAGTGAAGTATGTAGGGCTTCCTAATACTGCCACATTACAACTACAAGGAGAAATTTGCAGGACTGGAGCTAAAAATAAGGTTTTCAAAGGCAGAATTCAAAGTGACCTGGGACATTCAGACACTGGCCTAATTTTAGAGATAGTGATTTCAGTGCATTAAAAATAATAATAATAATAATAGTAATAATAATAATAAAAGTTCCCCTCAGATTATTTAATCTTACATAACCAGAATTACTGTCTCTCATGAAAAACTTTGATCTATTGCTCTATATTAAATTGTTCATGAAAAGCTGAAACACAACAAGAACCAAGTAGTGCAGGAACAGCTATGTGAGAGGAGAGGGAATCAGGTGGTATCGAACTACCTGAAGAACTACAACCACATTTACTAAGAAAAGATACAGCTGATCCATAGTGCTCGTAAAAACTGCTAGCTGTTATAAGAGAGGAGAAAACAGGAATAGTAAGCAAGTTTTGTGAACTAAGCTTGTGAAAATACATAGGGATAGACTTTCATACCAAACTCTTCAAACTTCTCGAGCCTTCTGGATCTGAAGGAAGATAATAAAGGAGACACCCCCTGTTAGTATTTTGCAAATTCAAACTAGTGTGCTCAGCAGTTCTGGAGTCTATATGTTTTATAGTTATGGAGAGGCAGCAAGAAATTTTCACTCAGCAGGAATATCTGTGTGATATCTGTTACAAACTGTGTCTTCCTTACAAATTATCACCCGTGAAAAACTTTAATTTTTAAAGCTGTTAACAATTTTTATAAAACTTCATATTCCAATATCCTTTTTATGATTTGAATAAGTATGATTTCCTCTCATGTTCCTCCTATTCCTGTTTGAATAGAAAGTCAAATCTGCATATTATATACAGATACCTGAATATCTGAAACAGAACAAAGTATAAATGGTTTATCAAACTGTTCTGATATATTTAGCCTGCAAAATATTATTTCATAGAATCACAGAATCACAGAATAGTCTAGGTAGGAAGAGACTTCCAAGATCACTGAGTCCAGCCTCTGACCTAATGCTAACAAGTCCTCCACTAAACCATGTCCCTAAGCTCTACATCTAGACGTCTTTTAAAGACCTCCAGGGATGTTGACTCAACCACTTCCCTGGGAAGTCTATTCCAATGTCTAACAACCCTTTCAGTAAAGAAGTTCTTCCTAATATCCAAACTAAACCTCCCCTGGCACAATTTTAGTCCATTCCCCCTTGTTCTGTCACCAGGCACATGGGAGAATAGACCAACCCCCACCTCACTGCAGCCTCCTTTAAGGTACTTGTAGAGTGCAATGAGGTCGCCCCTGAGCCTCCTCTTCTCCAGGCTAAATAGTCCCAGCTCCCTCAGCCATAAGACTTGTTCTCCAGACCCTTCACCAGCTTCATAGCCCTTCTCTGGACTCACTCAGGCACCTCCATGTCCTTCTTGTAGGGAGGGCCTCAGAACTGAGCACAGTACTCGAGATGCAGCCTCACCAGAGTTGAGTACTAGTGAAACTGATAAAAATATTGTATAATGGTTTCTGTTTCCAAAAGCAAAGAGTTGTTCTTTAGTAAATTCTGGGAGGATTAATTTCTATTGTAGTGCTTTCTGCCAGTATTTTATCTATCTAACATACTTTGTAATAATCTTTTGTGTAAACTCTTCATCACATTCATATCTTCCCTTTCACCCATTCTGTCTTACTCATGCACTTTATTTCTTACCTGCAAAGAATTTTCATAAGTTTTGAGATTATCGTGGAACAATTTGAGACATTTTACAGGTAGATTGTTAAAACAAAACTAACAAATAAGACAGCCTTACTCATGTATGTAAACACTTTGGTAGTTTACCTAAAAACAAAACAAAACAACAACAAAAAAAATCTCATTGGTTGATTACCTCCCTCGTTATAATGTTTGTCTAAATAGAATTAGTAGAGTATGAGTACCTACCATTTTTTTTTTTTTCACTGATCACACATGAGTTCATGGATGTTAATATTCAGGGTCATTAAAAAAAAAAAATAGTAGAAATTAGATCCTTCCAAATAAGTGATACTTTAACATTTGGATCCATAAAATAGAATAAACATTATAAAAAAAAATAAACCTATAAACATCAGAAAGATGGATAAGTTGACACACCATTCTGAATATCTCTGTTTAATAATATTATATTTCATTTCCCACACAAAGAAAACAGCCATTACCCAGAGCAGCCATTCGTAAACAGCCATTTTGAACAGATTGCATCCTTGTTGGTGGTATGATAATTGAAATAAGTTTACCCGTCTTTTATGAGGAGTTATCAGACATATATAATACCTACTAATCAACTCACTAGCTTTTGCAAACATCAGTTTCAATATCAAAAGCTATAAAAGAATAAATGAAATAACGGAGAAAATATTATAGAATTAACAAATAACAGTATGCTGTATTGCTTGCACTGAGGGAGGTAGAAGAGAAGGGGACCTACAGATCATATTTTGGGGTTTTGTTTATGGGCATTGTTTTCAGTATTTATATGTGTCTGCTTTTGGATCTCTTTAAAGCCTGCTTTGAAGTAACTTTATGGATGATAATCAAAAGAGTTATGTGACCATCAGTCTCTCATTTGTTTCTCTTATAATAATATATATGTATTTGTTTCTCTTATAATAATAATCACAATTTTCAATTACTTGCTCTATGTTTATGCAATGGGCTAGAAAGGCACTACCTGTCCTATAGTAAACTGAATTAATGTAATTATTTCTTCACCACCTTGGATAGATTTTATCATCATCATCATCATTTTTAATTGCTTTAGGAACTGGAATTTGGTACTATCAAAGAAAAGTGGATGAACTTTGGTGGAGATGGAACAGTGGTGAATTCCACATTCATCCCTGGAATTTATGTGTTCTATTTAACTTTGGTGTAGAATCAATGGAAGTTTTGTTGACAAGCTTGCAATAGTCTCACTTTTTATGAGTCACTGCACTGTTTCTATCTACAAGCATTTCCTTTTATGTAGAAACTATATTTAGCTGGTGAAAGAAGTCATAATACAAGAATAGATGCATCAGCTGCAGTTACGTAGATAATGGCAGCTGCAAGAATTGCAAGGTATCTTGTTGGTCTCAGAAGATGCAGGAAATACTGACCTGCTGTCTGCTGCACATACAGTACTTTGCATTGCTTGAAACACCAAGAGCAGTTTGGAAAAGGCAGTTCTATACAGAGATCAAACTACCTTTCTTTGTGCAGAAGGCAGAAAACTCATGTGTTTTGCCACAGTAGTGCAGCACTGTGCAGAACTGGTTTGGCAAAATGAGATAGCTAATACTCAAAGACCCCATGGATACTGAAAAGGGGCTGTCTTTAGGCTACCACCAGTCTAAATTTTACATTAGGTGCATTCCTAGAACATATCATTTTATTTTTTTTTCTACCTGAATTGACCCCAATTCCTCCACTCTCCTGAATGTGACATGTAAAAGCATTACTATAAGGCATCAAACAAATTTAAAGGTAGTTGAGAACTTACCAGGAACTGATTCCTATTGCTTTTATTAGAAACCAATGGATAATAATCTCTGGCATGCAAAGATGTGAATACATTTGCTTAAACGTCAAATACTGATGTTACTAATACTGATGCTACTTAGAAAAAAATATCTTACACGTTCAGAAAAAAAAAAAAAAAGACAACCAAAAGACAACCATATTGTTGAATATGATTACAAATTCCCATCAGTCTATGGATACATTTGAGTTTTCATTATTTTCACAATACTATGTGCAAAAGGCAAAAAACTATCTACAGAGTGGTCTGGTACTTTGCATTCAGTAATGAAAGAGAATGTGCGTTTGGTTAAATACTTCTCTGACAGGTGAGCACTGAAAGGGAAAAATATACCTACATTTAGACCTCCAGGGATGGTGACTCAACCACTTCCCTGGGAAATCTATTCCAATGTCTAACAACCCTTTCAGTAAAGAAGTTCTTCCTAATATCCAAACTAAACCTCCCCTGGAGCAATTTTAGTCCATTCCCCCTTGTCCTGTCACCAGGCACTTGGGAGAATAGACCAACCCCCACCTCACTACAGCCTCCTTTAAGGTACTTGTAGAGTGCGATGAGGTCGCCCCTGAGCCTCCTCTTCTCCAGGCTAAATAGTCACAACTCCCTCAGCCACTCCTTATAAGACTTGTTCTCCAGACCCTTCTCCAGCTTCGTAGCCCTTCTCTGGACTTGCTCAAGCATCTTGATGTCCTTCTTCTAGTGAGGGGCCCAAAACTGAACACAGTCCTCGAGGTGCGGCCTCACCAGAGCTGAGTACAGGGGACAATCACTTTCCTGGACCTGCTGGCCACACTCTTTCTTATACAAGCCAGCATGCTGTTGGCCTTCTTGCCGAGGTGATCAGCTCCAGGGCGGACACGTTCTGCAGTGGAGTGGGGGATCGGGACTGGCAGGGCTATTTTCCTGGCATCGAGGCCACTTCCCTGGACCTGCTGGCCATGCTGTTTCTTATACAAGCCAGGATGCTGTTGGCCTTCTTGGCTGCCTGAGCACACTGCTGGCTCATATTCAGCCGACTATCAACCAATACCCCCAGGGCTTTCTCTGACAGGAAGCTTTCTAACCACACATCTCACAGCCTGTAGCTCTGATTGGGATTGTTCTGGCACAGGTGCAGGACCTGGCACTTGGCCTTGTTGAACTTCATACAGTTGGCCTTGGCCCATTAGTCCAGCCTATCCAGATCCTCCTGCAGAGCCTTCCTACCCTCGAGCAGATCGACACACACACCTAACTTGGTGTAGTCTGCAAACTTACTGAGGGTGCACTCAATCCCCTCATCCAGATCATTGATAAAGATGGTAAAGAGGACTGACCCCAGTACTGAGCCTTGGGGGACTCCACTAGTGACCGGCCTCCAACTGGATTTGAATCCATTCACCACAACTCTCTGGGCCCGGCCATCCAGACAGCTCTTCACCCAACAAAGCATATGTTAGTCCAAGCCATGAGTAGCCAGTTTCCTGAGGAGAATGCTGTGGGGAACGGAGACAAAAGCCTTGCTGAAGTCAAGGTAGACCACATCCACAGCCTTTCCCTCATCCACTAAGCATGTCATGTTGTCTAGAAGGTGATGAGATTTGTCAAGCAGGACCTGCCCTTCATAAACTCATGCTGACTGGGCCCGATTGCCTGCTTGCCCTGCAAGTGCTGCATGATGATGCTCAAGATAATCTGCTCTATGAGCTTCCCTGGCATGGAGGTCAAACTAACAGGCCTATAGTTCCCTGGGTCTACCCTCCGTCCCTTCTTGTAGATGGGCGTCAGGTTTGCTAGCCGCCAGTTGAGTGGGACCTCACCTGATAGCCAGGACTGGAAAGTGGCATGGCCAGATCTTCTGCTAGTTCTCTCAATACCCTCGGGTTGATTCCATCTGGCCCCATGGACTTGCATACATCCAAATGCTGTAGCAGGTCACCAAGCATTTCCTCATGGATTATGGGAACCACAATCTGTTCCCCATCCCCTTCCACCAGCTCAGGGTACTGGCTGTCCAGAGAACAACTGGTTTTGCTGCTATAGACTGAGGCAAAGAAGGCGTTAAGCACCTCAGCTTTTTCCTCATCTCTGGTAACTAAGTTTCCCCCCACATCCAGTAAAGGGTGGAGATTCTCCTTAGTCCGTCATTTTGTGCTGATATATTTATAAAAAAAAAAATGTTGTCTTTAACAGCAGTAGCCAGAATGAGCTCCAGGTGGGCTTTGGCCTTTCTAATTTTATCCCTGAACCACCTCACAACATCTTTATAGTCCCCCTGAGTGGCTCGTCCTCTTTTCCAAATATTATAAACCCTCTTTTTTCTCCCATGCTCGAGCCGCAACTCTCTGTTCAGCCAGGCTGGTCTTCTTCCGTGCCAGCTCGTCTTTGGGAACATGGGGACAGACCGCTCCTGAGCCATTAAGATTTCTTTCTTGAAGAGCGCCCAGCCTTCCTGTTCTCATCTGCTCTTCAGAACCACCTCCCAATGAACTCTGCCAACCAGTGACCTGAACAGCTCAAAGTCAGCCCTCCGGAAGTCCAAGACAGCAGTTTTACTGGTCCCCTTCCTGCCTTCGCCAATTATCGAGAACTCTACCACTTCGTGGTCACTCTACCCGAGACAGCCCCCGACCACCACATCTCCTACCAGTCCTTCTCTGTTAGTGAACAGAAGGTCTAGCGGGGCACCTCCCCTGGTAGGCTCGCCAGCCAGTTGCGTCAAGAAGCTATCATCCACACTCTCCAGAAACCTCCTAGACTGCTTTCTCCGGGCTGTGTGGTGCTTCCAGGATATGTCTGGAAAGTTAAACTTTCCCTCACTTGTAAATTCTCGGATCTTAAAGCTTGATGTCTACTGGTGTATTCCAGCAGATAATATTTTTTATATAAACATAAAAATAAATCAGCTCATTGTTTTAGTTAAAAAGATAAAAAGAAATTGTTATACATATTAATTTTATGTGATTCAGATAAGTATTACGAGTTATATAGTTGCATGAAATGTCATAGGTATTGTTTGTAGAGATAGGGACTTGAGTAACTTGGAAAAGTTCCAATACCTTGTATATATTTTCTTTGTCATACTGTTCTTTTGCTTATGGAACAAAATCAGGTGATGAGGATGGCAAATTTTTTGAGTGAGATGTTGCTGATTGTAGACATTTCTGATTATTAATGTTAACAAAAGAAGAGAAGTTGTCCTAAATTTCTACATGTATACTCAGCATTGCTCCCTGAATAGATTCATTTGAATGAGTAGTTAAGCATGTATATATACATTTTAGGGACTTAATGACTAATCTCGTCAATGCAGGACTATGCATTTTACTGAGGTTTGCCTTAACATTTCCAAATGTACTTGTTGTGTAACTACTTTTGGCAGGCTATCAGAGAAGCAGAGCTCAACCCACTGAGCAGCTAAGGCTGTGATACCCTGTGATACCCTGATCGCAGAAAACCCTTCAAGGTGATGTTGTCAAGAGTTGTCCATGCTTTGACTTCCATCTTGGGTCCTCAACAGATTCCTCATGTTCAATCTGTTTATTTACTTTCCATCCCAGTCCCTTAGCTCCTTCCTGGTCCAGTATGAATTAGTAGGCAATTCAATACCAGTAGGAATTTACAAGCATAGAAATTTCAGAAGCACATGTTGGCAAAATACCTAGAATATAAAAGAAATAATATCTTGGGCAATAGAAGTCAGGAAAAGACTCATTACTAGCATATCAAGTATTGTTTGAGTGATATCAAGTAATTTACTAATATGTGCATATTTTCCCCCTACAATAAAATCACTTCTATTCCCTATAAGTGTGACATTACTTTGGATCACAGATATTTGAAAGCCATAATTTTGGATGGCATGTGTAGCCATTGAAAAATGTAATCCTTGCAGTGAATCAAATGAAAAACTAACTGGAAAACAGTACATATTGCAAGCAAAATAGCTGGCTTGGAAGTATATCCCAGGGTTTCAGATGATGTCATAATCTGCTACAGTAAATTTAATAGTATTGTTGCCTGGAAGCTAAACCATTATACTATGTTTAATTTCACTAAGATGTAAATTACATGGTTCACTGTTGTATAGTGCTGGCTACTGCCATTGCAGATTCTTGTTCGTGCAGCTGTCAGGAATTGTAATTTCTATGGGGATTTTGTTTAGCTGGAAGTCTTAAGCTTTTATAGATCTTTTAAAAATTATTTTATCCCTCCCTTATTTGCCTTTCCTCCTTCTCATCTCTGCACTCATCTCTTTTCCAGCAATATTAACAGAATGGCAGGCTGACTCCTTGAAGCATATCAATAAATATTCAGTCCTTGAAGAAGACAAGAGCAATATGACTTGAGTGACTTCTTTCCTGATATCACATTTGGTTTTAGTGAGCCTTTAAGCCAAAAAGAAAATGCTCTTCTTATAGAAAAATAGCTATTTTGTGTGTTTAGATTCCATCTTTTATGGTAACTGTCAGCATGAAATTTGAGGAGACATTCTGTATCAACAAGTAGCTTTTACCAGAATTATATGGATATAAACTTTTCTCCCAAGTGAGTACATCAACACTTCTGTTATTATCCAAATTTTCCAGCTCAATTGCACAGGAAAGTAGCCTGACTATATGTAAAAAATGCAGGTGTGCATTTAAAGTAGTAGACAATATTTTCTATCATTAAAATCTAGTCCAATAATTCACTATTAACATCTAGTGATAATCTTTAATATCAGTGATTTCTTATTATAAGTGTTGTGATACATGACAATGATGAAGCTATGGGAAGCTTATTGTTTGTCCTTTCAAATGCCTGCTAGTTTAAAAATATCTTACTCTTACATGTCTGTATATTTTTCTCTTTGCACTTGTCTGTGGGTGGATCTTGTGCCCATCTGCACTGCTTGCCTATTACATGCTTCTGACAACAAAATTGATTATAGACAAAATTGATTATAGCATTATGCATATACGGGAAATTGGTGGACAATTTAGATTAGCATTTAAGAGCAACTATTGCTAATAAAGAGGCAATTCACAGCAGAGGTGTACTAGAGATTACGGAAAATAAATCAGCAATAACTGGTGCCATTTCTAAATCACACACAATTAAAACTAATTCTATCTTTATCTTGAAATTTTTAAAGCAAAGGTTCAAGTGACTCTGATTTACAGAAATGTGTTAATGTTTGTTGTTGTCAGTTGGATTTTTTCATGTAGTAAAGTTATTGCCTACATTTTTGTTCTGGCTGTATTTCTTTCCTTATTGTAGTTGTGGTCTACTGGCATGAATTCCTACTCTACCAGCACAGTTGTGGTATATTAGGCATTCAGTGTCTGTGAGAGAAGACATGCTTCTGTCAGTGCTTTGCAACTTTCCTGTGACTAATGTATATCTGAAAGCAGAATAAAGGTGCTGTAAATAATAAATAAATAAATAAATAAATAAATAAATCTAAAAGCAGCCATAGGAGCTCTTTGAATTTGTCTGAATTTGTCTTTGAAATTGTCTGTATGAGAACATGCAATCCTTTAGTGGAGAAATTTAGCTGGTTGTTGTTGTTGTAGTTGTTGTTTTGTTTTGTTTTGTTTTGTTTTGTCATATATTTGAACACAGGGAGTTTGGAGCTGTGTTTTGTGTTAAAGGATGTGTTTAGGTTATTTGCTTCTAGAAGTTTTGGGTAATGGATAAACTAAAATTCTCATGACCTTGAGTGAGGTTTTACCAACAAAAACTGATCCGATTCTCTTCCTCTTACCTTCACATCACTAACTTGGGAATCTTAATCAGCCTACAGTGAAGAGAGTCCCATATGCAAACCTGCTCTATTTTTTATCCTTCTTTCTCTGTGAATCTTTGCTTTATCAAGGTATAGAAATTTGTGCAAAAAGAGTATCATGGAAGGTATTTAATTTTGCACAGAGGCTACAGAAGGGAGGCCAAATAACTTCCAAATGAGATTTGGTATACGTACAAACTCACAAGTGAAAAAAGCAACAAGGAATAAGAAATTATTTTAGCTGTAAGACTTGTGAGACAAAAACTGGAAAAACACTATGGCCAAAGTTCTCTCCTTTGTGCTTGACACGTATAACTCAGGTAGACACTAATATACCAGGGCAGGTGGAGGAATGAGCTTCAGGATTCAGCATGGTATTAGGAATGTGGCATCTTGAATAGGGAGGATTGGAAAGATGGAAACTCCTATCTACACGGGAAAAGATAATCTACATCTTTTATTATTTATTTAACCTTGATATTTTGGGGGTCTACAGCCTGAAGAGAAGGCTCTGGGGAAACCTCACTGCAGCTTTTCAATATTTAAAAGGAACTTATAAAAAAGATAGAGAGAAACTTTTTGCTCAGGCAGATAATGACTGAAAGAGAGGGAGATTTAAGGAGAGGGAGATCCTAAAAGAGGGGAGATTTAGATTAGAGGTTAAGAGGAAATTCTTCGTTTAGAGGGTGGTGAGGCACTGGCAGAGGTTACCCAGAGAAGTTGTGGATGACCCATTCCCTGGAGGTGTTCAAAACAAGTTTGGATAAGGTCCTGGGCAACCTGATCTAGTGAGTAACATTCCTGCCCATGGCAAAGGGGTTGTAATTAGATATCTTCCAACCCAAGCTATTCTGTGATTCAATGATTTTAGTTCTAAAATACAGTTTGCCTTAGAGTGCCCTGGGTAAAGTGAGGAACACTACCTGTTCCTGCAACATAAGTAACTTGACATATTAGAGAAATCATTACTGTATTATGAATAGATGGCAAACTCTCCTTCACAATCTTCTTCTTCTCCCCGTTCCTCAGGGTTTTTCATTTGAAAGAGAAAATTTGCAAACTATGAAGTGAAGAAAGTCTTTGCATCCATTGAAGTGGCAAATTTTCCTTTCTCTTATTGCTTCTTTATACATGGTTTTATATGTAGATGTGATATCTTTGATTTTCAGTTTATCAGAATTGTATAAAATGTGGTGACTTAGTATTTCATGCTAAGAGAATATTCTACAAATGAAATGGACAGAGGAAAACAGGAAACATCAGGGAAAAAATGAAAAATCTTTTTTTTTTTTTTTTTTTTTAAAAAAGTTACATTTATTTTTTTATTGTCCTCACAAAATATTTGTTAATTTGTTTTCTTTTAAAGAAAAAATATGTCCAATTCAGATATTATTTCTAGTTCCTTTTTCCAAAATAAGTAATTAAATATGTGAATTGGTGGTGCTTCTGTTAAGTGTAGAAAATATCATATTGGATCTTCAGAAATTACTTAAAAGACAGATCATATGTCATGAAATTGGAATTGTAGTTAGCCTTTTTTTATATATATAAATTTTACAAACAAAAATAATTATATGGGAAGCATATATTTTTCCATGTCATTTGTAATTTTACCATACTTTTCTGAATACTCAGCTGTACCTTGTTTTCAAAAGTGTGATCAGAATCAGAATATAAGTTTTAAAGGGATAAAAATCTCAAAAGTGGGCAAGCATGACAGTGTAAACCAGCGGCTCACATCCATGTCCCGTGATCTTCTACTTAGAAGATCATGTGTATGTGTACTATGCCTACATTACAGACCTTTCTGGCTTTTATTTTGACATGCTAAGACACAATTTCATTTCATGAGGAAAAAATATTGCAATTTTTTAAATTCATTTGGAAAGAGTTTAAAACACTGTATAATACTGTAGAATACTGTATAACATAACTATTTAAAAGCTTTTTCCTACAGAATTTTATAGCATAGTTCAGGTTCATTGAGGCCATGACTTGCAAGTAATGAAAAACAACTGAACAAAACCAGAAAAGTAAAAATTTAGGAATGAGGAATGTGACAAGGAATGGCAGCATGTTTATAAATAAATTGTTTAAAAAAAAAAAAAAAAAAAGAAAAAAGAAAAAAATGGAAATGAGAGAAGGGAAAGAATAATTTATAAGTACATAAGATTAATAAAAATGTGGAGTTTATTTCTACTTCATTGCATCACTTCAACCAATATATAATATATATATAATGTATATGTTCCACTACTATGTACCTCTGTGACCTGAATTTGTGCTAAATATCTTTGTAATGAAAATACTATGAACAAGACATTTTTAATATCTTTCATTTTAATATATCTCCATAGTTGTATGCAGACTTGACACACATTTTTAGGGACTGTTCTCTGTCCCTAAGGCTGATAAAACTATTTGAGATTGTGGGTAGTTTGTTACAGGGAATTTCCTCTTTCCTTTAATCTATGTCACATTTTGAATTCTCAAAAATATCATAATAACTGGAATCTTAACTTTAAGGATTTCATACTTCTAAGTATACAGATTATTCCTAGATATATAGTCATTCTATCTGCACGTTTCAGATCTGTGTAATCTATACTATGCTATGGAAATAGTTAGGAAAATGTCCTCTGCATAGAGGTCAGTGTTTTCAAAAATGGACTAAACACATATTTGAGGGCTCAGTATCCATGAAAATGTTCTAAATATACAAATTACTGAAATTTCTGAACTATCCATATAGCCTTGCTTTAGAGAAAGGTATTTTTATCGAATAATGGGAGGCTTTGGGAGCCCTCCTTCATCAATAACTATTTTATCAGTTTCTATGACCAGAATAACAGTGTCAAACTTTGTCTCTTTAGTACCTTCTGCCTATCGCAGCTCTCTGCACAAACAGGAATGCCAAAAACATTCAATACTCTGAAGTGAAACAATGTCACTAAGCCAAAAGCTGTTCTAGTACAATAGAAAATTCATGTTGATTTTCAAGAAATTTGGGTCAAGTAAAGTAAGTTAACACTTGTAATAAAAACAGCAAGTACTTCAAAATTTGTGTATTACTAATCTTCCTTAAATGTGTTATCCTTATGTTAGACCAACTAGCTAGGTAGTGGCCTTCTTTTGCCTTATTAGTTTATATCTAGAAATATTTTAGTTATTTTGAAGATAGAATGATTTCTCTTTTGAGAATAATAGAATGTTTTCTGACAACACAAAGAAGTACAGGGTTTTTTTTTTTTTGGTTCTAATTTCCATTTATCTTCAGCCTGTTTTATTATTATTATTATTATTCTTTCAGTAGACACTTGAGTCAATGATCCTTACTGTGTCAGTAACACTAATATACAGATATACAAATTTTCCACATCTATTATGGTTAATTTCACATAGGGGGATGGACTTCATTGACTGTCCTAAAGCCTTGCAAAATGCAGAGAAAATATTATCCACAAGTCTTTTATTATTATTATTATTTTAAGACATAAGGGAGGGAGAAAGAAGAATGAAAATGTATATGCATTTTTAAAATAATCCTATGCTCCTTCCATCCCATTAATTCTTTAAATTATTTTCCCATTCATTTTTCCCATGACACATTCATCACTCTCAAAAAGCCAGAGTCCAAATGAACCAGATGTGCTGAACGTGCAAATAACTGAAAAATAGGTTTCCCTGGAAACAAGATGAAAGCTTTCAGAAGAGCTCCACCTCCTGCTCAGCTTGCTTTTTCATTTTAGTGGTTCAGTAATAGCATATCAAGACACTTACACACAGATTGTCCCCTCCACTTACATGAGCAGGGGGTAACTACTTCAGGCCGGATTCAGACAAGAGAGATTCCATTTCAGTGTTTTTCACTGTTTTATTCTATGTAAATTTGTAACTCTTCTATCTGCATATGGATTGGGCAGGATGGGCATTTTTGCAGATGGTGTCATAAAACAGCTGCCTTTCACACTGTTCCCTGGCAAACATGTGGTTAACTGTGTATAATATCTACTAGAAGACCACTCCAATTAGCACTCATTTATTTGGAATCCCTTTCCCGGAACTTAACGTCAATATTGAAGAGTATTTTGAAATTCAGATGGGAGATGAATGACTACCCAAAAACTTCACCTACCATAACCTGCTAGCTCTTTTCCCACAGATTTTGTACAGTTTGCAGATGCCAGAGGGGCAGCCATAAATGCAAGCCTCCTTTCTTTTTGACATCGCCCTGCCTTTTCCTATGGTTCTCAGCAATTCATGTGACTGAGGTGCCTTGGTGCCAAACACTTACAATATAGTACCTCTGGTACAATTAAATTGCTGGAACACTTTAGCATAACTTTGGCCTTTTGTGCTCCTTCACATAATACGAATGTGAGAGGAGTAATAGAACGTCAGCAGATGTTCAACATTAAGTAGCTCTGTAATCAAGATCACTTTCCCTTAACAGAGTGATCTTTTCTGACCTCACAAACCTTTCCTTTTATAGACCAAGAGCCGTGTAGTTTACTGGGAGAAATATTGCTGTAACAATAAAGTTCAGTATGAATTTTTATCACATTGTGAAGCAATCATTACTTACCCTGAGAGTGAACAGAGGAGACCCTTGATGCATTGTTCCTACTTTCATTCTTCATCTGATCAGGGAGAGGTGGAATAAATCCACTCAGACTATAACACATTTCTGAAATGAGAGCTGAGAGAAGTAGAATATTAAAAATTTCAGTTGAAACTAATGCAGGGCGACAAATAACAGAAGTATTTTGGCCTGTTAATGAGAAGCTGCTATCTGGATTAGCATGTATTTGCTGTATTTCTAATTAGTTTTCATTGTATTAACATGCTAATGTTAATATGATACATTACTTTTAGTTGTGCAGGCATAAAGCCAATTTTTAGGAAAATGGACTTCTAGAGAATGAAACTAAGGAAGCAATGAATAACTAATTTACAAAAACTACTCAGCCAAATTCTACAGCAGAAAGACAAAGTTCATAATCTTTTTTTTTCAATATGGCCTTATAATTAACCAATGTATATATGACTAGCATTAGTAATAATCTCCTCTGGAAACTGGCACCTAGTTTTTATTCTGATCTTATTTCCAGTAGAAATAAAGATTATACCTGGCTCTAACCTCAGTAGAGTTGTGTTCTTTGAATAATAACAAGATACAGAATATATGACAGAGCTTAGCATTAATGAAACATGGAGACCCCACTCCTCCCTTTCCTTCAAAAGTACACATGCATACAGAAATGTAATTTCTGAGGAGTAAGTACTACTTCATCAAAATGTAGGGTACCTAGTTTAGTTGACAGTAGTAACATTGGTTGGACTTATTGAACATTGTTATTGATTCATGAATATTCCAAGGGGATAATTTATTTATTTATTTATTTATTTATTTATTTTTGTGAACTGTACACTCTGATGAAAGTGCTGTTTAATATTCTAAAGTACCAAATTCATCTTCTCTTTGTAGAAACGGACTTTCTATAACAAAACCTCTTTGTAATAGCAATAATGCATCTCTGTGGGGAATGTTTATCATGAAGTGTTTGCACTTGGAAATACTAGACATTTTGTCTTGTATTACACAACTCCCTAAGGATATAAGTGTATAGAAATATCCAATATCTCCCATTCAACTTTATAGCTTAAATATTACTTAGAACATTCTGTCCATACATTTGTGTAAGGTTAGATAAGCAATACATTTATTGAACTTCATAGTCAGTGATATATTATTTCCTGTGCCTTGCATCTTCTGTCAGTATTCCCAAATTGAGGCAGATACATATGGACACTATGGACAGATAGATAAAGAGATAGATTTCAGTACAGGTAGAGAAATTATATCAGAAGTGTCAAAAGAACTTCTACAGGGAAATCTGCCTCATATGAGGGAATAATCTCAGACCTCTCTGAGGTAGGCTGGTGTTATGTGGACTGGACAGACTTGCTAAGCTGCTCACAGTGCTCAGCTAATACCTTGTCATAGGGCATAGCAGATCTGTTCCTCAATGTCCGCATATTTGATCCTCCCTGTCCCAAATGTATGAGGTTCTCAAGACCCATTGTTTAGCTGAATGTTACTGATATGGAACACCATCTTTATCTTGGTCCTGTGGCTTATTAATGCAGAAACTCTGTAAGAACTTGCTGTGTTTTTGCAAACAAATACTTTGTTCCACAGGTTAGAGAGATTTGTGAGACCCCAGGGCTGCAAGTTGAATTCTTGTATAAAACTTGGATAGCAGTTAAACATAGCTGAACGGAGAACATCCTGTTAATGCCATGATCAATTAAATTTGCTACTCTTTCTTTTATGTTAATTATATCCATAGTGTTATTAATCTGCATAGTTTTATTAGTGAAATATCCATGAATGATGCAGACATAAATATGAATATTATTCTGTGAAAAAAAAAAAAAAAAAAAAAAAAAAAAAAAAAAAAAAAAAACTGTGTAAGCAGGCTAAAAATGAAGTCTTAAAAATGTTTCTAGTTTGCCAGATAGAAAATACAGAATCATAAAATCAATGAGGTTGGAAAAGACCCCTAAGATTATCAAATCCAACAGTTAACCTAGCACTGCCAAATCTACCACTAAACCATGTCCCTAAGCACCATATCTAGACATCTTTTAAATAACTTCAGGGGTGATCAACAACTTCCCTGGGCAGCCTGTTCCAATGCTTCACAACCCTTTCAGTGAATAAATGTTTCCTAATATCCAACCTAAACCTCCAGTTGTGTAACTTGAAGTCATTTCCTTGTGTCCTCGACGTCCTTCTTGTAGTGAGGGGCCAAAAACTGAACACAGTGTTCGAGATTCACCAGATCCAAGTACAGGGAGAAAATCACTTCCCTAGTCCTGCTGACAATGCTACTTCTGATACAAGCTAGGATGCTGTTGGCCTTCTTGGCTACCTGAGTGCATTGGTGGCTCATAATCAGCTGGCTATCCACCAATAAATACCACCAGGTCCCTTTCTGTTGCATAGTTTTCCAGACACTCTTCCCCCAACCTGTAGCATTGCATAGGATTGTTTTGATCCAAGCACAGGACCTGACACTTAGCCTTATTGAAACTCATAAAATTGGTCTCATCCCATTGATCCAGACTATCCAGATTCCTCTGCAGACCCTTCCAACCCTCAAGTAGATCATCAGTCATGTCTAAGTAGTGTCAGCTGCAAACTTAATACGTGTGGACTTGATATCCTCATTCTGATAATTAATAAAGATACTGAAGAGAACTGGACAATATACTGAGCTCTGAGGTACATTACTTGTGACTGTCCACCAAATGGATTTAACTCAAGTCATCACAACTTCCACAGCTGCCCAGAATAATCTACATCCATACAGTCTATAAGTAGCCAGTTTTTGCATGAGAATGCTGTGGAAAAGTATCAAAAGCTTTACTAGAGCTTAGACAACACCCACAGCCTTTCTGTTATCCACTGACTACTGCAAACAAGTATTGTTTCTTTAGAATCTCAAAATATTCTGTAATTCTCTGGTGGTTTTACAGTGCTAGGCAGCTGAACAACAGAATAGCTATCTCATTCCCCCTCCTCAGTTGAGATAAGAATAAGTTAATTAAAGAGAAAAAATATTGTTAAGGAAATATTATTATTAATTAAACAAGTCACTTAAAGGGAAAAAAGGGAAAGGGGAAGAGGGAAGGGGAAAGAGAATAACAAAACAAAACAAGTAAAAGCTATGTGGAAGTCCAAAGGAAAGAAATTACTCTCTACTTCCCACAATGAGCAATGCTTGACCATGTCCTTGAAGCAGGGCCTCAACACACGTAGCTGGTTTTCGGGAGGACAGACATTTTCACAACGAGAGCCCACCCCTCCCCTCTTCTTCCTTTTTCCACCTTTTATTGCTGAGCATGACATCATACGGTATGGAATATCCCTTTAGTTGGTTTAGGTCAGCTACCCTGGTGATCTCTTTCTCACTTTTTTCCCCACCCCCTAGGAGGGTTAGAGCAAGTCCTGATGCTGTGCCAGCACTTCTCAGCAGCAGACACAACACCAGTGTGATACCACTTCTGTTCTAGCTACAAGTGCAGAGCACAGCACTGTATGGGCTGCTGCAGGGAAAGTTAACATCCCAGCCAGACCCAGTACAAATTTTCAATGGAAACTGTGCCTTTCAAATGCTGAAGTAGGTAACAGAAAAATGTACACCTTAAAACTAAAACTAAAAATAAATGGATCCAGGATTCAATTAACCTCACTTCAATCTACAAATAGATTTTGAAGACAATCCCCTTGGATTTGTTCAGGTTTAAGAAGAGAGGACAGTCAGGGCAGACTTTGTTCCTGTCTAATGAGAGTATCTAGTGAATTTAGACAAACTCTTCTCAGAAATGCACATAGAGAACAAAAGAAGCAGTGGACACATGATGTCATAGAGGAAACTCTAATTAGTGGTTTTATTTGTTTGTTTTCTATTTTTTTTAACAAACACTGCTTAATTTCTTGATCACATAAATCAGATTTTAGAAGAGGTTTTCCAGAGATTCTCTGAAATTTCTGTCCCTATAAATAGTCAAAACTTGATTTAACAAGCAACCTGTGCAACTTGTGCTAAGCTGGCCCTGCAAATTCTTCCAGATAGCAGAGTCCTCTTGTAAACTAAATCATTGTATGATTCTATGATTCTATGAATTCCAAATGATATAGTAAAGTCCAGGTTTGAAAGCAAGAAAGCAAGCAGGTAAGCAAACAAGAAAAAGTCTTCAGAGATTCACTATGATATTAAATATCAGGTCTTGAACATTGAATTCATTCCTTAACCAAACCCCTTGACAGACAAACTATCTCCTACACTCTACAGTGTTTCAGTAGCTACCTACTTTTCCAGTCTATAGATCCACCCTTAGTTTCTTTGGACAGCAGTTTCTGGGACTGACACAACCAACATAGGTCATCAGTATCACAGTCAGAAGTCAGGGGAAATTCAGATTTTATGATACCTAAGTCCCAGTCCGTAATGATATCCTGTGAGCTGAAATAGTATTAGGTAGGTAGATAGACAGATACATAGAATATGAGCCAGCATTGTGCCCTGGCAGCCAGGAGGGCCAGCCATATCCTGGGATGCATCAAGCACGGCATCGCTAGTAGGGCAAGTGAAGTAATTGCCCCACTCTACTCTGCGCTGGTGCGGCCTCACTTCGAGTACTGTGTGCAGTTCTGAGCACCACAGTACAAAAAGGACATCCAACTATTGGAGAGTGTCCAGAGGAGGGCGATGAAGATGATGAAGGACCTGGAGGGGATGACATATGAAGAGCTGCTGAGGTCACTGGGCCTGTTCAGCCTAGAGAAGAGGAGACTGAGGGGGGACCACATTGCGGTCTACAACTTCCTCGTGAGGGGGATTGGAGAGGCGGGTGACCTATTCTCCATAAACACCAGTGATAGGACCCGCGGGAATGGGGTGAAGCTGAGGCAGGGGAAGTTCAGACTAGATATCAGGAGGAGGTTCTTCACCGAGAATGTGGTTGCATACTGGAACAGGCTCCCCAGTGACATAGTCACTGCACCAAGCCTGTATGAATTTAAGAAAACTTTGGACTGTGCGCTAAGTCACATGGTCTAAACTTTTGGGTAGACCTGTGTGGTGCAAGAACTTGGACTTGATGATTCTTATGGATCCCTTCCAACTCGGAATATTCTATGATTCTATGATTCTATAGATAGATAGAGACACAGAGAGACAGACAGAAATAGATAGATAAAAACAACACTCTGAAAAGTGCCAACTTATTTGTATCAAATGGGTGTTACCCTTATTTGAAATGTGCACTTGAAACCTCAAAATACATTTAACCTCCTAAATAAGAATCCTCTACAGTAAAAAGTGATTAAATTAAATCAGTGTAGAAGTAACCTCATATCTAAAATATTATTAAAAAAGATTATTAAAAAAAGAAAGTGGAAGTGGAAGTGGAAGTGGAAGTGGAAGTGGAAGTGGAAGTGGAAGAGGAAGAGGAAGAGGAAGAAAGAAAGAGAAAGAAAGAGAAAGAGAAAGAAAGAGAAAGAGAAAGAGAAAGAGAAAGAGAAACAGAAAGAGAAAGAGAAAGAGAAAGAGAAAGAGAAAGAGAAAGAGAAA
>CM021763.1:32143487-32159423 GCA_011075105.1 Heteronetta atricapilla | reverse complement strand
AAAAAAAAAAAAAAAAAAAAAAAAAAAAAAAAAAAACTAAAAGCAGCATTTCCTGAAATAATATTGACACCTTCAAGGTCAGGGTCCACTTGTGTGTTGTTTCCATTTCCTAAAGCACTGTGTGAAGAAATCCTTTGAGAAAAGGTGTCACTCAGATTAGAGGAGGAGTCTTTTCATAGAGGTAGTTCTGTGCCTGCTACACAGTAATGCTGAACACAGGTACAGACTGGGAGATGAATGGCTGAAGAGCATCTTAGCAGAAAGGGACCTAGGGGTGCTGGTCAACAGCAGGCTCAATATGAGCCAGCAGTCTGCCTTGGCAGCTAAGAGGGCAAACTGAATTTTGGGGTTCATTGAACACAGCTTAGCCAGAAGGTGAATAGAGGTGATTCTCCTACTATCTTTATGTCCTGGTTTCAGTTAGGATACAGTTAATTTTACTCCTAGTAGCTGGTAGGGTGCTATGTTTTGGATTTAGGATGAGAATAATGTTGATAACATGTTGATGTTTTAATTGTTACAAAGCAGTGCTTCCACTAAGCCAAGGACTTTTCATCTTCTCACTCTGTCCTGCCAGTGGGCAGGCTGGGGGTGCAGTGGCAGCTGGGAGGGGACAGACCCAGGACAGCTGACCCAAAATGGCCAAAGAGTTATTCCATAAGTCATGCAAAATGATATATAGGAATGGCTGGCTGGGGTTGGGGGACTGTGTGCATTGGGATAGACTGGGCATCTGTCAGCGGGTGGAGAACAATTGCAATGTGCATACATTTGTTTGTACACTATTATCATTATTTTATTTTATTTTATTTTATTTATTTTCTGCCCTAATAAACTGTCTCTATCTCAAACCACAGGCTTTATTATTTCTTAATTCTCTCCCCCATCCCAGAGAGGGAGTGGGGAGGGTGAGTTAATGGTTGTGTGGTGTTTAGCTGCCAGTCAGCTAAACTTTAGTGAAAGCCTCACCTTGAATATTGTGTGCAGTTTTGAGCTCCACAATATGAAAATAATATTAAGATACTGAAAAGCATCCAAAGAAGAGCAACAAAGCTGTTAAAAAGGCTAAAAGGCGTGTCCTATGAGGATAGGCTGAGGACACTTGGATTGTCCAGTCTGGAGAAAAGAAAGATAGGGGGCAACCTCATTGGTCTCTACAGCTTTCTGAGAAGGGGAAATGGAGAAGGAAATGATGATCTCTTCTGCCTGGTCACCAAAGTTAGGATGCACAGGAACAGAACAAAACTGTGTCTGTGGAGGTTCAGACTAGATATCAGGAAAATATTTACTGTGAGGGTGGTCAAATATTGTACCAGGCTTCCTAATGACATATTTGATAATCTATGCCTATCAGTGTTCAAGAAGCATTTGGATAATAGCCTAAGTAATATACTCTGACTTTTGGTTAGCTGTGAAGTGGTATGGCTGTTAGAATACATGATCTTTGAAGGTCCTTCCAACTGAAATATTTTATTCTATTCTATTCTACACATGACATGACATGACATGACATGACATGACATGACATGACATGACATGTACCATAAATGTGGAGAACATAGGTCTGTATATCTCTCTGTCTTTCATTTTTAATGCTAAATATAGACAAGAGATGAATTGTTATGGTGTTACAGACTGGCAGAAATTCAATCTACATTGAATCATAGAATCATTAGGGTTGGAAAAGACCTTCAAGATCATCTGGTAAAATCATCCCCCTAATATTACAAATATTACCCCCTAAACCAGGTCTCCAAGCACCAGGTCCAAACTTTCCTTAAATATGCCCTGCGATGGTTACTCCACCACCTCCCTGAGCAAACCATTCCAATGCTTACCTACTCTTTCTGAGAAGAAATGTCTCCTAACTTTCAACCTAAACCTTCCCTGGTGCAACTTGAGGCCATTCCTTCTAGTCCTATTTTTAGTTATCAAGGAGAAGAGGCCAACACCCATATCCTTCCAAGTTCCTTCCAGGTAATTGTAGGGAGCAATAACGTATTGCCTGAGCCTCCTCTTCTCCAGACTAAACAACCCAGCCACTCCTCATAAGCTTTGTAATCCTTCTTTAGACATGCTCCAAGGCCTTGATGTCCTTTTTGTCCTTGATGTCCTTGAAGTGCCCAAAGCTGAACACAGTGAAGTGTAGAAGTGTGGCCTCACCAGAGCAGAGTACAAGGGGATGATCACCTCCCTGGTCCTGCTGGTTACCCTATTCCTCATAAAACCCAGGTTGCCATTGGCCTTCTTGGCCACCTGGGCATACTGCTGGCTCATGTTCAGGCAAGTGTCAACCAACACCTCCGTATCCTTTTCCTCTGTACATCTTTCCAGGCACTCTCCCCCATACCTGTAGTGCTGCATGGGGTTGTTGTGTCCAAAGTGCAGGACCTGGCACTTAGCCATGTTGAACCTCATCCCATTGGCGTCATCCCACTGATCCAACCTGTCCAGGTCTCTCTGCAGGGCCTTTCTGCCCTTCGGCAGGTCAACACTTATCAACACTTCCCCCCTCAACTTGGTGTTGTCTGCAAACTTACTAAGGGTGCACTCAATTCCCTCATCCAAATCATCAATAAAGATATTAAAGAGGACGGGCCCCAGCACTGACCGGCTGGATTTCTCTCCTTTCACCATCACTCTCTGGGCCCAGCCATCCAGGCATTGGTAGCAACAGGCATTCTCTGGAGCCAGAGGGTTGAACAGCCACATTTTTGAGCAGGCAAGTTATAGTTCAACAGTATATTTTTCTTCAATATGGAATGACAGTTCTTATATGAAAATTGATGTCTTATATTTAAAAACAAAACTTCCAGCAGTTTATTAGAGAAGAGGAGAGAAAACACATAATGAACAGAGAATGATGTTATATTTGAAATAGTTGTACCTGCAAAGACCACTGACAACATTAAAGAACCTTTAAAGTAAGGAAGTATGCCTTTTCACTACTCTGCCTTGAACACAACAGTAACCAAAAGGTGGAGGAAAGAACTTATTGTAGGAAATGAGGAAATACAGACCAAATGTGGACAAGAGATACAGGAAACAACAATAGGTGAAAAAAAAAAAAAAAAAAAAAAAAAAAAAAAAGTGGTTATTTCTGAGATTGCTTCTATTTTGAAATCCCTTAAACTGATTTTTTATCTGCATATGCAGGCAACTTCCCTGTACTCTCCCTTAGTTGCTTGTCCTTTCTTCCGCTGGACATAGAATCTCTTTCTCTCCTGAACACTCAGCAAAATTTCCCTTTTCAGCCATGAGATTCTTCACTGACGGTTCTTCTTAGAGCATATGGGGACAGCCTGCTTCTGTGCTTGTAAGACTTCCTTCTTGAGGAGCATCCAGCCTTTCTGGACCCTTCTGCCCTTCAGGACAGACTCCCAAGGGACCCTCCCTACCAGTTTCCTGAACAATTCAAAGTCTGCCCTCCGGCATCCCAAGGTAGCAATTTTACTGTCCCCCCTCCTGACTTCACCAAGAATAGAGAACTATATTATTTCATGATCACTCTGCCCAAGACAACTCCCAACCACCACATCTCCTGCCAAGTCCTTTTCTGTTTGTGAACACCAGGTCTAGCGGGGGGCCCCCTCTGCTAGGCTCACTAACCAACTGAGTGAGGAAGCTGTTTTCCACGTACTCCCAGAAATTTCTAGACTCCTTCCTCAAAGGTGTACTATATTTTCAGCATGTGTCCAGGAAGTTAAAGTCCCCCATGAGAACAAGCACTACCAATTGCACAACTTTCAACAGCTGTTTGTAGAACCCATCGTCTGTCTCTTCATCCTTGGTGGTCTATAACAGACCCCTACCAAGATGGCCTTACACAAACACTGGACATTGCACATAAGGCGTTGCTCAGACAGACAGTGACTATGCTACTAGCTACACCCAAGGGACTGCTCATGCAGACTGTGACCAGTGTACTGGTTACATCTAAAGTCTTGATCATACTGATAATGACAACAATATTAGCTCAAACTGGGTGCTCAAGAAACTGACAGACAGACATATCAGCAGCTTAGGGCCAATGGACCATGTACCAAAAAATAAAAATAAATATATGACTATTAGTCATATGTTGCATAAATAGTGATAAGGAGAAGAGCCCTTTGAGTTCTGTTTGACACCCGTTTGCAAGACAGGATGTTTCTTTAGTAGGGATGCCTCTCAAGGTCAGTCCTGCAGCAGAGGCACCTTACTCCACTCAAGAGGGTCCTTGCTGCAACAGATCCTCACTAAGTGATTAATAACTTGTTATATTTTGTAAGCTTTGATAAGGTTAGATCTTAGTTAGACAAAACCATTGATCAAATCTGTGTCTAGGAGTGGATTCATCCATACCTAAGTTCCTTACCTCTTTGGCTCAAGGAGTTTAGAATGCAAGTGGGTCCACCCTGAACCTCATTACTCAATGGGAGGGTCTCCTTCTGCAACACCAGTTAGGTCCATGACCATCTCCACACAGCAGCTCCTCAGTCCTTCTTAACCTGGCATGCCATTGCTTCAGAGCTCTGCTTTCTGGTGAAGGGCTCAGCCTCTGATCTGAATTTCACAGGGTCTCAGTAGAACCTTTTCTCCTGCCTGTCCAGGTAGTCAGCTTAGCCATCAGCTGTGTTGATTGGTCCCCACTTGGTGTTGTCAGCAAACTTGATGCATATGGCCTCCATCCTCTTTTCCAGATTACAGAAATTTTGAACAAGACAAGTCCCAGGATAGACCTTGCAGTATGTTAAATGTTACCAATTTCCAGGCAGAATACAACCTATCAGCCATGGCCCTCTGAGTCTGACAATCTAACCAGTGGTTTCCTGGTTTTTGCTGTTTGTGTTTTTTGTTGTTGTTGTTTTGTTTTCATTTTCAGATTGTAATGTCCTAACATGGATATAAGAATATTGTAGTAGACAGTGTCAAAAGCCTTGCTACAGTCAAAGTAAATGCTATCATTGGCCACAGGTCCAGTAATTTTCTCACTGGGGAGAGTCACTTTAGTCAGAAAAATCCACATTGACTCTTTCCAATCACATTCTTTTTCCAGAGTCAAGACTGTGTTCCCAGAGGACTTCTGTGTGATTTTCCTTCACACTGAAATGAAGCTGACTCTACTCTGTGGTTTCTATATTTATTCCTTTTGAGCTTCATAGAAGTCGTAAACCAAACTTACGTTACCACAGGGGTTGGAGATCTCCACCAGTCTCCTTGACTTCTCAAAGATGACAAAGAGATGCCTTGCCAAGGGCACCACTTCATTTGCAGATCATCAGCCTTGGCAAATTCTCTCAAGTGATCACCAACTCAATTTCATCCACTGCTGGCCATTCTCCTTCTTGAACACTTCTAATTAATCATTGAAGCTTGGGAGACCTCACTGGGGAAAATAGAGCAAATGAAGGAAAGAAGGCACAGAGTACCTCACCTGCCACATTTTCCAGTAGGAACACATTTTCCGTATTCAGTCTTTTACTGCTAATAAATAGACTGAGGGATGAGGGCCGGAGAGCAGCCCTGCAGAAAGGAATTTAGGGGATTTGGTCAACAGCAACTTGAATACGAGTCAACAGTGCACCCTGGCAGCCAAAAGAGACAACTATTTCCTGGGGTGCATCAGGCATAGTACTGCTAGCCAGTCAAGAGAATTGATTGTCCTGCTCTGCTGAGCACTGGGAGGTTCAGATTGTATATTAGCAAAAAATTCTTCACCAAGAGGATGGTTGGATGCAGGAACAGACTTCCCAGGGAAGTAGTCATGGTAGCAATCATTTGGACAGCCACCTCAGATGTATAGTTTGATTGTTGGGTGGTCCTGTGTGGAGCCAGGAGTTGGATTTGATGATCCTTGTGGGTGCATACTGCATGCAGTTGTGTAGAATACTCAGGATATGAGTGATTCTATGATCTCATCTCTCCCTGTGTATGAAGGGCAGTTTTTGAAGCAGGACACAAAGAATGAGGAATTATTTATTTATTTATTTATTATTATTATTATTATTATTATTATTTTCCCTGCCCATTTTATTTCTGAGAGTAGACTCAGAAGTAGAAGGCAGAAAAATCTCTTTGGCTTGGCTGTTCAGACCTGAAAATTTAAGGGTGATGAGAAAAGTGCAATTTGACTTAAATAACGAAACTCTGTTTTGTGAAGTTTCTGAAAATCTACTGTGAGACTAGTCAGGGAACATGATTTGTTCTCTTTGTGTTCAAATACAGATCACAAAGACAGGACTCATCTCTATAATGCGACTTTGAATTAGGTAAAAAGTCCTTCTACCCATAGAGTATGTTCTCTTCCAAGATTTTACTTGTCCATACTTGGTGTACAATTGATGCAATTGAACACAAGACAGACAGTGAAATCAGCAAGACCTAGGAGTATTCAGAACACTGAAAAGGAAGGTTCAGATTCTATTCTGAAAACACATTTCAATATAACAGAAGAATAAAGAATATGAACTTTTCTCTCTTCTGTGTTTTCTAACATCCCTCTGGTGTGCTTTCATCCTGGATGAAGAGTGTATCTAATGAAGGTTTTTATGTGTATGTATATTTGTTTCATGGATTTTTTTCACACTTAACTCTGAATACAGTATGCAGAGAAGCTATCTTCCTCTGAGAATGCATACCTCTTTAGTACGCTTCCCTTGCTATAGTAAGGCTGGCTATATTCTATAAATATATGTCTGAGAAATGTGTCCAAAGGCAGAATTAAAACATTTCTGACCATAGGGGTAAGGAAGCCTTCATGTTTTATGGATGATAATACAATGTCTATATATTCCTAAAATGAAATTTGCTTAAAAACAAACAAACAAACAAACAAACAAACAAAAAGCACGGTATCGCTAGTAGGTCGAGGGAGGTGATTGTCCCGCTCTACTCTGCGCTGGTGCGACCTCACCTCGAGTACTGTGTGCAGTTCTGGGCACCACAGTATAAAAAGGACGTGAAACTGTTGGAGAGTGTCCAGAGGAGGGCTACGAAGATGGTGAAAGGCCTGGAGGGGAAGACGTACGAGGAACGGCTGAGGGCACTGGGCCTGTTCAGCCTGGAGAAGAGGAGGCTGAGGGGAGACCTCATCGCAGTCTACAACTTCCTCGTAAGGGGGTGTCGAGAGGCACGAGACCTTTTCTCCATTAACACCAGCGACAGGACCCGCGGGAACGGGGTTAAGCTGAGGCAGGGGAAGTTTAGGCTTGACATCAGGAGGGGGTTCTTCACTGAGAGAGTGGTTGCACACTGGAACAGACTCCCCAGGGAAGTGGTCACTGCACCGAGCCTGACTGAGTTTAAGAAGCGATTGGACTGTGCACTTAGTCACATGGTCTGAACTTCTGGGTAGACCTGTGCGGTGTCAAGAGTTGGACTTGATGATCCTTAAGGGTCCCTTCCAACTCAGGATATTCTATGATTCTATGATTCTATGAAAACTTTAGTGCTGGTGTCTTCTAGAATAAGAATAATAATAACTTCCCTAATCAATTAACCTCTTTTAAAGTATTATGTTAGTGATTGTGGGTCATCTCATTGGGGGTGAAATTTTTCCGCAAGGAGCAAAGTAAAAATTTAAAGTTACAATAGCACAAGTAGCAAAGTGTTTCAAGATCTATGCACTGAGCAAGAAAGTCTCTATTAACATAAATATGAATTTTGTTTCAAGAAATGAAACTGTCAGACTAATAATGACAAATGTAATATAGGGACTATTCACACAGTCACAAAATGGTTCAAGTTGGAATGGACATCTGGAATTTACCTGGTCCAATGCCCCTGCTCAAACAAAGACACCTAGAATGGATTTCCCTGAGACATCCAGACAGCTTTTGAAGATTTCTGAGGAGGAAGACTCCACATCCTGTCTGGGCAAACCATGACAGTGCTCTGCCACCCACATGTTAAAAGTGTTTCTTGATGGCCTCAAGGAACCTTTTGTATTTCAGTTTGTGCCCATTGCTTCTTGACCTGTACTGAACACCATTACTTAACATTACATAACGCCTTACTTATCTTGTTTGACCCCTTCCTTCAGGTATTTGTAGATATTGATAAGATCTCCCAGAGCCTTCTCTTCTTTAGGGTAAACATTTCCAGCTCTCTCAGCCTTTCCTCACATTGAAGAGGGGAGAGATGTCTCAGTCTCTTCATCATCTTCATGGCTCTATGTTAGACTCTCTCTAGTAGTTCCATGTCTCCCTTGTACTGTGAGGACCAGAACTGGACACAGAAATCCAATTGTGGCCTCACCAGTGCTTGGTAGACAGAAGGATCACATCCTTCAACCTGCTGGTAACGCTTTGCTTAATGTAGTCAAGAATACCATTCGTCTTTGTGGTATGTTCAACTTGTCCACCAGAACCCCAAGGTACTTTTCTACCAAACTGCTTTCCAGCAGGGGGGACAACAGCATGTATTTATACATGGAGTTTTTTTCTCACCAGATGCAAGACTGCATTTTCATTTCTGAACTTTATGTTCAACAAGGAGAAGTTGTCATGTTTCAGAATTTTGTGGAATTTAGGTAAATTTTAAGTAGCCAATTCTAGAGGTCTTCTGTTGATCTGTTATTGATCACAAGTAGACAGTGGATCAAAGTCTTTGAAATTCAGCTTCTGCCTCTTTGCAAAGTTTTTCATTGTCGTCATTCCCTCTGGTTCATTATCATTTATGCATTAACCTTTTAAAATATTTAGTATTATTAATATTTATATGCAGTCTTAAAAAAATATGGTTAAGTATTTTTATAATTCACTTACTAAATAGTTCTTATACTTGTCACTCTCTGACTTTTTTTTTTTTGGTTTAGTGAAGGACATTTGTATGTATGAGGATTGTTGTCTTAATAGTACAAAAGAGTTAACGTCAGTGAATGAAAATTGTCAGCAGTAAAAACTGACTTGTAACTACACAAATCTGACAACACAAATGTTACTATTTCTAATTTTAAGTAACTTGATTTGTCAGTCTCTACACAAGAAATATATGTATAAATACTTACATATATTACTTTTACTTTTTTATGAAATAATCACACTCTTGCTGTGGGGATGTTATTATACACCCTAAAGTTATTATTCATGTCAGGAATAAAGAAAAAAATATATGATTGTGTTTCATTTTTCTTTGTTATAAAAATGAATCATATTAATATATATATACATATATATATAACTGTCTTCAGACCATTTGGATACACATTCATGAGTCACTAACTTCTTACTCAAATACCTGTTGCTCATATGATTTTGTATGTAGGTTATACTCTTCTCTTGGCTCAACCAGATGTAAAACAAAAGAGTTTTTTTTTTTTCTTTTTCTTTTCTTTTCTTTTTTTTTCTTTCTTTCTTTTTTTCAGCTTTTTTTTTTTTTTCAGCTTGACTACAAGTATTAATTGTAATTCCTTTGAAATATCCTTAAAGTCAAATGCTAACCACATTGATTAAGATGATAAAGTCCTGGATGCAATGGGAGTAGGGCAGGTCTGGGTTGGCAGGAGCCTGCAGAGCACTTCCGTAGTTGCCTAGGACAAAACTGGTTGAAGACGGAGTTGAAGGGCTGTGTTGGGTCTGTCTGGGATGGAGTCACCTTTCCCTGCTGCAGCCCACACAGTGCTGTGCTCTGTACTCGTAGGTGGAACAGCACTGGTATCACTCCAGTGTTGTGTCTATTGCTGCATAGTGCTGGCACAGCATCAGAACTCCCTCCAAGCCCCCAAGAGCCAGCAGGCTGGGGGTGGGCAATTGATGGGGAGGGGACATCACCAGGGCAGCTGACCTGAACCGACCAAAGGGATATTCTTCCATAACACCTGATGTCACACTCAGCAATAAAAGGGGACTCTCGCGGGAGAGGGGTCCTCCTGAACAACCAGTACACATTTTGAGGCCCTGCTTCCCTGGACGTGGCTGAACATCACTCGCTGATGGGAAGTAGAGAATAGCTTGTTTTCCTTTCTCTCTCTGCTTCCACGTGGCCTTGTTGTTTCTTCTGTTTCTTTTGTTTCTTTTTCTCCCCATTCCCCTTTCCCTTTAATTAAATCATTCTCATCTCAAACCTCGAGCTCCTTGTGTTTCCTTTTCTCCCCCTTCCTCTTTGAGGAGAGAGCGATTGTGGTTGAGCTCGGCTGCCCACTTGAGTAAAACCATCACAGTCTTTTTTGGAGCCCAACGTGGGGCAGTGAGATTTTCTTCATATTTATGAAGCTGAATGGACACAGTGTCCACTGTTGGCCCCATCCCCTCATCCCAATTCATTGCTGCCAGTGTGCTGGCATGTGATATGAGTGACAGGTGGGGAGGATAAGGAGATGGTCTGCCACTGTGGAGGTGTTCACAAAGATCCCTGGAGAAAGACAGCCCAGGTGATAAAATACCCTTACCAATACACCATCAATAAAGGTAGAAAATTTCTTGTGTAAAACCTATCCACGGCCATCAAGAGTTTGGTCTTCTGTGAATCTACTTTGGGATCTCCAGATTTCCATTGAATGTGTATTGTTATTTCTGACTTGTGGTTTTGGAAAAATCCTCCTGTATTTCAATTACTGATTTATAAACACTTTCAGAAGAAAATTAAAAAAAAAAAAAAAAAACTATTATGTTTATATGTCTGTTCCTAGTCATCTTAAAATATGACAAGAAATAGGGGTATCTGAGCATCATGTTTTCTGACAGAAAATCAATGAAGTATTTTCAAGATATTACCACTTCACAAACCTTTACACCCTTAACCAGACTCCACTTTCAAGCTTTCCTAATTAATGAGATGCTAATCTACTGGTAATGAAAACTGGATGTCCAATTAATTCTTGACCATTTTTACTTTCTACCTACTGTTCCTCTTCTCCCACCAAACTGTACACATGTACTTCTACACCAACCCTGAGAGGAGAAATGCAGAATATACATGGGATATTTATTTTCCTTTCAAATCTAGACTTGTAATAACATCGTTACCATTTTCATACACTGCCTTCCATTGCAGATGTTATTTTGAGGGGGCTATTTTATGTGACCTTGATGACAATAGTGCACATAAGTGTTATCCATTACTGGAAAAAAAATAAAAAATAAAAATAAAAGTCTAGTTAATTTACAGAAATTTGAAGTAGGATAATGGTAAAGCAATATTTGTGGCTATGAATTGTTATTTATTTACACCTCACTAAAGTTTTCTCCCTCTTTTGCTGTGGATCGGTCATATGCCTTTAAGTATGAAGCCAAAACATGCAAATTGAAAATTCTGTTGACAGGTAAAAGTGAATCATCTTTTTTCATTCAAAGGAAAATAATCAAGCTCTTTTCAAATAATATAAAATGTAAAATGATTGCCTTTTGGGGAGGAGGCAGGCTTATCAACATCTCTTCTATAGAAAATGATTTCCATTTTGTAGCTAGAGGAACATATGCTGCAGCTTATCTTGGCACTTGACTGCAGTTTCTGATATTTATTAACAGTAGATTTCCTGTAGATGCTATTCTTTCCTGTGTCTGTTCCACATCCACCAATCAATTATTTTCCTGAAAACGGAATCTACCCTTCTTTTTCATTCTCATTTTTTTAAAGAAGTTTATTTTATTATTGGTTTTCAAGAAACATTTGTAATGAGTGGTACGAACCTGGTTCCATATATGATTGGAACAGTCTGCATCTGAGGCTCCACTCCCTCCCCCATCCAATCTTCCGTTGGCCATTTTTATCAAAGCCCATGAGACTGAGATTTTGTAGTCACTGAAGTAAAATACAGAAAGGATGAATTATGTTTTCAAGAGAAAATTTAGTATTCATTAGAGATGTACACAGAAAAGAGATTAACTGTAAGATACACAAATGTATATAATATATTCAAAAAGCCTGCCACAAAACTAGAGGCCAATTTTACATTATCTTGACATACTAGGAACCTGATGCCCTACATCTGTGACTCTGGCAAAATGAAGAGTCCTGTAAGCTGTTATTCCATAGCTAGGAATTATATCAAATATAATAGTAATTTAAAAAATCTTATTTTTTCACTTCTTGCTTCAGATGTATCTGCTTGAAATTTTCACAGTCTTATATCACTCATGATTCTGCTTTTGAGTTTGATGTATGCTTGGTCTGCTTTTTTTTATTATTATTATTTAATTTTTTTTCCCCTGTCACTCATCTTACCTTAACTGGAAAACATAGTTCACAATGTGTCCCCATTTTTAATTAGGATAATCAGTAATATTAGAAAAAGTATATTCTTTGATCACAAGTTGATAAAGCATATCAAAACCTTGGCTGGCTACAGTCCACTTAGAAAACACAGGAGCTGTATTAAAAAATAATAATAATAATAATTAATTATTTTTGCTAGTAGCTCTAGATCTCAGACTATTTGCTGCCATGAGAATTGATTACATTAAATACTTCTATTTTCTTTTTTTACTGTATTATTTACCTCTCTGTGATGATATTATAAAATTATTGCTACATATATGCCTTGATTGCCAAGATTGTCCTTGTCAAAATCCTGTTTGTACCAGCTTATCTGTAACACAACTCTGTGAGACAAGTGGCACTCGTAAGTCATACCTGTATTATCACACAACCATGTGACAAGCATGAAAAAGTGTGACATGGCTGCTATTCATTAGAACCAACAAATAGAAGAAGCAGGAAAAACAAACAAACAAACAAACAAACAAAAAACCTGACTTTAGTATTTGTAAAATTAAAATTAAAACCATTCTGATTGATACTGAAGTAAGATGTCTTGAGTCCTGGAAGCACAAAGCTTCCAGTTCAGCTAAGTTGGTAAAGCCCTGTGACAGCAAATGCCCACAGGGCAGGAGAGAAACTGTGTGGACAGCATTATATCTTCAATGTATTAGGCTCATATGGTACTGTGTAAGATATGGATTTCTCTGTCAAGTTCTGCAAAACTAGATTTGCCTCTCACCTCTTGCACAACCAGTGTGTGTCTGTTATCTCCAGAAGCTCTGTGTCCTTTCTGCTAGTGTCCCTTACCAGTTCCACAGGGGTGATAGAAATATTTACTAACACAATTTCTCTCTGGAAAACAGCAAACGGGAAACTGAATAACCAAAGGCAAGCCTTTCAGGGAATGATCTGCCATTCTTCTCTCCCACAGACAAGAAAACTGCAGCTGTCCTAGCTCCATAAGGAATACAGATTTTCCAAGGCTGACCATCTCAGAGACTCAAAATTCAGTAACACAGGAGCTAATGCTTGCAGTAGTACAGTCAGCTTAACAGCCTACTCATTGAGTATTTAACAACAACTCTACTCATTGAAAACATGACACACAGATTCACTCCTATGTGTGTGTGTGGCTGTGCCTTCAGCCTAAAAGATTTGTATGGAAACTGGTTTCCCTCTAAAACAAGCTCTCATCTAGTTATGCCTTGCAGATGTTTACCTGATATCTCATATTACATTCTCTGTCCTGGCTTAGCAGAGTTAGGTGAAGAAACAGAGAGAAGGAAGCAGGCAAATGATATAGCAGAATGAACGGCTGTAGCAAGTAAGAAATTTTGATCATATCAGTACAGAATCCATGCTAGTGCAAAGATTAAAAAATAAAAACAAACAAAAAATAGACCATCATATATATTGTTTGTAATCAGTTCAAATATTTAAGTCTAACAAAGCAAAAATAGTTTTAAAAAGGATAAAAAAGCAATATTTTGCAGTCCATCGTGATAATAGCTCACTACTTATAATAATAACCAGACTGAAATGAATGGTGTGATGAATCACGTCAATTAAACATGTGATAATTCAGCTCTTTGATGTAACAAACCTGTAAAAATTCTAAATTCTCTTATTAAGATTTTGGTCATAAAATATTCATCATAAATATTTAGTAGTTTATAAATGTTTTCTTAAATAAGTCATATAATTCTTACCCCATTATGGTGAGAGACTGTATTGCGTTGTTATAATCTCACTTTTCAAAATAGCTATTGCAAGAACTTTCAAAACAAATCAGTAACTGAATATCTATTTGTTCTGAGATATTTTAAGGAGGAAGTAAGGAGGTCTTGCTGAAATTTTCTAAAAATCTAATAGTCTCTGGCATGAAGGACCTGGACAGGTTGAATCAATCAGCAGAGAGAGGTCAATGGGATGAGGTTCAACATGGCTAAGTGCCAGGTCCTGCACTTTGGACACAACAACCCCATGCAGCACTACAGGTATGGGGGAGAGTGCCTGGAAAGATGTACAGAGGAAAAGGATACGGAGGTGTTGGTTGACACTTGCCTGAACATGAGCCAGCAGTATGCCCAGGTGGCCAAGAAGGCCAATGGCAACCTGGGTTTTATGAGGAATAGGGTAACCAGCAGGACCAGGGAGGTGATCATCCCCTTGTACTCTGCTCTGGTGAGGCCACACTTCTACACTTCACTGTGTTCAGCTTTGGGGACTTCAGTACAAGAAGGACATCAAGGCCTTGGAGCATGTCTAAAGGACTACAAAGCTGGTGAAGGGCCTGTAACATAAAGTTTATGAGGAGCAGCTGGGTTGTTTAGTCTGGAGAAGAAGAGGCTCAGGGAATACCTTATTGCTCCCTACAATTACCTGGAAGGAACTTGGAAGGATCTGGGCATTGACCTCTTCTCCTTGATAATTAAAAATAGGACTAGAAGAAATAGCCTCAAGTTGCACCAGGGAAGGTTAAGTTGGAAATTAGGAGACATTTCTTCTCAGAAAGAGTAAGTAAGCATTGGAATGGTTTACTCAGAGGTGGTGTTTCCTTACACACATTGCTGGGGATATTTAAGGAAGGGTTGGACCTAGTGCTTAGAGACATGGTATAGGGGGTAATATTGTTGTTAGGGTGATGGTTGGACAAGATCACAGAATCACAAAATCACAGAATTGAAAGGGTTGGAAGGGACCTCAAAAGATCATAGGGTCCAACTCCCCTGCCAAAGCAGGTTCCCTAAAGCAGGTTGCCCAGGTAGGCATCCAGACAGGCCTTGAATATCCCCAGAGAAGGAAACTCCACAAGCTCCCTGGTCAGCTTGTTCTAGTGCTCTGTCACCCTCACTGTGAAGAAGTTCTTACGCATGTTAGTGCAGAACTTCCTGTGCTCTATCTTGCGGCCATAACCCCTTGTCCTGTTCCCACAAACCACTGAAAAGAGGTTGGCCACATCCCTCTGCCTCCCACACTTCAGGTATTTATAAACATTGATGAGATCCCCTCTCAGTCTTCTTTTCTCCAGGCTGAACACACCCAGGTCTCTCAGCCTGTCTTCATAAGAAAGATGCTCCAGGCCCTGTATCATCTTTGTGACACTCCACTGGATTCTTTCCAGGAGATCCCTGTCTTTTTTGTACTGGGGAGCCCAGAACTGGACACAGTACTCCAGGTGAGGCCTGACCAGGGCAGAGTAGAAGGGGAGGATTTTGAAAGACTTTTCCAACCTTAATGATTCTGTATTTACTGTAGTTACCATCAATTAGCAATTATTGGTACCCTTATTAAGCTAAGGAATATGATCCCTGAGAGCAGTCTATTTAAACACATTAGAGAGATAGCTAAAGAAAAGTTTACAAATGCCTTAAGAAATGGTGCAAAAATGGTGTAAGAACTACACAGATTTCAATCTAAAAAAATATTCCAGACCTGAATTCTTGATTCTTATTGATACTCTCAAATGTCTAATTTCATTTACATTCATTTCATATATATTAATTTTAATGTCTCTTGAAGTGCTTGCTTTTTTAGCAATCAAAATAAATCCTTTCTGAACAGAGAACTTCACAGAAAGGAGCAAGTGTTTAACACTATTCCATATAAATACTAAAGTAGATATATTCAAGTAGAATGAAATTTTGTTTCACTAGCTTCCAAAAGACAAAAGCGCCCAAACACATAGGATAAAATAACTAAAAAGAATTATATATATATATATATACATATATAAATATATATATATATATATAT
>CM021763.1:32128077-32143387 GCA_011075105.1 Heteronetta atricapilla | reverse complement strand
TGTGTCAAATGAAGAATCAAGCATTAAAAAAGATTATTATTTTTTGTTTGTTTGTTTTAAATGACAAAAGGTGTCAAATTAAGCTCTTAGGTTTTTATTCAGTCTTAATTATCTGACTCCCAATAAAAGTAACACATTTTGGAGTTTGGATCTCTAATAAATAAGAACTTTAACATTGTATGGACTTTTTCTCATTAGATGCATATAATTGCTGAATTAATTTATATAGAATTAAAAACAAATGCACTTTTTCTTTTGGCCAGTTATACAGTGGGAATAGTATCTATGCTCTGTAGCATTTCAGTTTTCTCAAACCACAACTTTTGTGTTGATACTTGGCAGAAAATGAAGAAGTGCAATAATCTATCCCACAAAATGTTTTTCTTTCTTGTTTGTTTCATTCCATTACCCACATGTGGCCTAAGCCATTTGTTGGCATGGGGCTCCTTGGCAAGGCATGTTTCCATGAATCTATCATCCCTCCTCTCTCAGTTTAAGGATTTATGTTCCATTTTGTAAGATCATCAAAAATACATTTGTGCTAAGTTTTCCTTTAAATAACTCGCTAGCAACTGGATGCATTTGTCTTTTTCAGTACAGCTAAATTACATACAGGCAGTCAAGTTTTAGAAAAGCCCTAGGAGATGTACATTTAATCCTCTTTAGCTGAGGACTGTGTTAAACTCACTTCTTGACAAAGTGCTAGTGCCATTTCCCACTTACATATAGCGGGGTATTATCAACTGCTTCATAACAGAAGACTGAGAAAGAAAAAAAAAAAAAAAAAAAAAAAAAGATGTGCACAGAAAGACAATGTAAGCACATTAGCTGTGGAGGAAGTTTCTGGCTCTGAACATATATGTCTAGTGTGTGCCTTTGTCTAGGGAAGAGGTGATGTTTTAAACCTGCCTTTCTTGTCATTGTGTTTTATAAGCTGTCTTACATATCCTCCATCCCACTCAATCCATCTGTTTCAGAAACTTCATTCTTCTAAATGCTCTTCACTCTTCACACAAGAGATAAAATACTTAAATTTGTTTTATTCTCTCTGGTGTAATAAAATAAAATAAAAATCATTGTTACTGAAATACATTAAAAATAGAGATAAAACTGATTTGAACATATCACAGATCTGGGCAAACTGAAAGAAATGAGAACTAAGTAGTTAAATATTTTCAGCAAAGAAGCAGATGCCTATCGATCTCAAGGTTGATTGAATTTAGTTGCTGCTTTTATGAAATTTATTAGCCCTGGGCAGTAGTCTCAACTACATCCTTTATTTTGATGGTTTTTGAACTACACTATTGCCAGTGGGTGAAAAAAGCAAGAGAGGATTCAGCACGTATATTAAATATATTTGCAAGTGTTCTACTTTCTGTTAACCAACAGTAAATAAAATATATAATGCATTAGTCATATCTTTGCACCCTGACTTGAATGATAAATTATTATACTGTCCTTTCTGAACACTCTTTCCCTGCTCTCTCTCCATAAGCACGGTATTTTACTTCGCAGATGCAAGGCTAATGTATCTGCATGTCACAACTTCTGCTCTTAAACCTCCTGCTCTCAGGATGTAAGCTTTGTTTGCTGCCTCAGTTTGTCTAGAAAGCTTCAAGTTCATATAGGTTGGGTTCAGTATCCTAACACAGACATTTAATGTCATTTCAGCTGCACCAAAATATGTGAGCATGAATAGCATATGTCATAATGGCTATATGGCTATATGGGATCATAACCTTTCCAGTATCATCTGGAGGGTAGAAAGTTTAAAAGATATCTATGTTTAGGCAAATGATTCCTGCCTCCTGCCTACCTGTTTTATTTGTTTGTTTGTTTGTTTGTTTGTTTGTTTGTTTGTTTGTTTAAGGCAAACCCCTGAGATCCCAGTGGCCTGCTATGATCCTTGGGTCTTGCCCAATAGTTTCTGCAGTGTTCTGGGAATCCTGGGCTTGCAGATTACATCTCCTAGAATGTGAGACAGTTATGGAAATGTCCTAATTCTAAAAATGATTAACCAATTCTTAGTCATCTCTATGTTAGACTACATCCAAGTATGTCTCCATTAGTTCTGTTTCCTTAGATGCAGGAAAAGAAAACCTGTACAATGCTGCAGCATTGTGGAGGAAGGTCACAAATCAGAGGCATAGAGCAACAAGGGAGTGAAACCTTTGTCATGAATTTGATGGTGTCCAGTAATGTTAATTCCATGGTGTTTGTATTTTGCACTCTGGTTATGGTCAAGATAACTGCTTTTAGATATGAGTTTTTTGGTTTGCCTACATTTCTCTAAATGAACACATCCAAAGCTGTAAATGTTTGTTATGTTTTACAGCTATATCACTTCAATTAATTTCCTTTATTTGTACCTATTTATTTATAAGTTTCACTCATACCCTACTCATTTTTATTTGGGGGGGGGGGATGGTGGTGGAGATTTTCTTTCAATGAGAACTTTCTATGGCTTTTCTATGAGGTTAACTCTCAGCAAAATAAAGTTTCTTGTTTGAAGAGTCAATGGGAAATATATACATATGTATATATAGCAGTTCCCATTCACTTTATCAGTCCTGGATTAAGAACAAGCAATCGATAAAATCATAATACTACTAATAAAATAAAATAAAATGGCTCTACTCCACCTATAATTTTGAGTTTTATTGAGAAAAAAATAATAAAAAAAAAAATCATGTCCAGCTGTGTATCAAAGTACACAGAAACAGATAAATAAATTGAACATAACAGACAAGTATCTCCACCGTGGGAAAAGAGGAGAAGGTTTCCTTCAAATCCTTTATTTCATAGATTATTAGAAAGATATGCAAATGAAATGGTGAATATCTAAATAACCTTGTATTCTTTCTCAATTATAAAGTTGAAAAACATACCTTTTCCCTCTCTTCTTTGTTAGCTTTGAGGATACCTAATGTCCTTGAAAATTAGATTTTCACAGGATAGACAGGTGTTTTGCAGTTTTCACCAGTGTCGAGATTTGAGTCATGACCTGAATTTCTTTTTCCAATTTTCATTTTACTTTGAATCCACAAAACTGTCTGAATTATTGTTCTAAAATAGTCCCACCCAGTTACTTTTTTTATTTCTCTTAAAATCCTATACCAACCCACTTACTCTCCAGTTCCTCCAACTATCCTATCCATTGAAAATTCAGAATGTTTACTATTGTCTCCAGGATTGTAGAAGTCTGGATACAAAAAGACTATTCCTTCAGTATCTGGAATTAGACTACCAATAGCTGCACATTAACTATATTTTTGCATATTCTTTTATCAGATAATCATTCAAAAAGTTTTAGTTTCCTCATCAGTCACTTAAACATAGCAGTTAAACTGTAGAGCTGTTGTTGTCTTCACAAGCTTTGGCCTTTAGCCAGACAGTCTGAGCCAGCACTAATATAATTCACAAGTGGAAGAAGACAATCAATTAATCAATACTATAATTTGAAATTGACCACAGCACTAACACTCATAGCTATTAGGTTTACTGACTGACACCATTTAGGATTAATGAGGTAGCAAGAGCAGACAAACTAAAAATTCATTTAAAGACTTTTTTCTTCTTAGATCAAGTTGGCCACTCTATTCTGTCATGGTTTTTTATTTATTTATTTATTTATTTATTTATTTATTTTTAACTTGGATATCTCAGTGAGAAATACTAATGTAAACACAGAGTATTGAAATTGCAAATTATTTTATCACTGATGGATTAGGAGCCAGCTCCTTTATAGATCTGTTTGTTGGTTTGGAATAAGCTAATTCAATGCCAGACTCCATAATGTCTCATAAGACATACATAAATAAATAAATTAAATAATAATTATAATTCCAGAGAAGGATGACATTCCCTTTTTTCATGCATGCTGGTTTGGCTTTTTTGTTGAAATACAGGTTAAAACTCGTGCTTTCGGGGTTTTCTTCCCCCCATGCTCCTCCCCCCCACATCCCATCCCCCAACCAACCAACCAACCAACAACAACAACAACAATTATTTCTGATTTATCACAGAGCTACTAATACAGAGCATTTATAAAAAAAAAAAAAAAAAAATGTGTGACTGTCTCTCAAGATAATGATTGAAATAGCATAAGTTGTTGTTGTTAGTTTTGCAGTAGACTAAATACTGTCTAAAAAAGCCACGACACTTAGGTGAAGCAGAGACAAAATTTAGATCAAAATTTAACTCTCCTGTCTCAATCCTACAGAATTATATCATTCTATTATCCAGACTCTTTTACACTTCTGTTTTCAGTCTGTCTTCATGGGAGTAACAAGTTAAGCAATGTGCTCATAATATATTCACTTGTATAGCTTTAGGTTTCTGAATAGTCTAGATATTGCAACTCCTTTCATCTGTATATTTTGAGCTGAGCTTCCCAAGGCAACAATCTGAATGTGTTCTCTGTAATATATTTCTGATTCAATACTTCTTTAGAGTAAATAAAGAGCAGTGCTGTGGTATAATGAATGCAGATTGTAGTTGCAGTGTTTTCTATATTTTGGGGGGATTTGGGGATTCAAATACTTACAAAAAAAAATATTTTGATCAAAGAACAAGTAAATAAAGAGGTTTAAGGAATCAAGGTTTCACTCTTCTCTTGAGGATTTTTGCAGGTTTAGCCTTGTCTCCATTTAGAATAAGGATACAGGATCAGCAGCATTTTGCATAGGATAATTGAGTGAAGCCATCTCAGTCCTTGGTGGTAGGTTAATGAAGCCCATATAAACTCCAACTGACGAAAATGAGGCTGTTCACATACTCCTGGCTGGTTATCAGGCTTTCTTATTACACAAAAATTCTTTGCCTTCCATTGTGCTCTTTGTACAGTTGCTTTTGCATCCATTCAAGTCTCAACTCTAAGCTTTGAAGCAGAAGTCAACACCCTCTCAGGAGAGCTGGACAAGAGTCTGAAAAATACTGCCTTATTTAAAAGCAATTCCTTCCAGAGAAATGGAAACATAATTTTCAAATATTTGAGCTTAAGAATAGTCCCTGATGAAAACACTGCACAGCAAAAAGTGTATCACAGGTATTGTCTAAAAAACCTTTCTTTCTATGGACTGAAACAGCTTAATGAATTTTGGAGTGCTACCATAATAGACCAAGAGAATTAGCAGAGTATCTGGCTTAAGAAACATTAAATCAATCTTTCCAAAAATCTGAATTCCCACTTCTTTATAAAGAAACCTTTCCAAAAAATATTGCTGCATTCTCCTAGATAGCCATAAGATAATCAGGTTTTAAATTTCTACACTTTTATGCAGCCTCTTGGAGTAAAAGAAACAAAAAATATCTTGGTGATTTCCCTGTAAAAGGCATCAAATGGATTCTATCTGTCTTTTGCCACATATAAAATGGATTTTTTAAGTAGATATTAACTTTTATATGAAACCTTGGTAGTGCTGCAGACAAACATTTTGCCTTCCAGTTTACATGACTTCCTGTGTATAGTTTCTGATTCACTGGTTTCAGATGTAAGTAGAGCAGCACAGAGGATTTTTTAGGAAATGAATGAGATATTGTCAATTTCAGTTATCCAAAAATCCTACTTAATTCCATAAAGTAAATAAATAATAACAATAATAGTAGCTTATTGAAAAATAAGTTATATATATATATATATACATATTAGTTTTGTTTTTCTTTTTTTTGTTGTTGTTTTCCTACTAACTTCCCATCTCTGACATCAGGTCAGCAATGTTGAAGATTTTTTTTAAAAAGAGAAATGTGTAGGGAGTTTGTTGTTTTAGCTGTTGGTGGTTTTAAATGAAATCTTAAATTTTATTGCAGTTACTGCTGCGCAAGAGCTGGGTCATGAAGCAATAGGTGATACATCTTGGAACACATGACTCATTTCAGAAAAAGAGTTTCAGCTGCAAAGAGACCTTATATTTCATTTTTCAAGGCTAGACTCTGAACTGCAAGCTTTTGCTTCTGGATATTCATTTTTTTTGAATTAAATTGCTTTCCAAGTTACAGAACTGTAAATTCTGTAACCAAGTTACAGAACTGGATACCAAAACCCCAGACACAAGCAGTAAAGAGAAAAGTAGGGAAATTTCCATTCTGGCACAATTTTGAACTAAAATTTACTTTTAGTTAATTACTAGTGAATTACTAATAATTACTAGTTAACTCATTCTGAGTTCAGATGTTTGGATAGCTAACAAATGTATCTCTCTGTCTCTCTCTTTGCTTTCTGTCTCTAGGTATTCATGTGCTTATGTATGCATATATTTACGTTTATATATATATATATATATACATAAATAACGGTCACACAGTAATTTTCATTACTGTACCTATATACTTTTCTGCTCTTTTTAATAGCTCACCCAAGGAAAGAGCAGTATATATTTGTGTACAAATATGTGGCAACAGCAGCAGTACTTCTCTAACACAGACGAATTTGTCAACTGTTTTCATCAGTGAGCACCAGCTGTGCTCTGAGACTGGGGAGAAACCCTGTCTAGGGTTTCACCCTGATTCAGGTTGCAGTTGACACTAAACCGTTCTTTTGTTGCTGGTCATCCCAACACATTTTTTAGCTCTTCATTGTCTCCCATTGTCCTTTTCATATAGTGAAAAACTTTGCTTAGCCCAAGGTTGGTCTCCTTTGATAAGCAATAATAGATGACTACTGAATTTTAAATGCTACTGAATTTTAAATGCATCTGTCCTGGTATTTCACAGTTTTCTCCCATACCTTTAATCTCCTAGGCTGCATTTTTATTCAAGGATAGTTCATTCTACATGGATAACTACTTCATATTAGTGTTTTTTAATCACAATGAATGTATGTACACCAGAAATATTTTAACAGTCTGTATTACACTACAAAGGTGCACAGAGCTGAACTGCAGACAAATTTATACTGTTAAATTTTAAGTGCCATGAAATATCAGAAATGTTGTTAAGGCTTTAATATGAGAAAGCTACCAGAGCTAATTTTCCTCAAGATTCAGTCTTCTAATTTGAGCATTTTTGCCACTGAAGGGAGCTCTTTTTATTTTGCATAGCCTAATGTGTATTTACTAAGAAAAACTGTAGTTAATTTTAGTACAATTTATTAATGAAGTGGCTCAACCCTTCCGTCTACAGGCAGAAACATCATATATACCGTGTACTTCAGCACATACTAAACGGATTTCTTGATGACATTTATAGTCTTATTTAAAAGTGTTTAAAGGTTTGTTTTAGTTGCTGCTTTAATGCAGCTGATGATTCACTTTGAGTGGGAGAAAGTCCTAATAAATGGCTGTAATGGCTATGACTACTATAAATTGATGGAACAATGGTATGGTATTTTTTAATTTAGCATTTACTGAATGTGTAACAACTCCAAAATTTATTCAGTTTGTATGAGTATGTGACTTCATATGCAGAAATCACTCTTTTTATGTTTTAGAAAAGCATTAGGCAGTGTAGTCTATTCCATTAAATTACTCTACAAACATATCATGTTTGACAATTACTAGATCCACAGGGCTTCCCCATACTACTGCATTTGAAGAGTACATATGGGTCCAGGTATGTGTAAGAATGAGTACTTCTATGTATATTCTTCAAGTACTAATGATATAAGGACAATCTGTAACATGAATGTGTTGGTAAAAAATGGTTGGCTCGAACAGCACAAAGTCTTGAAAGGAAAAAAAAAAAAAAAAAAAAAAAAGGAAAATTTCCTCATTACCTGGAAATATGTTTGTGAAATATGTTTGTTTGCCTTAGGAACTGTAAATACAATGAAAAAAAAGAAGTAGGTATAGTGAGTATATTGGTTTACCTTTTAGATAGCACAGTGGTGAGAGCTAATATATATATATATATATTTGGTAAAACATTAAATTTTGTGTAAACTACTAATGAATCAGTAACATCACCACTGTTTGAAGATATTTGGCTTTATTAGTAGTCACACTTCTTTTCACAAAGGCTGATCACTTTCATCACAAAGAAAGTGTTCATATGTTGCATTTTCTGAAATATAATTTGCTTTGAGCTGCCCATTTTCTGCATTATTCATATACAAGTACCTTTCAATCTACTGCTCACCATTTCTGATGTTGATAGAATTTCTTTGCTTTACTGCAATTGTATTTTTATGGTGATGGATTCACTAGCATTGCAATTACAACCATGGAATTATATGAATATCTTTAAGATGTGACGAGAAGATTTTCTTATATTGCTTAATGACAATACTGTCTATGCAGTGTACTAAATTACTATTAAGGGATATTTTAAATCACTTCAATAAATCTTAAAATTATTTTCAAATATCACTTAATGCTTTCCAGTTGACATAACAAATAAACCATTTCAGATTTCATTGAAAGCTCTTTAGTATAAGTCACCAGACTCTTTTGGAATAGTTTCAAAATCAGACAAATTGCAGTAAATCTTTCTGAGACATCCCAGCACCACTTCTACAATTATAAAGCATTATGAGATGCTTTGTAAATCTCTGTAGATTACTTATCAGCTCATGTTTTTGACACATAGCAGAAACGACAGAAATAAAAATATCAGTGAAACATTCCCTTTTCCATCATATCACTTTGTTTAATGGTTTCTCATGTTGACATATTATGACTCCATAATGAGGAGAAGAGTTAGTTTCTAAATGAATTTGTCAGAAATTTGGAATGAATGATGTGCTATGAGAGTTCTCATGGAAGAACTGACCACACTATTTTTGCCTACACAGCAGTCTTGGCAGTCTTCACACACATAACAGCTATGGCCAAAGGGGTGGAAAATACTTTTCTAAATTATGCAGCTAGTGAAAACCCATTGGAAAACATTTATAATTACTAAGTATAATTCAAAAGTTACTCATATTTATATTTTTTACATCTGGACAACCTATGCAATACAGACTGAGAAATATTTTTATCATCCTGAATTTTTTTTGAACTACCTAACATTACACAACAACTTCCCACTGGATTCCAAGTGACTTACCATTGCTTAATGCTTTAGGATAAAGATGCATGTAAAATATCATGAAGTGAAAAACCTAAAATCAAAAATACTATAAAGTATAATAAATATCAATCCTAGGACTTCCACTCATAGAATCATAGAATGGCTAAGGTTGGAATGGACTTTAAAGATCATCTAAATCTAAACCCCACTCAAAGATAATACATGAGATTGACTAGTGATAAATAATAAATTCTGTGTCTATTTTAATTTTGTCATCTGCCCACAGCTTAATACACATGCTTGTTTTTTTCTTGAACTAAGGTCTGATTCAAAGGTTAAAACCAACCAAATCCTATGCATGTTACTGGTGTTGTCATTAACAATGTAATTGGTGACAAAGTTAGTAAAGAACCAATTTAAAAAAATAGTTTTGAAAATTTTGTGGCTGTATTAGGAAGCAAATTTGGCTTCTTCCAGACTAGAAAGTGTCTCTTCAGATAAGTGAATACTCATAGTGAAAAGAATTAGCAATTACACAATATTACACACTACAAGTAGAAGCACATACACGTATATCCATTTCCTGAACAGAGAAGCCTGAGAGGATGGCAATACTAGAATTCAGTACTAAAATACTAGCAGAATTGAAATGGCAGGCACAGTATGTAGCTTGTATGCTAGACAAGCTTTCTTGCACAGCTCTAAAGTGTATTTCATTTTTGACCTGTGAGCCCTTTCTTTTCCACTCTCAAGACTCTCATGAGCATAGATTATCAGTCATGCAGAAATATATCCTGTTTTCACAATACAGACAAATGTTCACTGAAGATGAAATTAAGAACCAAACTCACTCCATGTGTGACCTAGTACAAATGTCAACATAAATTGTTAGTGGAAAAAGTCTGGAGCACTGAACAGCCATGATATCTAGTTTCTTAAATTAATGTCTAGGTTTTTGTTTTTAAATTTATTTTCTCTTCTTCTACTTTCAGTTAGCAAGAACAGGGAATTCTGCCAGTGTTTTTGACAGGAAATTTCAGAGGTAAAAAAAGAGCACCAAAAAAAATAAATAAAAAAAATCTATGGCTGATTTAAAATATGAGGGAATAGAGAAGATGTAGGCAAAAAATATTGTAGACCATCAAATTTTATTGAAAAAAAAAAGTGAGTGTTGTAATGTAAGCATTTTTGTTGCTAAGTTGCTAAATAATGAAAAATCTGTGTTATCAGGTTCATTCCAATAATGACAGATTTCAACATAGACCATGTACATGCATTTTATTTTAGTCCATGAGACATACTTGATGTCTATTTTTTGTTTACTAACATCATTGTATCAGTTGTCTCTGGAAATCCCTTCTCCAGTCATTTTGTCCACACTGTATTTGCAGTGATACATCCCATGGATTCCTTTTGTTGTTTGTTGTTGTTGTTGTTTTTGTTTTGTTTTGTATCATTTTTGTGGAGTTAGTTATCCTCAGATACTAGTCATTTGATTTAAAAGTAGTAATTTCACTATTTTTTTATAAGACCATCTGACTTCTTCAAAGCAGTCAAAGTTTGTCAGATTTTCATTCTTTAATACTCCTTTTAAGCTATTTCTGTTAAGTAGTTGTTCTGTGGGAAATGGGGACCCTTGCCAGGATTCCCTATTTAAGCTTAACTGAATTCACAAATTATTGTATTTATTCACTGGTCAAACAAAGACCAATAAATATAATACAGATATAATAACAATGACCATAGGCTGAAATAGTATAATTTACCAGTTTTTGGAAGAAACATTAAAGAAAGATTATGTTTCAAAATTAGCTCTGTTTATTATCTTAAATTATTTTGGTGCAGAATTAAACAGACACTGGTGAAATTCACAACTGGAATGAGTGGTGAAGATGAGCCAAGACAGAAAACAGACAAAAATGTCAGATTAGAAATATGTATAAGAAAAGCAATAAAAATAGATTTTTGTTCTGAGAAGGTGAACTATCTAAAGGCTCCCACTCATTATAGAAAATGTCAGAAAATCATGAATGCTTAAAGAAAACCCAGAGCATCTAGCAAAAATATATATGTATATATATATAATGGAAAGTATGTTAGGTCTAGTTATCAGGAATAAATTTCCTAAGATTTTTATCTAAGGAGAAAGTTAGCTGTTTGACATAACATATTGCAGTAGTTTTACCCTGCTGGGCAGCTGAACTCCACCACACTCCTCCTCCTCAAAGGAAAAGGGGGACAAAATATGACTGAAAGGGCTTAAGGGTTTGGATAAGGACAAGGAGATCAGTCGACAATTATTATTACAGGCAAAACAGACTCAGCATAGGGAGATTAATATAATTTATTGCCTATCATTAGCAGACTAGAACAGTGAAAAACTAAAAACAAACTAAAAACAACTTTCACCCCCCATCTTCCCCTTGAGTGGTGTAGGGAAACAGGGAATGGGGGCTGTGGTCAGTCCCTAACACTTTGTCTCTGCCACTCCTTCAAGGTCACTCTCTACCCCTGCTCCAGCATGGGGTCCCTCCCATTATGCCATCCTTCTTGAAGTGATCCTGTATGGGCTTCCCACAGACAGCAGCTCTTTGAGAACTGCTCAAATATGGGTCTATCCATCAGGAGCAAATTGCTCCAGCACAAGTCCCACATAGGAGGCAGCTCCCACCAAATCACTTGCTCCTGAGTCAGATCACCTCCTCTTCATTGTTTACAGGTCCTCCCCAGTACCTGCTTTTGCAGGGGCTCTCCATGGATCACAGTCTCCTTCAAGCCAGATTCACCAGCTTCACCATGGGCTCCTCCATGGGCTGCTGCTGTGGTACCCCATAGGTTGCAGGGGAACAGTCCATTCCACCAAGGTCCTCTTCATGGGCTGCAGGGGAACTTCTACTATGGTGCCCAGAGCACCTCATCCCCGTCCTTCTTTATTGGCCTTGTTGTGTGCAGGGTTGTTTCTCACTCCTCTCTCTCCCACCTGCTGTTGCACAGCATAGTTTTTCTCTTCCATAAATCTGGTCTCACAGAGACACAGCCAATATCACTCATTGGCTCTGCTTTAGCCAGTGGTAGGTCCCTTTTGGAGCCAGATGGAGCTGGCTCTTATCTGACATGGGTGAGCTTCTGGACTCTTCACAGAGGCCAGCTCTGAAACGCCCCCTGCTATCAAGCCCTTGCCATGTAAACTCAATCCACCTATCAAGGTTTTGTCTAGTCTGTGGTAGTCATGTCTAGTTGCAAAGGTGCTATTCTTATGACTATGGTCTTCTGAGTGACTTAAAGTAGAAATACAAAGTTTTTGCCCACTGGCATATTTGCTTTGCTCAGAAAAGTTTGCATATGTGCAGAGTATTATTATGTGAGAAGTCAAAACTCTACCAAATTTTTGTTTCATTTTAATAGACTACCTTTTTATTAGAGTTCTCAAAGTGCATGTAAAATTCCAAAGGTGACAAATTAAATGCTTTGAGTCTATTACGGACGCAAAATTAATTTTCAGATGAACTGATAGATTAAACCAAGCTGAATTAGTTAGGCTTAACTGACAATATTTCCCATTATAAGATCTCAGTCTCCCTCATTCTATTAACAGTCCATATGAACTGCCCTGAATATTGTGTTCTTGTCTTTTGCCTCATGTAGAATTATAACCAAACTACTTCTATCAAACAAAAAATATCCTTAAGCTAATGTTCTTTTTTAACTGTTCTGTAGTCATTACACAACAATTTGCTACAGATTCAGAAATATTTCTTATGTCCACTATTAATTCTGATAACATGGTGACAGAATTTGTCTAGTGCATGATTCTTAAACAATTAAAAATATATTGATACCCTGGGTATCTTAAACTTCTAATGTCTGAATCTGTGCCTCAAATTAGAAATATTTGTATTCATATGTGTCTCATGACTGACAGGAGATTATAAGACGTCTTGAAATATAATTAAAGGAAAAAATTATGAAAAATGTCAAACAAAGCCTAAAGAAGTTGGGAATTAAAATGGTTTAACAACTAATTTTTAACAAATAAAGCTTAAAAGATATAGAAAAAGCTTATATTTAGCTTACTATAAAGTCTTGGGTGTTTGTTTCAAATTTTATTTACTTACTTATTTATTCAGTGTTTATGTGTGTATTTCCCTTATGCCATTGGATGGAATATTTAAAAGTACTGAGGACTGCTAAGAGTTCAGTTCTTATTCAAAATATTACAGTGGAACAAGAGTACCTAATTCAGATATGTTTGAAGATTATAGGCATCATATTATAAGTTTTTTACAGTTTCATCATTCGACCAATATGACAGGAATAAACAAAACAAACAAACAATCAAAACAACAACAAACAAACAGAGGAAAGCAATCTTCTATACTTATTTTTTGATTTAATATTACTCCTTTATTCTGAGGAGTCAGTTTGACAGCCAAGAGATTTTGAATTTTTTGTAGTTCTACAATTTGTTTCCAGGGTCACTGGGCAGAACCAACATGAAATGTAAGTGCTATTTAAGTTGGTTTTGTTGGTATTGGTGTTATTTGTTTTGTTTTGTTTTTGTTTTTCATTTGTTTTGGTTTTGTTTCTGTTTTCTGTGATCTTCAAATGTTTTTACTTTGCATATAGCTCCACATAGCTTTGCAAATGGCTATCTGTTTCCTTATGTGTGTGGCAGCATCTGCTCAAGGTGTAGAGAAAGAGTAGTTAAATTTTGCAGTAATAAGTTACTAATGAACATGTGCCTTCACAACATTACACTTAAAACATTTCTGTCTTTAATAAGTGGATGGAAAATATTTTGTCATCTTACAAGTAATTTTCTGACTACAGCTATTAGGAAAAAAAAAAAAAAAAAAAAAAAAAAAAAAAAAGTAAAAAGAAAAAAAAAAAAGAAAAAAGCTACTATTCCATATTCTCATTACAATGTTGTTTTAATCAAATATTAAAAAATGAATCTACAAGGCAAAACATTTACAACAGTGGTGCCATTGTTTCTTTCTGTAACATGAGCATTGACTTCTTGCCACACCCAATTATTTAAAATACAGCACTAGATGAAACAGTGAAAACTGAAAATGTGCCTCCAGGCATTAAAACATCAGGGGATTAATATTGAGGCTTCATTTACATAATAGAAAGGAAATTTTACGTTGCTCAACTTCACAGAGGAGTGAAGAACGATGGAGAAAGAAATCTATTTTCCTTGAACACATTAAGAAAAAATAAAGCAAATATTTTGGGGGGGCTCAAAATATTACCCACAGCAACTAGTAAAATTGATGAGGTTAAATTCTAGGGGTCATATTACCTACAGTCATGGGAAAAAAAAAAAATAAAAAATAATAATAATAATAATAATAATAAATAATAATAATAATAATAAAAACTTTCTGCTTGAGTAGTCTTTTTTCTCTCTTTCCAGGTTTTGTAAAAGAATCTGTAATGTCATCAATCACAATATATAATTTTTAACACCTCACATAACAGAAGATAGATGAGATCCAGACTTTGTTTTAGGGAGTTTTAAACCAGTTAAAGCACACACCAAGAAAAGCTCTTTTGTAACATGCCTATTTAAAACAAACAGACAAACAAACAAATAAATAAATAAACACAAATTTTCACTAGATTATTCCTGAAGGGACTGGAAGGCAGACGAACTTGCCTTTTTAATTAATGTTCTTTCCTCTGGCAATGTCTTTTTCTGATGTGACAGTCAGATTATTGTCTCTAGTATAGCATTGCAATAATAGTGAGAGTTCAGCCTAGCCATTAGATCAAAAAAATGCATAGCTAATCATACTTTTCTGCCTTTACTAGGGTTTGAATTTCTGAGTTTATTATGTACAAAGACCACAGATTACACAAAAGGTGTCCATCTTAATTTCTTGGTTTAATTCTTTTTGTCCCAGATAAACTGAAAAATACAAATTAATCACAGGGAATAAACAAGATCACTGTAGTCTCAGTTACTGAATTGATGTAATTCTACATCATAAAGACTGTGAAGTTTTAAGTTCCTGTTCATTCACTGTTGCATATGCTCTCCTCTCAAAATCTTGAAGAAAACAATCTGCCACCTCATCCAAGCCTGACAATATTTTTCATTTTCTATTTGGCATTATAATTTTTTGTTTGCCTTTTGAAATGTCCTAAAATCGACACTGGTGTTTTATTTGACAACCATGATCACTTCTATTTCCTTGTGCACATAAAAGACTTATTATGCTAAAATATTTCTTTTCAACAACTTTACAGATAGCTATATAAAATAGGCTACATGAACAAAAATATGTCTTTTATTTATTTGTCAGCTTTTATTTATCAACTACACCCCGCTCTGGATGGGGCGGGGCGGGGG
>CM021763.1:32112683-32127977 GCA_011075105.1 Heteronetta atricapilla | reverse complement strand
CCCCCCCCCCCCCCCCCCCCCCCCCCCCCCCCCCCCCCCTCATTTTTTTAAGCTTTCCCCCGGCCCTGAGAGAGAGACAGAGAGAGAACACTGGATTGTTTATGTGATCCCTTAAAAAAACTAACTTTTACAAACATTTTCATCTTGAAGTACTTATAAAATACTATGGCTGGAAAAGTAGTTGAGAGAAATAACTTCCTGTACAATGATTTTGCCATAGCTCTTACTTCAGCAAACATTTACAGACCATTTAAGTGAACAAATTTTTTATTGCAGCCTACGCACATGTTTAAGGAAAAAACATTTAGTAGGCATCTATAGGATTCAGTCTTCAATAAGAAAACAAATGGTTTGCTACTTTAACATTATTTTATTATTATTTTAAAGTGAAAAAGAACATCTAGGAATGGTGGTAGTAATCCTGATTTTAAAAGATCATCTTCCTCCCTTGATGGGGGGAGGGAGAGGGAGGTTAGAATTTAAATTCTACTGCACATGAAGCAGTGATCTGCTTTCATTAAGTACAAAGAAAAAAGCACTGAGGCATTCAAAATCAAACATTTCAGTAATTAAACTGGAGATTCAGGGTTCTTCTTCCATTCTGAAGCTGTTTGTTTTTTATTAATACAGAAGAATTTAATACATCACGAAGATTAACTTCATAGGAGAAACTGATAAAACTCATTTTTTTAAGCTTTAAAAAGGCCATGAGTCTGTGTAATAAAAAACATATATATAAAAAATCTAATAGTACATATTGGGAAAGTATATTCTTAAACTGAGATGGGATTCTTAAAATTATCTAGATCAGTTAGATTTGAAATGGTCAATTAGCATTATTCACTTATTTTACTATTTTCAAATCAATTTAACATAGACTTTCAATAGGTCCTAGTTTACTCATGACACAGATTTTGCAAATATCAAAATAGTATTTTGTGAATGTCAAAATAAAAAATTAAGCTCAAAGTTTAAACACTGTATTTTCAAAGATTTATACACTGACATACAAACATGAAGGGTTTTTTGTTTGATTGTTTTATACTCTAAACATTTTGTAAAAGATACTAGACTTCAGAAACCCTCAAATTCCACTGTACATATTAACATATGTTAATACATAAATATGTAACATATTAATTTTATAAAATGTCAAAGTAGTTTTCTGATTTTCAGTTCTCTTTTTCATCTTACTGATACACTGTGAAACAGGCAAATATAGCAATCTATACAAAGCAAGTTATTGTTTGTGGTCTTGAATTCTTTCCTTTCTGTACTAAGGTAGGTGCACAAATCACTGAGAAATATCCAATAAAATTACTCACTCAACAAGCATGTAAAAAGAACAACAAGAAACCACAAGAATAATCTAATGTAGACACTTTTTTAGAGTTAATAAGTATATTAAAAGGAAACAAGCCAAACAGCCACAAATATAATTCATAAAAGAAAGATTGGGATGGAGAAACTTTTACCATGTTTCACAGAACCAAAATGCTCATTACTATTCTGACTACTTCTCTGAATCTATTCATTGACATCAGCCATGATCAATTTGTAAGAGATCATTCTGTGAAGTCAAGGGAGAGACACTTCTTAAAAAGAAGTTCTAGCCCCATGAGTTTCTTCACAACTGAAAGAACTCAAAAATGAACTGATTGTAGAATGGTAATTCTGATTCCTTTTTGAGTGTTTGTGTTCTGCTTTGGTATTGAAATGAAATATTCTGGGAGCTTGGCTAATTATGCTTTTGCACAGTGCCTAGACTGATGGTAGTTGATATGTGACAGCTACACCAATTTTCAGTTTTGACCATGGTTACAGGCTTTTTTTGTTTGTTTGTTTGTTTTTCTGGACACTATACATGGCCACTGCCTGAAGCTGGCTTGTAATTAGACCAAGGTTTTGTGACAGAAACCTGAGAAGACCACATAATACAATAAGTAGTTATTATATCACATATAGAATATAGGCAATAGTCCTCATCCCTGAGGCTGTGTTCTTATTCCTACACAGACATTTTCTTAGTTGTACAGCAACTAAGCAAAGTGTTGTTTCACATTTGAAATTAACTCACTTTTTAGTGTCTTCAGTTTTCCTGTTAAAAGATGGAGATTGTCAGGACTTACTTTTGTAACATTAAGACAATGTTTCATTTTAGTATTTAGAAGAATGAAGGAACACACACACTAAATAAATAAATGAATAAATAAATAAATAAATAAATAAATAAATAGATAAATAAATAAATAAATAAATAAATAGGATTGTAAGCAAAAGTCTGCACTAAATGTTAATTTGTTTCTGGAGCTCATGAGCTTCTTGATGGGTTTATTCTCTGCCTAACAAGAACAAACAAACAAAAAAGTCAGAATAAAATGCTAAGAAACAGAAAAAAATTTCAAACACAGGAACATTTATATATATATATATAATTCATTTTTATGTTTAGCTGCTTTTCTTCCTCTTTTCTACCTTGCTAAACCAGCGGGTTCCCATCCAAGTACAAGTTTTAAGTCACAGGCCAGTCAAGTCACCCAGAAATCTTATGAAAGGTCAGTCACATCAAATTCTATAGAATAGAACACATTTTTTAAAAAGAAGTAATTAACAAGGATGACTATGTAACATTTAAATATAGACAATCAATGAATAGCCAGACTAGCTGCTGTGAGTGTACCACTTGCCTAAAGAGAGCTGTATTCACAGAATCACAGAATGTTAGGGATTGGAAGGGACCTTGAAAGATCATCTAGTCCAATCCCCCTGCCAGAGCAGGAACACCTAAATCATGTCACACAAGAACTTGTCCAGGTGGATTTTGAAAGTCTCCAGAGAAGGAGAATCCACAACTCCCCTGGGCAGCCTGTTCCAGTGTTCTGTCACCCTCACCATAAAAAAAGTTTTCTCATATTTAAGTAGAACCTCCTATGTTCCAGCTTGCAGCTATTGCTGCTTGTCCTATCATTGGATGTCACCAAGAAGATCCTGTCTCCATCCTCTTTTACATATTTAAAAGCATTAATAAGGTCACTCCTCAGTCTCCTCTTCTCCAAGCTAAAGAGACCCAGCTCCCTCAGCCTTTCCTCATAAGGAAATTCTTACCATCTCCAAGCATCACTATTGGGAACTGAGTAGCATTTTTCCTTTTGTCTTCTGCTGTTTTCCCTAGACATAAGAATGTCTCATGACAAAACTCCAACTTTGTAATTTTGTTGCTACCCTGAACCTTCATCCATGGAATTTAACCCCGGAAAGGACACGTTGAAACTTTTTCAGCCTACCTCTTGCCACTGGCTCTGGCATCATATAGACAACAGAGATCTACATAATTGATTTTCTTATCTTTCCAAGGAAAGGGAAAAAAAAATATCAAAAGCTCACAATTACTGAAATGGATTGTCTTTTGCTCCTACTAGAATTGCAATCAGTACATAGTGCTGTGATTCTTTGTGGGAGACATGGGACAATGGAAAAGAATTTTTAAAATACATTCAAAACTACATGAGGGATAAGGAGCATATTCTGCACAGAGAAACTGAAAACATTATAGTTTTCTCTGTTTTTTGTTGTTGTTGTTGTTGTTTTTTCTAAACATCATTTTTTGGAAAATCTGTTAAAATGTTTCAAATAGTTCTAGTGTTTTTCACCACCCGCTTTAATAAGTGTCTGAAAGGGGACTTGGATTCAGCTGCATGTGAATCCACTTGTCTAAGCGTCTCATGGTAGCTGTACTTTGTTGCACTTTTGTTGTACTTTGTTTACTTTTAAAAAAGGTAACCAGAATTTAACAAAATACATCATTTATTCACACAGGAAATCTTTAAATACATGCTATCTTTCCACTGTACTTGCATGAGCTAATATTGTTTTGCAAAAAAATGATATTTATAAATGTTCAAAAGTGCAAGCATTGCACTTCTGCTTACGAGGCATGAACTCCTTACAAGACATAAGCCTTGATAATCACATACATTAACTAAATAAGCAATGTTGATGTAATCTGGAAAAAAATATAATAAATAAATATAGCAATAAATAATAAATATAAATATAATAATAAATATAAATATATAATATGAATTATTTTTTCAACAAAGGAAAATTTGGTATGAAGTAGTTACAGAGGTGAAACTTACAGCAAGTAAGTTTCACCAAGGGAAAGACAAGGGAAAGAATCTAAGAAAATAATATTATTTTGGAATTGTTCTGATGCTTCGCTGATAGGCTCTTTTAGGCAGAATTTCTAAAATCCTTTGTATATAAAGACCTGCAATTCTTTGAAATACATTTCTCTATACATAAATTTAAGACAGTTGTTTCACAACCTGAACATCTGGAACAGTTACAAAAGCATAAATTTTGTAAATCACTGATTCATAAAATTTATGGTTAAGAGCCATCAGGAAGAATCTCCTGGTTAGCACAGAAATTGTTTTGACCTTAAATGATTACCATCACTGTTTCCTAGATTTCTCTCTCTCTCTTCTTTTTTTTTTTTTTTTTTTCCACATTAGTATATATGGCCATTCAAGAATGAAGAATGCAGTATCAGTTCAGAGAGAATATTGTAAACCAGAATTTGTGTGCAAGGTTAGATTTTTTGGTATAAACTACTTTCAGAATTTGTAATGTATATTTGTAGAAAAAAAAAAAAAGAAATAAAGAAGAAAGTGAGAAAGAGAAAAAGAGAGAGAGAAAGAGAGAGAGAGAGAAAGAGAGAAAAAGAAAAAAAGAGACAGGAAGAAAGAAAGAAAGAAAGAAAGAAAGAAAGAAAGAGAAAGAAAGAAAGAACCCTTTTCCGTTGTGTTTACATTTTCATACTTTCTGCATTAAATTATGGCATCTGAAATTTTCACAGATTAAGTTGAATTAAGACCTCTTATTTAAAATACCAAAGGAACATATTAACTCTCACAGAAGTAGTAGGCTATGAAGCAGTGTATGACAATTATTAGAAAGTGATTTATTTATTACTTTAATATTCTTAGGTAGCAGCTAAGATAGTATACAAGATAATGATTTACATCGGTTATAGTTACTGGTGCCTTCAAGTGTGCAATCTCATGAACAAAAGTAGCATTAAGTCATTTGTCTCTCGTCCTCATGATGCATCTAGATAGATTTAAAGCATGATTTAAAAGCACTTCCAGGATTTTCATTTCTTCATTTTCTGTTAAATTTACTAAATTAGTCTTTTCAAAATAATTTTCCTTCCTTTTTAAATTTTATTTATTTTTTTCTTTATTCAGTGGCATAAAGCCTTTGTATATCAGTTTATCAGCTTTCAAGCTTGTGTGGTTGAATTAATTGCATGACGGTTCTGGTCCAGTAACATAAATATCACATGCAGAATTCGAGAAAGAGAGAGAGAGAATTGATACAATGTTACACTTCCAGCTAAGACCAGATTCTAATGAAAATATGTTGCTATATTACAAGTGAAGGCAAATTTATAGTCTTCATAAGTTTGGGGAAAAAATAATATATGGGGCAAATAAATCACAGAATCATAGAATCATAGAATCCTTTACACTGGAAAAGGCACATAAGATCACCAAGTTCAACCATCATCTAGTACTGCCAAGTCCACCACTAAACCATGTCCATATGTGCCACATCCAAACATCTCTTAAATAACTCCAGGAATAGTGACACCATCGCCTCCCTTGGCAGCCTGTTTAAATGCTTAACCACCCTTTCTGTGAAGAAATTCTTCCTTATATCCAATAAACCTCCCTTGGTGCAACTTGAGGCCATTTCCTTGCATTATATCACTTATTTCCTGAGAAAGGAGACCAAAATCCATCTAGAAACAATCTCCTATCAGGTGGTTGCAGAGAGTGGTGAGGTATCTTCTCACCCTTCTTTTCTACAGACTAAACAACACCAGCTTACTCAGCTGCTTCTTACAGAACTTGTGTTCCACACCCTTCACAAGCTTTGTTCCTCTGAATACATTCCAGAAACTCAATATCTTTCTTGGGGTGAGGGGCACAAAGCTGACCAGACTACTTGAAGTGTAGTCTCACCAGTGCCATACAGAGAGGAAAAATCACTTCCCTAGTCCTGCTGTCCACATTACTTCTGATGCAGATCAGGATGGATGCCATTTATTTCCTTGGCTTTCAGGGCACACTGCTGGCTCATGTTTTGCAGGCTGTCAACCAGCATCCCCAGGTCCTTTTTTTTTTGCAGGGCAAATTTCCAGCCATTTTTCCCCAAGCCTATACTGCTGTATGAGGTTTTTATGACCCAAGTGCAGTATCTGCCACTTAACCTTGTTGAATATCATATGACTGGATGTGGCCTATCAATCTAGCCTATCCAGATTCCTCCGCAAATCCTTCCTACCCATAAGCAGATCAAAAATCTCACACAACTTAGTGTTGTCTGCAGACTTACTCAGGTACACGTGATCCCCTCATCAAAATCATTCATAAAAGTATTAAACAAAACCAGCCCCAATACTAAACCCTGAGGAAAACCACTTGTAACCAGTCACCAACCAGATTTAACTCCATTCACAATAATTATTTTCTGTCCAGCCTTACAGCCATTTTTTTTTTTTTTTTTTTTTTTTTTTTTTTATGAAGTGAACTGTACATTCATTCAGTCCATGAGCAGCCAGTTTCTCCAGGAGAATATTGTGTGAAACAGTACTGAATGCCTTTCTAAAGTCCAGGTGAAAATACCCACAGTCCTTGCAACATCCACTAAGCAGGTCATTTTATCATAGAAGGAGGTCAGATTAGTAAAGCAAGACCTGCCTTTCATAAACCCAGACTGGCTGGGTCTCATCACCCAGTTGTCCCCTATGTGCCATGTGATGGCAGTCCATATGATCTGCTCCATGATCTTCCCTGGTACCAGCATCAATCAGATTGACAGGCCTGCAACTCCCTGCATCTTCCTTCCTGCTTTTTTTTTTTTTTTTTTTTTTTTTTTTTTTGTTGTATATATGTGACATTTGCTATCCTCCAGACAACTGGGACCTTCTTGGTTAGCTAGGACTGCTGATAAATTATGAATGTGGCTTGGTGACCACTTTTGTCAGCTCCATTAGTACTCTTGGTGGATCCCATCTGGCCCCATAGATTTGTGTATGTAATACTGGTAATACTTGCCTATACAAAACAGATGTTCCTGAAGGCAAAGTTCCTTTTCCATTCCTAGGTCTCCCACAACAGAGAGTGCTGTTAAAACATCATTGGGTCCAACCCCCCTGCTGAAGCTGGTTCCTCAGAGCAGGTTGCCCAGGTAGGAAAGATGCTCCAGGCCCTGTATCATCTTTGTGGCACTCCACTGCACTCTTTCCAGGAGATCCCTGTCTTTTTTGTGCTGGGGAGCCCAGAACTGGACACAGTGCTACAGGTAAGGCCTGACCAGGGCAGAGTAGAAGGGGAGGATCACCTCCCTTGATCTGCTGGCCACACTCCTTTTAATGCACGCCATGATCCTATTAGCCCTCTTGGCCACCAGGGCACACTGATGGCTCATGGTCAACCTGTCGTCCACCAGGACCCCCAGGTCCTTCTCCGCAGAGCTCCTCTCCAGCAGGTCATCCCCCAGCCTGTACTGATACATCCAGTTGTTCCCTCCCAGGTGCAGGACTCTACACCTGCTTTTGTTAAACCTCATTTGTTTTTTCCTGCCCATCTTTCCAGACTCTCCAGGCCTCGCTGAATGGCAGCACAGCCTTCTGGTGTATCAGCCACTCCTCCCAGCTTTGTGTCATCAGTGTATTTGCTGAGGGCAAACACTATTCCCTCATCAAGGTCATCAATGAAGATGTTGAACGAGACCAGACCCAGCACTGGCCCCTTGGGATCACCACTAGTCATGGGTCTCCAGCCAGATTCTGCTCCACCGATCACCATCCTCTGAGTTCAGCCATTCAGCCAGTTCTCAACCCACCTTGCTGTCCACTCATCTATGCCACACTTTCTCAGCTTTGCTAGCAGGATGTCATGGGAGACAGTATCAAAAGCCTTGCTAAAGTCAAGGTAGATGACATCCACCTCTCTCCCCCCATTTACTCAGCTGGTGTTGCCATCATAGAAGGCAACAAGGTTGGTCGAGCATGACTTCCCCTTGGTGAATCCATGCTTACTATCCTCATAACATTTTTCTCTTCCAATTGCTTGGAGAATATTTCCTATAGGTGAAAATCAGTAGTACATGGAGTTACCAATATTCTCAGCAGTTTTATTTGTATTTCATAGTAGTTTCTTCATTTCTGTTAAAAAAGAAAATGTATGTCAGAATGTATTCCAAACTAAGTGTATTAGGGCCACAGTACTATATTCAGCCCTTTTGGAAGTGTATTTTAAATGGTTAGGTGGTTAGATCTTAGCTGATAATTGACTGATGCAATTGAAGAAGTGTTTCAGTTTTAGTGTTTAAGACATATACATGTGCTGTATAATTAAATTTAATTTTTTTTTTCCCTAACTTCCCTAAATGATCTCAGTGGCTTATCGTTTAAAAAAAGTAAAGATATTAATGTTCTGTCACTTTTTTATCTGCAATGAAACAATATTATCAGTCTATTGCCCTTAATTTCACAGAAGTTTAGTGAGGTCTAAAATATTCCACACTTTTCAAGATTGTTCCCATTGTAAACATTCATCATACCATAGGTCTGTAGAATTTATGGAATATGACTCTCTGTACAACTTAAGTGTACCATCATACAAACCTCAGCTATTGGTCATAACATATCTCAACATGGGTGAGATTTATTGATTTCTGCACAGAACTTCAGAATAGTAAATGCTTGAATAACTTTATATTTTCACTTTCTGTGTCTTGACTTTTGAAGTTGCGTTGCAGAAAATCTGGTTAGGTAATAGCAGAAAGACATGTGATATGAACTACCAGACTGTTTGAAGTCAGCAAAGAAAAAAGTGATACATTTCCAGGAATAACTACTTAATATTGCCATGGGGAAATTGGTAGTCTAAACAGTACCTGCAAGTAAACTGAGAAAACTGTATAAAAATAAGATATTAGATGAACAATAGAAACTCATAAAGATAAGGCAGCCCTATAGCAAGTGCAGTATTCAACATCTGTCATGCCAAAAAATATCAATGTCTGTTCTATAGCAGGTGGACTAATAACTATGCTGACTTTGCAGAAAGCTAGTCAGATAGGAGGAATCTGAACTTCAGTTGGAGTTAGGGGAGAGAGGAAACAAATAGGGCAGCAGGGATCATGGGGCATGAGGGAATACAGAGCAAAATGAGAAGCAGGATTTAAACCGCAGGACTTGATACAACTATACAACTATGATACAACAATCTACCTTATTCCTTACTTTATTCCACTACAGGGGAAATAGCATTCTTATGGTCTTTTCTTATATCACATCACCTATATATATTGTTTGAAAGCAAAAAGAAAATGTCATGTGAAAGTTGAACTCTTTTACTTTTTAATATTTGTTTTTGGTAATAAAAAATATTATTTATAATAAAACAAATGGACCAAAGTATGGAAAAGATAAGTTCAAAACATTAATTGCAGACCTACCGTGAGTTTTATAAAATACAGCAGTATAAAAAGATGAAGGGAAGGAATTTCTTATTACTTCAATATCTAAGTTTTTTCCAGTATCAGAACAGCCCAGTACATAAACCTGGCATGTGCATACTTGTCTCCATCGGAATGGATTGTATGATTTTTGTTTTATGCTATGTGATATACCTTGGTATATCAAATTGCAGCAAAATGTTTATATTCCCATATTGGAGAATGAACAGCCATACTCCAATTAGTATGCTTTAAATTAAGAATAAGCACACTTTTATGTTAAGTATGGGTTTGGAGGCAAATATAAAAGTTCAGTATCAAGAAGAGTGTTCTCCTGTAGTTTTGTTTTCACTCAGGATAGAGCATTTTGTAAATGTTACTAAGCTTCTTCCTTTGTGTAAACATATTGATTGCATATGTGTAGTTCTTTATCTCTTTAGTAAATAAATCCCATGTACTGGAGAAATAGGAAATGTAAAAGACCATCTGAGCATTATTGATCAATCTGGCAGTGAGTTGCACAGTATACAGTTGTATACAGTTTATTTATTTCAGTATACATATTGCCCTAGCCTGATACCTCAGAAAACATATTCAAGGGATTTTTTTTTTTTTTTTTTTACTATGTCTGTACAGAATTTGATTTATAAGTGTGTGCCTGAATGAGCTGTTGGCTTTGTTTGTCTGTTTGTTCAGTTGTTTGTTTTTTCAAGGTATGTGTTTTTCACTTTCATGTTTTTAAAGCCTTACAGAAAATACCCTCAGCTATAACGTGGTTTAATAGTAGCTTGAGATCAGGTGAAAAATGAATACTTAATACCTTGTTTAGTCATTCATTTGTTCTGGGAGGAAATGTGGCTAGGTTAGTATTAGATGACCATATGATTAGATAATTTAGTTTAAAGGCAATCCAGCTTCTCCATTTATTGGAGGACCAAAGAGAAGTACAAAGAATTCATATCCCCCTTATTTTTTAACCAGAAGCCTTAGTCCCTAGGTGAGAAGTATGTTTAAAACAACATTATTGATACTAGCTTCCTATTCAACACCACATAAAATTGTGACAGTGTTCAATATATTTATATAGGAAGAGTCTCAGGTTGATTGAGTTTATGCTGAATCGGTTTATACTTTCCTTATTCATGATCTGTTTGGTATGACTCTTGTTATGCAATAACACAGACTGCATTCTTGAAACATCATGGTAATATCTTTGCAACAGAAGATAGAATAGAGTCATGCTGGGACTTTGTTGTCCCTGCACAGTACAAGAATCACACCCTAAATTGTCAGTGATTTGTGCCAGAATAACTGGTTTATTGTCTGGATAATTCAATACATTAGGCCTTACCTTTTCCTGGAAAAATGGCCCACTTACATATATTTACCACCAATTTATGATCTTTAAGAATAAGGTTTGATTAAAAATTGTAACTCAATCATAATAAGCAAAATTGGTATAGACACATTAGCTCTGGAAAGCTCTCTTTCTTGAGCTAGCCTGAAAAGTTAAACCAGTAATACACTAAATGCTTTCTGTGTATCTGTTTCCTTCTGTGTGTTTAATCCTCTCTCCCTGATCATTATGCAAACTGTCTTGTTTTATGTCATAGGAAATTCTGATTTTACCTGTTGATGCTCTTTTATGATGTTATGAAAGCCATAAAAAACTTTAGCTGTAACTGACAAAGAAAGCAGAAAAAATCAATAATCAAAGAATGAAATCTAACACAATCATATTTTTATTTTACTATTAGAAATTGCTAAGAGTTATGCTTCCTTCCAGTCACAGTCTCTCTATTGTAACCTAATGCAAACTAAAAGATCATTAAAATAGAACGTTTTCACTTTGGAATGTAGAAGTTGCTCTCAGATAGGATTCTTTGTAAGGACAGGAAAGTAATGTGAAATGAACTAGAAGGAATTTGTAAAAGATAGGAAGAAAAGGCTTTCTTCCACTTAGCTTTTGATACTAGTATTTCCCATTTGTTTTAGGGTGATGAAACTTCAATACATTACCTTTTTTTTTTTTTTTCTTTCCCATAAGGAAAGGAGGTTAATACTCGTAGAATACAGGTTTCATAGCAGCTTCAGCTACTTCAGCTGGTTTTTCATTATTATTTGACATCAATACTCACAAAATACACCTTTGTGAGGAACACTTGCCAACATGCGAAGTATTTCAGGATTTTCAGCCCTGACAGTCTTCTATTTCTTTGCATTAAATCGTACCTTGTGGGAAGTTGGAAATACTAAAGTCTGATTCTCACTTGCTTTACATGTAGTACAGCAGACGTCCTATGCAGAAGGGGTAGAATACTTGTCATGGTGCTTGTACATGTTCTGAATTGGCATAAACTTTGGCCTGAAGGCTGTTCTGCAACATGACAAATAAAAAATGCTAACCTTCAGATGTTAACATTACACATGTTAAAAACAAACAAACAAACAAACAAACAAAACAACAACAACAAAAAAAGTAAACATACAAAAATTTTATATCCTTTCTCACCAACAGACATGGATATGGTTAAATATCATCACACAGTAGTGGAAAATACATTTAAATTTTCTCTTCAGGCTTTTTTTGACTTTTTTTTGTGAACAATTTGTACAAGGTTCTTTCTTTAGTAAATGCTGGGCACATTAGTTTTTTCTGAATTCTGTTCAAACAGAGATCAGAAATCCATGATCCAAGAAAATATATATGTAAAGCATGACCCTCATCCTATCTATAAACACCTCTAAGAAGATATCTCAAGACAAAAAGGAAAATGGTGCTTTTAATGCAAGATATAATTTAACTGAAGGTATGAATGCAAGTGGGGAGATATCTTCATTTTATGAATACATACCTTGAACAGGTAAATTTACAAGATGTGGTTCCATACCAGACACAAAACTCAGATTTCTGAATAGATTATGATGGAAAGTGAAACAGAAGATAATATAAAATTTGTTAGAAAATATGCATCCAATGGTGGTTTTAAGAACAAATTCCAAATGGGAAAATAATAATAATAATAATAATAATAATAATAATAATAATAATAATGTCTTGTTCCCACAGTTAGCTATCTCAATGTCTGAGAACTCATAAGTTAAAGTGATGACACTGAGAAAAGCAACTAGAACCTGTTTATCAGCCCAAGATAAAAAATGTGTGCTGGGAAAGAATTCACCATTCCAAAATGGGAAATCAATGTCTGCTCTTCAGTAAGGGATTTTAGTATTTGCTCTCCTAACCTGTCAGGAAAAGAAACAGAGGAAATAAGTTTAGGACTGCCTCCTGAGGGTTTCTTGACAAAATATGGCATATGGTAATTATGAGATCTGGCTACAGACCATAACTCCTTGAAAGGTCAAGGCAGCATTTCAATCTCCAGAACAGTCCACTGACTTGCAGACAGATTTGGTTTGAAAATCTTAGATAGACCTTGCAGAATGTCTTATTTTGGAAAATCTGTTCTCCAATTCATTTTGAGAAGCAGCATGGTAACAAGTGGTTTACTCATGTCAGGAGAATTTAGCCAGGAAGTTCAATTAATCTGATCCCTTTAGGGAAGAGTAATGGACTTATCTTATCCCTTGATAACTATATCAAACATCTAGCCTATGAAACCTACTAAAATGAAATAGCCACCTTGGAAAGACTTCTTGTTAAACTTGAAAGGAATACAGTGCTTTATATATATATATAATCTTTAATGAATAGAGGTAGAGGCATGAAATCAGAATATACAGTATTCCAGATCCTGAACCACTTTCTAATTTAATGTAATGCACCATTTTCTCATTGTTGTATTTTCCTGAAAGGGAAAAGTGTACAGTATCACAGAACTTAGATTCTTACTTGCTCCCAGCTCCTCCCCCACAACTGCCTTATGCATGCACACACAGGAAAATTAGACTGTAGACTGAATTTCTGTTAGGCATGTAATACAGGAAAACACTTCCTCCAACTGAGTTGTATTAACATTAGTCCTAACAATTTCTTTACTGCCCCTGGTATTATTATCCATCCTCAGTAACTTTGTAAATTTCTTGCCATATAGTGTCATAGATATCTAGAGTCTTCAATACCCTTTCCTGGATTTCATGGAAAGTAAGCAGATGTGCTTTTGCATAGCCACTAGCAAAAACTTTCTGCTTTCAGGAATATCATCTGCCTTTCATTATTTCTCCCTGTGCCTTCTCCAACACTAGAGACATCATAGCACCATAGCTGTTATCTTGTCCACATTACTGCCAGGAACAAGAAGATCAGGCACAGACTTACAAAGGAATTTGTGAAAGTGAGGTGGGGGCAGTGGTGGGCATGCAGGGCAAAACCACCCTGCAGCTGCCAAGAGAAAGCCAAGCAGGTCTTTGACAGTGGAAGGGGTAACCAGGACCCCAGCAACCACAAGATATTAAAAAAGTGACAAGACACATCTAAGCCCTACCTGAGAAGTCAACCCTCCAAGTCAGCCTCCAGGTCCATTGCCAGGTCCATTGCCAAGGATCTCAAGGATCTCATCTGAATGGGACTTGCTCTAGATTTTGCTATTGGCTTTTGCTATTTTTGTTTGTTTGTCTGTTTGTTTTGCTTTGTTTTGTTTATCTTTTGATATTTTATATTTGGCTAGGAACTTACTCTGCATTTTGAGATAGATCAAAAAAAAAAAAAAAGAAGTTGAAGCAAGAACATTTTCACTGGTATGGGCATGAGGGAGTTCAACTCCTTGGTTTATGCCATCTGGATTAGTTTTTTCTATATGTGTATGTGTTAACCTAATGAAAATATTCTGTTTAAAAGAATATTTCATTCAAGGATTCAAAACAAAACAAACAAAAAAAAATAGCTACAGGAGATCTTTAAATGGACATTAGAAAGTGAACACAAAAAGCTTTCAAATAAACTAAACAAATTCAAAATCGGTCTGACTGAAGAGAGGTTAAAGATATAGTTTGCTGAGCTCCTCAATGTCCCATAGGATTTTGGTCTTCCTAGTATTAGACACTAGAGACAATTGTTTAGAGTGTTTTGGAATGATATCTTGCTTTCATTCTGTGTGTTCCACTTCCTTAATTTTAAAAATTTCCATACATTTTATACTGCTGGGGAAGCCCAAATTTATTTAGTAACTTTCTTTTCCACATTTCTTATTTTATTTGTAGAAGGTGGTAGCAAAATCACTTGAGTTGGAAACAATTATTTCTTACAGTATTTTTTTTTCTGGACACCTATGTAGTTTTCTGAAGCTTGGATCTTCTTAATACTTTTCAACCTTATTTCTGAACTTTTCTGAAGTTTTGGGGTTTCAAACTTATTTGTGACAAAACACAAGATTTAGATAAGACTATTGTGATTTAAGACTACAGTATTGGCATCTTCTGGCAATGAAATCTGGCCATCTTAAAATATGGGAACTTGTAATAGCAGAAAAACAACAACAACAACAACAACAAAATCTAAGTTTCAATTTGATTTCCATTGTATCAAAAGGAACAATTAAAAAGAAAATCATCTGAGAAATCTGAGAAATTTGAATTATTTGATTTTGGTAGCAATCAGTAAGAAACTATTAGGACTGACTAGAGTTATGTCTCTACATAGAATGACTAGCTTCAAAGTTCCTAAAATATGTACACCTGCAATTATGCTCTCCATACAAGTTTCTAGCGTTTCTAATTTTTTTGTGTGTTTAGCAAATCTGGGTCCAGATTATTCTAATTTCTAATATATTCTAATATATATATATATTATATATTATA
>CM021763.1:32087643-32112283 GCA_011075105.1 Heteronetta atricapilla | reverse complement strand
CATTTCAGTAGATTTGGGTACTTCCATGTGATGTTAGGCATTATCTTTTCTCATTTTGAGAAAGTTCTTATTAAGACAAGATTAAAATCTGGAGACTGAGTCCAGAAAAGTGAAAGAACTTTCAAGGACAGTTCTTGAGGAATTAAGCAATGTTTGATGATTATGCCTTTTTTTTTTTTTTTTCTTTTCTAAATTTGACTGCTTTGTAAATAATAGCCTCGAATGGCCTTGAACTTTTTTTTTTTTTACAAAGTCTTTTGTAAAAGGGTTCTTAATTTAACTAAATGAATAGTTATTTTATGTAGAATATTTTCTACAAAAAGCAATACTAACCAGAAGTGACAATCTTCCGCTGTCCCAGGCCAACACAAATTGTGCACTTTCATAACACTGTGGAAATTAATGCATATCACTGTTACAACAACATATGTTACCAAGGGTAAATTTCCAAAGCACCTGTTTGAACCCAGTGCTCCTTATTGCCCCTTGCTTTTTCCCATGAACTTTAGTGCCAGAAATGAAAAGCTGTAGAATTGTAGTCATATTTTGGAGCAGATGGTCAAGCCCACTGCTGTGTCCAAGTAGGCTGGTGGGCATAGTTATCTAATGTGTTTAGAGATATGATAGCAAGCCAAGCATCTCTATTTACTCACCACTCTCAAGTAAAAAGAGATCCCTTACCTGTGGAACTTTGCCAGGTTTAAAAACATTTTCTGAATGCTTGCTGAATTGTATCTCTCCCTAGAAATAATACTGTATTATAGTCTTATTGTCATGACTACTTTTTTAAGTGAATTACTAAAAAGATGGCAAATGTAAATAGGTAAGCTCCACGGGAGTACCATGCTGTATTTTAAACATTTCACAGGTTTTGCCTAGGGAGATACGCTGTTTCGTTTGTTCCATGACATAACTGATATCTGCTTGCTAGCCAGATGACCCAAATAATTCTAAAGGTGATTCCTGGTAAGGAAGGGGAAGCTGCCAATGGTAGTTTGATGAACTTATCCAAGTGTGTATTCCCAGTTTCAGTCTAGCATTAAGACAAAAGAAAATTTCTTTTTCCAAAACATGCTTCATTATTTTTTTAAAATGCTTTGCACTCTCATATAAATGTTACCATCTCCAAAACAAATTAAATCATACCAGAAAAACAATGAGTTTGATCTCTACTTGTGGAAGTCAGAGTGACTTGTCTAGCCAATTAGATTATAACTGATAGTTATTTATTTACACACAAAATGTGGGACAGAAAATAGTAAACCTTGTCTCCATTACACAGCATGCAATTCCAGTAGCCTTTATGCTGTTACTGAAAGCTGGCCACTCCTATCTAGAAAGACATAACTCAGTACTGCAGAAGTTTAGTCTTATATGTAAATAACCTTCAAAAAGTCCATCCAGACAAGCCCTGAAAATATACTATATTAAAAGGAAATAGCAAAATTAATTAATCAGTCTATGTGCTGTTCAGAAATAAGTTAGATTCTGAAATGTGTCCTAAGACTTTATAAGCATGATTATTTTCACCTGACTTAGGACTAAAATACTTGATTTAAAAAAATAGCGTTATCTAAGATTGTTTATTCAAGGTAAGGTCAAAACACAGATGATAGTGATAGAATCAGTTAAATGGATCTCTGCTACTGCTTGAAAGTTCATCCACAATATATGGAAAAACTACTGGTTAACTGTGAAAAATAATTGTTGACTTAGGCAACAAATTATTATTAACTTAAGCCAGATAAGTACACCCCACTTGTAATGTAGCAAGGACCACTTGCAGAAAGCACTAGCAGCAAGGCTGATCTATGCAACAGAAATTACTTAGAAATTACAATCTGTTGATCTATGCAACACCTAGTAATAATCTCAAAGCTTTAGGTTTTCAGTCATATGAAACAAATACCAAAAATTAATAAAATTATGAAAGTTACATTCTAGCTGCAGCTTTCCTGAAACAATAATCATTGCTAACTTGCAAGAGCTCAGTTTGGCTTTCATCCTGACCAGTTACATAAGACAAAATGGTGTGGAAAAGCGTATAGTACAGTCGTTAGTACAGAGTCACACACTTTGGATTTGCTTCCATTGTGATCTACCAGAACAAAGTTTGTAAAGCTACAGACAACAGTAAAAGGAAAATTCAGTTTTTGTTTGTCTGTTTGTTTTTTTGTTTTCTGTTTTCATGGGTATGATCACTTATTTCATTTACCAAATGGAAAACCACTAACCTTCAATACTGTCTCATTATTGGACATGATATGTGGATATTTGCCACATATAAGAATGATAGAGAAGTCTGAATGACTTCTAGCTAGCTAACTCTGTGAATGGTATTTTAAATTATCTGTAATATATGCAATATATGTTACATATACATATGCATGGAAGTGTAATTTTTATTATCATTGTAATTAGAGTAGAAATATTATCTATATATAAATAAATGTGTGTGGTCTTAGCTGTTTCAGGTGATTTAGCAGTATCAATGGTATTATCACCACAGCATAAACACATTATTTGAGCTGTACTATGAGTTAAAAGGTACTATGAAAAATTCTACTGTAATTCATCCCATTAGTTAAATATAAGCACTTCCATGCATTACACAAATGAGATAAGAAAATAATACGTAAATCCAAAATAGATTTAAGTTTTGATATATAGAACCTGGATGCTGAAAACTCCATTAGTGACCCATCACTTAGTGGAAAAACCTCTAACATTTTCACAATGATGCTCATACTCTTTCCCAAATTCATGAGCAGGAGAACATGGAATTTATAATGTGATAAAAGTATTATTACATTTGTGTTTTGGAAGAACAAATGAAAAACATGTTTTAAGCTAAAGACCTTACTTAAGTCTCTTGCTTTGTATATAGAGTAGTGTGTTAGACAACTGTACTAGAAAAGATGGATTTAAAGGTTCAGCATTATAAGCTTCACACAAGAGTGAAATCATGTATGTTTCCTACAACAGTTAAATCTAGCCCTCAAGAGAGGGTGTCTGGCAGGGGGTTTAGAGGAACATTAACAATTTCTGATACCATCTGGAGTAAAGTATTTTTCATGGAAATCTCCAGCTCTTTTCTCCAAGGAGATACAGAACCTGTAGAACAGAAACATGCAGCTTTATTAAGGACAGGTAGAACATGCAGCTTTATTAAGGACAGGTAAAATGACTTGTGATGCCAAAACCTGCATAATTTTACCTGCAAATAAAAGTTCATTGGAGCCAGAATATTTAATCAAGTCTTATTTCTGGACTTCAGTTTGTTCCTTCTTGTAGTCCAAATTTTTAATATGCAAACGTCTTGTCTTAGAGCATAATCAGAGGTGCTTTGCCTGTTCATCTGGATTTCTCAAGGAAAATCAGAAAGTGCACAATGTGTTTATTAACAGGAAAGGGTTATTTGCTCTTTGCCAGTTTTCTTTCTTTCATGTAAAAACAAATAATCAATACACAGGGAAATACTCTATTTCAGTTTATTTATATAATTTCTTCCAAGGGCTAAAATATTTTTTGTTTATGGTTTTTTGAAAAATTTGCATTATCACAATACCTTGAAAGTCCTTATTTAGTAGGATGGCAAAAGCTAGTTCATGAGGTTCCAGGTAGCTTAAAATGCATTTGTATTTGAAAGCAGGCAATTTGCTGATTGACTCTAGAAATTTAGAGGTGAAGAAGCTTGTTACCAGTAACTTTGTCCTGAGCACGAGATACCTTTGCCTTCAGGAATAAAATAAATAAATAAATAAATAATCAAGTAAAAATATAAATAAATAAAATTTAAATAAAATTTATATATATTAAAAAAAAAAACACCTTGAATTGAAAAGAACTGGCCTTCTACATACACAAATTTTGGAAAAAAAAAAAGTGTACAGCTCTTTCAAAGGAATAAAGGACAGCAGTAACCAATGCCTGTATATGTTTGTGAGACAAAAAGACAAATATCAAGAAAAATTATTAGACTTAAACATCAAAATGTTGGTGATCTCCTTCAATTACAACATTTTTAGAAAATTACTGGTTTATATGAAAGTGCAATTACCCGTGAGCACATTAATTATCTAGTTGATCAAGGGAAACCAGCTGATGTGATCTTTTTGGATTTCAGTAAAGCTTTTGACACAGGATCCTACTGACAAAATGTCCAGCATACAGCTAAACAAAAACATAATAGGATGGGTGAGCAATTGGCTGATGAGCAGGGCTCGGAAGTTTATGGTAAATGGGGCTACATCAGGCTGGCGGATGGTTGCTAGTGGGGTCCCCCTATGCTCTATTTTAGGGCCAGTCCTCTTCAGTGTACAATTTGGACGTAGGACTAGAAGGTGTTTTGAGCAAATTTGCCGATGACACCAAACTTGGAGGAGTTGTGGACTCTGTTGAGGGTGAAAAGGCCTTGCAGAGAGTTCTGGACATATTGGAGAGCTGAGCAATCACCAACTACATGAAGTTTAACAAGAGTAAATGCCAGGTCCTGCACCTGGGATGGGGCAGCCCTGACTATACATACAGACTGGGCAATGAGACGCTGGAGAGCCACCCCACAGAGAGGGATTTGGAGGTTATGGTTGACAGCAAGTTGAATATGAGCCAGTAGTGTGCCCTGGCAGCCAGGAGGGCCAACTATATGCTGGGCTGCATCAAGAACAGCATTGCTAGTCTGTCAAGGGAAGTGATTGTCTCACTCTACTGGTGCAGCCTCATCTCAAGTACTGTGTGCAGTTCTGGGCATCACAGTACAAAAAGGACAGAAAAATGTTGGAGAGTGTCCAGAGAAAGGATAGAAAGATGGTGATGGGCCTAGCGGGGAAGATGTATGAGGAGTGGCTGAGGTCACTCGGCCAGTTCAGCCTGGAAAAGAGAAGCCTGAGGGGAGACCTTGTTGCAGTCTACAGCTTCCTCACGAGCGGGAGCAGAGGCACGGGTGCTGATCTATTCTCTTTAGTCACCATTGATAGGACCTGCAGGAATCGTGTCAAATGAGGAAGGGGAAATTTAGGCTAGACATCAGGAAGAGGTTCTTCACTGAGAGGGTTGTCACACACACTGGTACAGGCTCCCCAGGGAAGTAATCACTGCACTAAGCCTGTCAGAGTTTAAGAAGCATTTGGATTGTGCACTTAGTCACATGGTCTGAACTTTTGGGTAGACCTGTGTGGTGCCAGGAGTTGAACTTGATGATCCTTATGGATCCCTTCCAACTTGGGATATTCTCTGATTCTATGATTCTAGAATTTTCAATCAACAGATAAAGTTAAGGATTCTAAGGTTTACAAATGGATTTATTTGGCTAGTAGAAAATATATAAATATATATATATATATATGCATATATATATGTATATAAAGTAATAACTCTGCAACAAAGATTTGCACCTCCTGTTAGCTAAGAATTCACTTTTTCTCTCTGGGTTATTTTTTGAATGAAATAGCTACACCTCAAAGTTAGAATTCCTGCACTAGATCTTTGTGTTTGTAAAAATTTCTAAATTTGTAAGAATTTCTGAATTGAGTAATGACTTCAGGCCATTTCACAGAAATAAATGATTGATTTATCCAAATTATTCAAACAGGATTTCGTTTCATAGATATGATGTGGCAACTTGGTACCGTGCTTATAGAAAATAATTAAAGAAATAAATTATTTTTCCTTGTTTATTTTACTAGTTTGACTGAATGGAGTGTAAAGAGTTTTTCTGTGTAGCCCTATAGACAACTATATGCAAGGAAAGAGCAGTGGAGTAGAAACTATTGGTTTTGGAGTGGTCTGTATTTGAAATATTTGAGGAAAAACAAACAAACAAACAAGCAAACAAAAAAACGCTTAGAACAGAGGAAAACTGTTATAAGAACATAAACTTGAAATTCTGAAAAAATCAGTCTAGAAAAGCAGTTTCAAAGACTTCTATTACTTTCAAACTCAGGTGATATTCTTTGCCCTAACAACATTCACACAACTATATTTATAGTTGAATATGGGTGTTATCTTCAAAAATAAATTTTTGAATAAATAAAAATTCTTCAAAAAGAAGAATGCCAATAATGCAGGAACCATCACTGTAATTTACAAGTTCCTGTTAGCTCAGCCTCTCATCTGAGCTTAGAATGTGTTATTTTGTATTTCTAAGGTTTTGGCCTTGAATTTCACAAAGATTCACTTCTGTGACACAAACATGAGGTATATACTTTCAGAGGTAAACCCTAGGAAGATAATAGCTCATGATGTAGTCCAATATTTCTATGACCTTGGTTGGTGTAAGAATTTCTAGAGAAAATACAGAAAGTATTGAGTAAGTGTTTTTCACTTTATAAAATAATCACTATGGCAATGATTTTAGACCCACCATTTTATGTCAATTACAAACATGAAGAGAGAAAATAGTTTTTTTGTTTTTACCTTGCCACCATATTGCTAGATGTTCATCATTGCCACGGTCTCTCTCATATAAAAAGTGTTCTTTGAAAACTGTGTGCTTTAAAACTTTAGTCTCTTTGTTCCTGCAAGTTGGCAGTTTGTGTCCCGAACTGTGCACTGTAAGATCTCAATCATTTTTATTTTACATTTTCTCATTCTGGCACCCAAATGTGGATAACATTTTTTTGCAGCCTTGTTCTTTCTTCAGAAATGTTGCAGTTGGTTTTTCATCATTTACTCTTCTATCATAAAGTTATTAATATCCCATTAACACAAAAGTAACAAAAGGTATATATATAAATATTTTTTTTCTGCCAATTTTCATTTACCTTTTTACCTTTTTTTTTTTCCAGTGGAGCGGGGAGGGGGTAGGGGGTAGGGCATGGTTAACCTTTTCAAGGCTTTCCTGAATTTTATTGTCACAGTCAGTGATAGCAGAAAAAGGCCAGCATGGGTGCTCCTACATTTTTACCCTTACTGTATATTATAAACTTCACAGGTCAGGATTCGGTCTTTACTTAAGAACCACTGGGTACAGCAACCCAATTGTTTAAATACCATTGCTACACAAATTTAATATTATTGTATGAAAAAAATATGAAAGATTAACTATGAAAATATATAATTTTTAGCTCTCAAACTTTAAATAAATGCCCCAAGAAATTCTGTAAAGTCTGTTCTTCATTGATAATACATTTCAGTGACTCAGCTATTGTGCAAATGAACAAAATGAAGTTAAACACTCCAGTCCAATAAGCCAATACTTTCTATTCTTTGTCAGTCTATAATATTGACTGGGTTTCAACATCAAGAGAAAATCTTCACTTAGATATTTGTTCATGGATTCCCCTAAGAGTGTAGCAACATATGTGCAAGTAGTCAGCCTCTCTGAATATTTAAGCTGTAGTTGATGAATACTCTTGGTACTCAACTCAGAAAACAATTTCAGCATGTTCTAAAAAATGTGGCTAGTCTTCTCTAACCTGAAGACAGTGGCCTAATAGGAATAAGGATATTTAAACAGCTATTAATTTCAAGGTCAAATGATACTCTCACAGAAGACACTGGAGTTTTACATGCTGTGTATTTTTTCATTGATTTATTTGAAACTAGATTTCAGCCCTGTGGTGGTTTTACCCAGCTGGGCAGCTGAACTCTAGAACAACTGGTTTCTCACTCCCCCTCCTCAAAGGGAAAAGGAGACAAAATATAATGAAGGGCTTAAGGGTTGAGATATGGACAGATCTCTGGGAGATCACTCAAGAATTATAATCATAGGCAAAACAGATTCAGTGTAGGGAGACTGGAGAAATTATTAGCTATTACCTATTATTACCTATTACCTATTATTACCTATTAATAACAAGATAGAGAAGTGAGAAACAAAGAAACAAAACTAAAAATGCCTTCCACCCACCTGCCATCTTCTATTTCCTCATTCTGAGCAGTACAGGGCAATGAGGAATGGGGCCTGCAGTCAGTCTATAGCACTTTGCCTCTGCTGCTTCATGGTCACTTTCTTTCCCATGGTATCCTTCCCATAGGATAAAGTCCTTCCTGAACTGATCCTGTGTGGGCTTCCCATAGGTAGTAACTCTTCAAGAACTGCTCCAAACATGGGTCCATACCACAGGGTCTATCCATCAGAAGGAAACTGCTCCCACAGGCAGTAGCCCCTGCCAGGTCATCTACTCTTCTTCATGGGCTCTTCTCCACGGGCTCAGGCCCAGGGCTTACTCCTGCAGGGTCTCTCCATGGGCCACAGCCTCCTTCTGGGCAGATCCACCTGTTCCAACATAAGCTGCAGCATGAAGATATGTTCCATCATAGGAATGATGGGCTGCAGTGGGACAGCCTGCTCCACCATGGGCCTCTCCACAGGCTGCCAGAGAACTTCAGAACCAGCACATGTAGCACCTCTTCTCCTTTCTTCTTCCTTGACCTTGGTGTCTGCAGGGCTGTTTCTCATTCTTCACTCTCCCAGATGCTGTTGTGCAGCAAGATTTTTAATCATTATTTATTTATTTATTTATTTTTCTTAAATTTTCTCTCCTGGCAACACAAACAGCATCACATATTGGCTTGACTCTGAGCAGCAGTGGGCCCCTTTGGAGCCAGCAGAAACTAATCCTTGTCAAATATGGGGCAGCTTCTGGAGTCTTCTCACAGAGTCCACCCTTGTAGCCCCCTGCTACTAAAAACTTGCCACATAAACCCAGAACAAGCCCTCCAGGTGCAACTGTTAATTTCAGGGATTAATGACAAAAACATTTTTTTTTTTTTTTTCACACAATCATTTCTGTATGTAAGTGAAAAATAAGGCTTTATTTCGATCAACTAATCATCCAGCTTTAGATTTAACATGACAGGCTTCCTAAAAGTTTCGCTTGTAACATGGGTCATGCAAGTTTACACTGCAGATTATTATAATTATTTTTTAATCGTATGTTTAAAGAAGGACAGACATCTGTAATACACTGTGGAAAATGCTACTGTCACTTAACTTCCCTTTGATGGAAAGAGATTGTATTTTGGTCTTCTTGAATTTGGATATGGTATTAATGAAATAAGCACTCAAAATAACTTGAAATATTTAATATTACTATACTTACAAAGATAGCTGAAAGCTGTCATTTCTTTAAGAAAAGAAATGATGATTTGGGGGGAAAAATATAATACAACATACAATAAGCAAAAGAGAAGGGACTTAGCTATTTACCACAATTATATATTACCATATTACCATATTACCATACCTCTGGAGAGAAGCAGAGAGCAAATGAACAGTACATCATCCTCGTATTCAGAGAGGGTTTCCTGCTGCAATGTGATCTTTAAAAGAATCACCTTGATTTAGGTTCTCTGACAAGCTAGTATGTCTGAATTGCAAAAATTGCCTTTTCTGCTCTTGTGTAAATTTGACTAATCAACTCAAGCAAAGGGAGAAACTAGCAAGAAACTAGCAAATTTAGGCAAATATATATATATATCATTGTGAATAAATAAAATACTGAAAGCCATTTTGATAGCTGAAATTTCACAATAGGATGATGCAAAAGATATTGCTAGTTCCTTGAGGTCTTTACAGAAAAATAATAACAAAAAAAAAAAAAAAAAAAAAAAAAACCAACAACAACAAAAATTACCAAATGAGGATTCTAATTATAATATAAAAACACTTAATGGCAAAAATTTGGGAAGAAAACATTCTGAAACAGCCTAAGAACAATAAAACAAGTATTGTAGAGAAATTTAGAGGGATGGAGTGGGATCTGACATCTTAAGTACAGTAATCTCATTTTGTATGCATCTTCTGCGACATGAAATGGATCGGTAGAATCTAGAGAGTTTTTAATTAAAGCATTGTAAATAACAGTGAAGGTTTACTCTGTCTGACTATATGTTAGCAAGTATGTACATCAACTAAATATAGATAACTATAGCAGTATGCTTGTATATACTGCATACAAACATCTATTCAGTTGCTGTTCCTCCTGCAACACTAAACGCAAAATTGTATATTGGCCTTTATTGTTTCCCCTATGGGTATATCATTATCTGGGCCCCCCAGCCTGGTCATCTGCAGACTTGATGCACATACACTCCATCCCTTCTTCCAGGTCACAGACAGATGTTCCAGGTCACTGGGACAGGACGTGTCCCTGTATCCCATCTGTTACTCAAATCTACATAATAACCCATGATGGTCTGAGACTGACCAGACAGACAGTTCTTTCTCCAGCTAGTGTTCACAACCCAGACTGTAACATCTTAACTTGGATTCCAAAAGAATATGGTGGCAGTCAGTATTGAAAGCTTTATTACAGTCTAGGAAAACTGTTCTCTCCTTGCCCACAAATTCAGTCTTTTTATCACAGAAGGCAGTCGGGTTGATCAAGAGCAATTCACACTTGGTAAATCCATGTTGATTGTTTCCACTTACTTTCTCCCTTATGTACCTGTAAATAGCATCCAATAACACTTGTTCCATGATTTTTCCTAGGACCAAAGTGAGATTGACCTATATGTAATTTTCTGCTTTGATCTTTTGGACATTTTTGAAGATGGGTGAAAAACTTGCCATCTCTGGTTTCTGGAGATGTGTCCGGACTGCCACAACTTTTCAAAGATTGTACCAATTACCTTCATGAAATATCTATGAAAAAAAAATATATGTAAAATTTGTACTCCATCTATTTAATTATTCATATTTTTTCTAATAGTTTTCCATAAGTTTTCTTTCTTTCTTTTTTTTTTTTTCACAAAAATTGGTTATTTTTGGCTTTTCCATTCCAGAAGGTTGATTTTTTTTTTTTCAATTTCCACTTTACAGTCTTTTTATTACTAGATCTTTATTCTCTCTATTTTAGAGTTGTTTTATTTTATTTATTTATATATATATGTATATATATATATGTATATATATATATATAATTTCTCATAAACTTGCATCCGAATGGGAAGAATGGCTGACAAGGCATGGGTGGAGCCAGAAGCAGCAGCGGCAGGCAATTAGATGTTGCTGCCATTTTACAATCACTCGCCAAGGCTATTGGCTCTGGGACAGATGAGCAGCGGTAGAGCAGGGGATCAAGGCAGGCAGGTTTTTTTTTCATGCCTTGGGGCCACTCAAGACAGCCAAGGGAGCCTCCTAGACCCAGCAGCCCCCACAAGGGCAGCTGACAAGGTGTGGGTGGAGCCAGAAGCAGTGGGCCATTTAAATCAGGCATAGCCACCCCTTTACAGTCACTTGCTGAGATGATCAGTTCCAGAGCAGCGGAGGGTTGAGGTGGGTAGGGGTTTTCCTGCACTGAGAACACTTGAGGGAGATGAGGAATCCGCCAGTACCTAGCAACCCTTGCAAGGGCAGCTGATGAGGTGTGAGAGGAGCCAGAAGTCATCCCTCTGCTGTACAAAGACAGCCCCTGGAGAGCATGAGCCACTAGGAACATGGTGTCCAGGATGGACAAATAGGGCCTGGCACATCAATCAGAGTGTGGTGTGGCAGTTTGTGCAGCAGTTAGGCAGGGCAAGCAGGGATGGTGCTGAAGGTTGGTCAGCTTATCCAGGAGCAGTGGTGACCAGCCAGCAGAAAACTGTGGCCTCTAGGAGCTCACCACAGATGATACAGCCTCCCAGAGTTCCAGCGGAAACATGCTGCCACCCAGGTGTCAGTCTACCACGTGTGCCCTGCTCTTATGCTGGTACAGGATGGCAGTGGAAAGTGTGAGAGGTGTGCCCAGGCTGAAGAACTGCTTCACATGGTGGCAGAGCTTCAGGAGGAGGTGGGCAGGCTGGGGAGCATCAAGGAGTCAGAGAATGAAATTGACTGGTGGGGTAGAGTTCTGCCCTATCTGACACAGGTTCCTTAGCTAGCCAGTCACTGCACGGGAAATGAAGGATCCCCTACCCCTTTGCTGCCAGACAGAGGGAAGGGGATCTGAGAGTCTTTGGGGTGATTGGTTGAAGGATCAGGTGCACAGGTAGTGTTTTCCTGCATGTTTACAGTAGAATGGATCAATGTTGAAAGAAAGAGGCAAATCCAGCTGATAAATATGTGGCTCTGAGCCTGGTGCCACCAATACAGTTTCAGGTTTATTGATCATGGGAAGGTACACATGACACGGGGCCTATTGACTCCTGATGGGTATCATCTTTCTATTAGGAGGAAAAGAATTTTTGCCCAGGAATTAACAGGGCTTATTGACGGTGCTTTAAACTAGATGCCCAGGGAGAAAGGGACAAAAACAGGCCTACTAGAGACAAGCCATGGGACCGCACGCCAATTTTTGAGCAACTGCATGCTGGGGAGGTCCTTCAGTCTGCCCCACAAGGGGCTGAGTTGAATGAAAGTCATCTCAAGTGTTTCCATATATACACACACACAGCGTTAGAGATAAGCATTTCAGCTCCCTGAAATGCTTGTATATTAATGTGCATGGGTACACATACTAATGTTACCCATTACTATGGGTACCAAACAGGAAGAACTAGAGATCTGTGTACAGTTCAAGGCTATGATCTCACTGCAATCACAGGAACATGGTGGGATAGCTTCCATGACTGGAATGCTGTCATGGAAGGCTACGTGCTTTTTAGAAAAGACCAGCCATGAAGGAGAGGCGGTGAAATTGTTCTTTATGTGACTGAGCAACTGGAATGCATGGAGCTCTGCCCAGGGGTGAATAAAGAGCAAGATGAGAGTTTATGGGTAAGGATTAAAGGGCAGGTTACCATTGTTGACACTGTTGTAGGTGTTTGCAACAGGTCACATGATCAGGAAGAGGAGGTAGATGAAGCCTTCTTCAGTCAGCTCCAAGTAACCTGTCAGTCACAAGCTCTGGTTCTCATGGGGGACTTCAACCACCCTGATATTTGCTGGGAAGACCACACAGCTAGGCACAAACAGTCCAGGAAGTTCCTGCAGTGTATTGATGACTACTTTTTGGCACAGGTGGCAGAGAAGACAAGAAGGAGAGGTGTGTTGCTGGACCTTGTACTAATGAATGAGGAAGGACTAAATGGAGATGTGAGAGTCGGGTACAGCTGTGGCTGCGGTGACCATGATATGGTGGAGTTCAGGATCTTTTGAGGAGGAAGCTGAGCAAAAAGTAGGATTGCAACCCTGGACTTGAGGAGAGCAGACTTTGTCCTCTTCAATGACTTACTTGGAAGAATTCTGTGGGTTAGGGCACTGAAAGGAAGGGGGGTCCAAAACAGGTGGTCAGTATCAAGTATCACTTCCTCCAAGTTCAAGATCAGTGCATTCCCATGAGCAGGAAGGCTGGAGACCTGCATGGATGAGCAGGGAGCCCTGGTACCAAAAAAGACAGGGATCTCCTGGAAAGAGTGCAATGGAGTACCACAAAGATGATACAGGGCCTGGAGCATCTTCCCTATGAAGAGAGGCTGAGAGACGTGGGTCTGTTCAGCCTGGAGAAAAGAAGACTGAGAGGGGATCTCATCAATGTTTACCTGAGGTGAGGGCGACAGAGGGATTTGGCCAACATGTTTTCAGTGGTTTGTGGAGACAAGACAAGGGGTTATGGCCGCAAGATAGAATACAGGAAGTTCCACACTAACATGCATAAGAACTTCTTCACAGTGAGGGTGACGGAGCACTGGAACAGGCTGCCTAGGGAGTTTGTGGAGTCTCCTTCTCTGGAGATATTCAAGGCCCATCTGGATTCCTACCTGAGCAACCTGCTCTGAGGAACCTGCTTTGCCAGCGGAGTTGGACCTGATGATCTTTTGAGGTCCCTACCAACCCCTACAGTTCTGTGATTCTGTGAGCTCCTGGTGAAGCTCAGACAGAAGAATGAAGTTTACAGCATGTGGAAAAAGGGATTGGCCACTTGGGAGAAATATAGGGACACTGTCAGAGTATGCAGGGATGTGACAAAGAAGGCCAAGGCCCAATTGGAAGTAAATCTGGCAGGGGATGTCAAGGAGAAAAAGAAGGGCTTCTTCAAATACATCAATAGAAAAGGAAGAATGGGGAAAAAGTCAGGATGGTGCTGAATGGGTCAGGTGCCATGGTGACAAATGATATGGAGAAAGCAGAGTTGCTGAATGCCTATTTTGCTTTAGTATTTACTGCTAAGATCGGCTCTCAGGAATCTCAGACTCTGGAGACAAGGGAAGAAGTCCCTAGGAAGGTGAATTTTCCCTTGGTTGAAGAAGATCAGGTCAGAGGTCAGCTAAGCAAACTTGACATCCACAAATCCATGGGCCTTGATGGAATGCACCCATGGGTGCTGATGGAGCTGGACGATATTATTGTTAGGCCACTCTCCATCACATTTGAAAGGTTGTGGAGAACAGGAGAGGGTAAGAAAGTGATCAGGAGTAGTCAGCAGGGATTCACCAAGGGGAAATGACATTTGACCAATCTGATATCCTTCTATGATGAGATGCCTAGCTGGGTAGATGAGGGCAGACCAGTGAATGTGGTCTACCAGAACTTCAACAAGACTTTAGTCACTGTTTCCCATAACATCTTCATAAACACCCTCAGAAGGTACAGCCTAGAAGAGTGGATGGTGAGGTAGATTGGCAATTGTCTGGATGACAGCTCAGAGAGTTGTGCTTAGTGGTGCAGAATCTAGTAGGAGGCTTGTAGCTAGTGGTGTCCCTCAGGGGTCAGTACTGGGTCCAGTGTTGTTCAGCTTTTTCATCAATCACCTGGACAATGGAATGGAGTGCACTCTCAGCAAGTTTTTACTGAAGACACAAAGCTAGGAGGAATGGCTACTACCATTCAGAGAGACCTTGACAGGCTGGAGGGCTGGGCAGAAAGAAACCTCGTGAAGTTCAATAAGGGCAGGTGCAAGGTCCTGCACCTAGGGAGAAATAACCCCAAGCACCAGTACAGACTGGGGGGTGTCCTTCTAGAGAGGAGCTCTGCAGAGAGGGACCTGGGAGTTCTGGTGGACAGCAGGCTGACCATGAGTCAGCGATGTGCCCTTGTGGCCAAGAAGGCCAACAGTATCCTGGGGTGCATTTGGAAGACTGTTGCCCAGCAGGTCAAGGCAGGTGATCCCCCCCCTCTACTCAGCCCTGGTGAGGCCTCACCTGGAATATTGCATCCAGTTCTGGGATCTCCAGTACAAGAGGGACATAAAACTAACAGAGCAAGGAGGAGGGCTATGAAGACGACTAGAGGACTAGAGTACCTGTCGTATGAGGACAGACTGAAAGAACTGGGGAGGGTGTCAAGAAGATGCAGCCTGTCTCTTTTCAGTTGTGCCCAGCAACAGAAGAAGAGGCAACAGACACAAACTGAAGCACAGGAAGTTCCGTCTCAATATGAGAGGGCATTTCTTTACTGTGAGGGTGAGAGAGCACTGGAACAGGTTGCCCAGAAAGGCTGTGGAATCTCCTTCTCTGGTGATATTCAAAACCTACCTGGATGCCATCCTGCACAGTGTGATCTAGGTGATCCTGCTAGAGGCAGGGGGATTAGACTAGATGATCTTCAGAGGTCCCTTTCAACCCTGCCCATTCTGCCATTCTGTGAAAAGGGTCAGATGAATAGATAGATCAATTCATAATTGGTCATAATGCATAGGATATGTGCATCCATATGCTTAGTTAATTAATGCCTTGAATTCCTCTACATTTAGTTGTAAATTAGTAATTCCATGTAAAATTTGAAATATTAGGACAAAAATAAGACCTTAGAAAACAAACAGCATCTAACACAAATTAAATCTTCATTTAATGTTAGTAGTAGTAACTACTAACATGACTCTTTCCAGTCCAGGCAATTTTTTGAATCTGGAGTTACACTGAACACAGATGCATTGAGCTGTGTGAGACACAACCTGCAAATAACAGATATTAATTATTTCATTAGTTATTTGATTTGTGTTTAAAATGTATTAGTTATTGAGAATTTGAATTTCCATTTAATTTCATTGGAAACAATGATCACAATTTTCACAATCAAACCATGCAGTTATTTACTGTGATATTTTGATATTAAAGTTCATCTTCAGTTATTTAACTGAGTTTTAATTTTCTTCCCTTTCTTTTTATCAATTTGAAAACAAATTTCTTCTTTCTTATCTGTCTTCTCATCTTTTTCCCAGTTCCATATTTTTTCTGTATATATGTAAGGGAGTCTCACAGTTTAAGAAATCGTGATCATTTTTCCCTTCCTCAAGTCCTTTCATTCTTGCAATTATTTTTTCCTTTTCCTTATACCTTTTTCCTTTGTCTTTCCAATTGTTTCCCTCTTTTATCTAGTTCTCACTAAACTTGTTTAACCTGTTTTCCTTCTCCCCACATCCCTACTTCTCTTCCACACCTTTAGTTTCATTCTTACTGCTGTTCTCTTTGTCCCTCATTCCTAGATCCCTCCTTCTATGCACAGGTGATCTTCTTTCTCTTCCTTTATTCAAATTTTAATTTCTGGAATTGCTTCATCTCTGAATATTTGCATAAAACCTTGAAGAAGTCAGGGGAGAGTCTTCTGCTTAGAGGTTTAAATAAGGCTTTATGTTTCTTAGAAAACTCTTTTCTATGCAGGATTCTTCTCAGAGTGGAGAACAGTGAGCATTCAGCATTAATTTAATCAGTCAAGTATATCAAAATGTGACCTGTACATTTAATTCCCATTATGCCTGTTTTTCCCTGTGTCCCATTATTCTCTGCAAGTTTCTTGGATATCATATTTTCAGTGTATCCAGAAGCAGTGCACAAATGTTTTGCTTAAGCAACTAGTTTGAAGTGTAACAGTCTCTAAAACTGAAAGTTTTCTTGACATTTGTGCTTACGTCTTCCCTTGGAATTTTGAACAAGAATGTCTTCTAGTTTCAGTTATGACTCTGTAGTGCAAGAAACTATGCATAAGAATATATAAATAGATCATTAAAGTATTTTACAATCTGAAAAACAAAAAACAAAAACAAAACAAATAACAACAACAAAAACACAGATATGAAGCAGCAATGGCATTTAGTCATTCTGACCAACATTTAAAAAGGGCTACCAACTACCTATCTCATGTTTCTTACTATTCCCAATATATGCCACCCCTTCCTTTGCTCTCCATGGAGATCAGTTCAAGCAAAAAATATTTTGTTTTGTTGTGTTTTGTTTTGTTTTTATCGGGATGATACACAGACCCTGGCTACAGCTTTTCCTGCCAGTTTGATGAATTAATCAAGCTTTTCTTTGCAATGTATTCCCCATATAACGTAATAGCTATGTGACTATTGATTTGAGTTTTAATTGACTGATGAATCAAATGTAAAATGCTATGGTAGGAGAGGAAATAGGGGAGAGAGTATGGTGTTATGGTGATTCAGCAAAAATAAATAAATAAATAAATAAATTTTTCCTTAAAAGCAAGAAACATTTATATAATTTTAAGCTCAGGAGTCCTGCAGTTCTGGATGTTACTAGGTTAGAAAGCCTAAATGAGGGAAAGATGCCCTTTTGAATTCTTCCACCATGACATTTCATGTCATTAGTTGTTTTGGCTACTTTCATGTAAATTCTCAGAAAACAGTTGCTGATGATGTTATCACTGTGACTGTGAATTTTATGATTATCTACTATTTAAACACATTTGCACCTCACCTTATTTCTTTAAGGACAATATCCACTCCTTTAATTTTTGCTGTTAGGAATATCTTCACAGAATTTCAGAATGGTTGTGGTTAGAAGGGACCTCTGGGGGTCATCTGGTCCAACCCCCCCTGCTCAAGCAGAGCAAGTTTTCATAGAATCATAGAATTGTAGGGGTTGGACGGAACCTTGAAAGATCAGAAGAATCCTTTAATAATCAGTGATCCGTCTTTGGACTTTTTCCAGTATGTCTAACTCTCTTTTGTATGTAGGGGACCTGAAATGGACATAGTAATACAGATGTGGCCTCACTAGAGGGAAAGGATCACCTCTCTTGACCAGCTAGTGATACTTGCTTAATAAAGCCCAGGATACAATTAGCTTTCTTTGTGGCAAGGGCACACTGTTGGCTTATGTCCCCAGCACGTACTGGTATCAATTCCTCCCCAGATGCCAGACTCTGCACTTCTCCTTGTTTAATATCATGAGGTTCCTGCAGCACATTTCTCCAGCCTGTCAAGGTCACTCTGGACCACAGCATAGACTTCTGGTGCACCTGCCACTCCATTATGTATGGTGTCATATACAAACTTGTTGAGGGTGCATTTAGACCATGAATGGAAATTAATACAGACTAATGGAGAGAGATTGGATCTACCTATCCAGGAAAGGAGAGAGGATATTTGCTGACAAGTTGGCTTATTTATTACATTGTATTTTAAACTAATGAAAGTTCCCTGGGGAACTGGGCCCTAAACCATGACACTCATGCGTTCACAGGCAACAGAGTGGAAGATTGCACCTACCACAGTAGTGACAAATGTCTCTAAACCCTCCAACAAAGTTCTGTCAAAAACATTCGAAGCCCCAAATGAAGTTCCTCAATACAAATGCACAGAGCTTGGGTAACAGGAGGAGCTGGTATACATGTCCAACCTTGTGGGTGAAAATTAGAGACCAAACAAACAAAGAAAACTTTGTGGATGGTGTCTACTACAGGCCTCCAGATCAAGAAGGGGACGTTGATGAAGAGTTCTTTCTTCAGCCACAAGAAGCATCACTCTCACTGGCCCTGATTGTGCAAGGTGACTTCAAAGAACCTGTCATCTGCTGGAAAAGTGGCACAGTAAACTGCAAAAACATAGTCAATGGCAGCACAGATATTCCTCCTGGGAATATTATAGGAATATAGCTTAGGAGTGCATGGAGGGAACCAGGAAAACCAAGAAACAGCTGGAGCTGAGTTTGGCAAGAAACATAAATAATAAGGATTTCTTCAAGTACCAAGTACAACAAAGGAAGATAAAATAAACTGTACTCCTCATGAGTGAACAGGATATTGGGAAACAACTGGCATGTAGAAGGCTAAGGTGCTTAACAGCTTTTTTGCCTTAGTACTCCCTGGCACATGCTATAGCAATACTACCCAAGTCACAGAATCCAAAGGCAGGGACTGATAGAATGAAGACATCTCCACTCACTGAAGAAGAAGATCAAGTGTGAGACCTATTAAGACACCAAAATGTGCACAAGTCCATGGTGTGGTGGTTTTACTCGAGTGTGCAGCTGAGCTCCACCACAACCACTCTCTCACTTCCCCTCCACAAAGAGGAACAGAGAGAAAATAAAATGAAAAGGGCTCAAGGGTTGAGATAGGGATGAGGAGATCACACAGTAATTATCGTAATGGGCAAAACAGACTCAGCACAGGGAGACAGTAAGATTTATCACCTATTACTAGCAAGCTAGAGAAGTGAGAAACAAAGGAAAGAAACCAAAAGTGCCTTCCTCCCCCATTCACCCTCTTCCACCTCCTCCCCGCGAGCAGCATAGGGGAACGGGGGTTATGGTCAGTCTATAACACTTCTTCTCCACTGCTCCTTCTCAGTCACTCTCGTCCGCTGTGCTGTGGGGTCCTTCCCACGGAATGCAGTCCTTGTCAAACTGATCCTGTGTGGACTTCCTGCAGGCAGCAGCTCTTCAAGAACTGCTCCAGATATGGGTCCGTACCACGGGGTCCATCTCTCAGGAGCAAACTGCTCCAACCTCGGTCCCCCACAGGCAGCAGCTCCTGCCAGGTCACCTGCTCCTGCGTGGACTTTTTCTGTCTTAAATATGCTCTCACAGAGGTACAAACAACATCACTTTTAGGTTCAGATGTGGTCAGCAGTGGGGCCCTTACCTAACATGGTGCAGCTTCTAGATTCTTCTCACAGAAGCCACCCATTGATATGCTATGATGACTGATTTGAAGTGACATCTCAAGACTACCAGACCAGTCTATCTATGCAGTCTGTTTTAACTTTTTATAGAAAAAAATGTGATATCTTTCACCCTTCAAAATTAGACTAATACATGGGGCAGTACATGTTGATTTTGATTACTTGGACAAACCCATGTAGATTTACTCATAGGACAGAGACTGACTGACTGACAAAACTGTGCTAAACTACCTCTTATCATCCCATCACCCTAGTTTTGTCAATAATCAAATGACACAGGGATATATGTGACTCTTCCAATTTTCTTTTATTTAATAATAGTGCTGATTTTGATCAGCACAGTCTAAATATTCACCAAAATTATTTACAAATAGTAATGTGTGTCCACAATAATAAATATATATTTTTCCCACACACAACCATTAAAATTATTCATAGAAGAATATTGTTATGTTTTTTTTTTGTTGTCGGTGGTGCTGGTGGTGGTGGGTTTTCTTGTTTTGTTTTGGTTTGGTTTTTATCATCTTCCTGTATTTGTTAGGATATCTGGTACTGTTCTGCAGCAGACTCCTGAATTCATTGTAATATTGCTATTGAGAGCTCTTATTTTACAATGCTCATGTTAGTACAATAAACAACCACACCAACCAGTCACTACAGTGACCAGTACACTTAATTTCAGCATGTTTCCTATTATTTTACATATCACAAAGGCATAATGTATAGTGACAGACAGATAAAGACAGAGGAACACAGAAGGAAAGTTATATTTAAGTTTGTTCATTTCCTGATGATAAGGTACAACACTAGTGAGTTTAATCTAGAACTTCTCCTTACTCCTTAGTAACCCAAATGCTCTCTATAAACAAACACAGAAGGGCTTTTATCCTTCCCAACCTTTTTTTGTCTTTGTAAATATTATTTCTGAGAATAAGAGAAGTAGCTAGGCAGTCACCATTGATCACCATAGACTGGAAAATTAAATAGCAATCACGTCCCCAAACTTCAAAGGTTACAAGAATTTCAAGGTGTTACCTGGAGCAATCCAGTTTACTGGAACTATTTGGCATTATAAAATAAATGTTTCTTTTTGGACATGTGTAACTATGTAAGTCTTCAAAAGAAGTAAAAACATCCTCCTAGCAATACAAATTTGGATTCTTCAGGCTGACTCATATGATCTTTGACCATTTATGATCTTTGTTCTGACATCATTTTTTTCTGAGAAAAACAGAAGAAAAAATTGGATCTGTCTTCTCTAGCATAAGGCTACTTTTCAAACCCATTAGCAAACCTAACGTACGTCTTTGGTTTTGATAAATAGCTGCAGGTAAAGAGAAAACACTGACAGGCATGTATCCAGGTTTCACTTCCTATGCCTAAAAAAGGCCAGCATTGGTTCTTCACTCCAGGTGCAAGACAGCAGTTGTTGGACTACACCACAATAGGCCAACACTTTCAGAAGTGTCACTTGGAGTACCAAGCTGTATTGCATGTGAACATCCTTCCCAGTGCACCTCTATAAAAAACAGCTTCCTCTGCCACTCCCAGGGAACCATCATAATCTATACATATAACTCAGTGTTAGTTATGTACGCACTCACTAATAGTTTTCTGCTAGAACATTTTAAATATTTCCATTGTGGGTTTTGAAAGGCAAACATTTTATAATTTTTAAAAATATGAAAGGCACATGCATAGGGTCTTATGTGATTCCAATTAAAAATGAGGACATTTTTGATGGATGCAAAATAACAGAATATATTCAGATAATTAATTTATGTTCATTCTTTTTTTTTTTTTCTTCAGTTCTCAGCATGACCTCTGTTTCATGCATAACAAAACAATCAAAAATCAAAAATGGATTTGTTTAAAGACTGACTACACTAGGAGTATTATCTTTCCACAGGAAACTTATCTACTGAAAGTTGGTTTGTACATTGATTGATTGAAACCATCATGATTTATTTTACTTGAGTCAAAAACTGACTCAAATATTTCATCAGAGTCACGAGGATTTTTTGTTGTTGTTTTCAGAGCTTTCTGAACAACTGCTTTTTTTTTTTTCACATAAATAAAATTGTTTCCAGGACCCAACAGCTGGCACTTACTGGCTGAAGGAAGGAACAGGAAGACAGTGTGTTCATAGAGTTACAGAACAAGCTGAGAGGGAGAATTTATGCAGAGTTTTGTAAGCTTAGTGAGGCAGAAAATAGATTGGGGTACAGAGAAGAAATAATGTGTCAATCAAACCTAAGCGTACAGACATAAGCTTCCACAACACAAGAGCAGTCATGTGCTTTTTTAGTTTTTGTAACTTGAACAGTTACTTCTAAATTTGGGTAGAACAGGCAGATGTTTTCTAGAGATCATACTCTTAAGTAAGTTTTTACAAGTCTCAAGGCCTGGCAAAAGCAAGTACAAAGCTGCCTTGGAAGGGGTAAGACTTGGTAAAATGGCTTCAAATAAGGGTTCTGAGGAAGCGAAAACTACCCTGCAGCTATATACTATAACCTTGTCAATCTCTTCTCATTTGTAAACTTTTTTCTTTAAATTTGTAATTTTATCTCAATGCAACTGATTTTTCTGTTGCATAATAAAGGTCAATGCATTTCACTCAACAAAAATAAACAAAATTATATATATATATACATTCATATATATATATATATATATATATATATATATATATATATATACGGGTAGTGTATTGAAACAATCTTTGTCAAATCAGTATAGTGCAATTGTTATTCAAGCCCGCCTGAGTGGATATTTCTGTGTAATGGTTGCTTCTGGTCTCCTTTTTCTATTTAATTTATAAACAAGGAACACCTACCTGAAATGTCTAAGACTGACAATATTTTCAAAGCAAGATTATACTACAAAGCATTATTGGCAATACCATGCAAATTTCAAGAAAGGCATAAGGCTACAATTCAACTAGCAGCTAAGAATAGTTTTTCCATATGTGACTCACAGCAATTAAAGAAACTTTTTATTTGAATTCAAAGTGCCTATTTCATTATTTTACTTGAGGCATATCCTTAGTTTCTTTTGAGATAATGGTATTCAAATTTCATAACATTAAAGAAGAAAGAACAGTTTGAAAGAATACATTTCAAAGGTAAAGGGGCAAAGATCATCTATCTTTGCTAGTCTGAACTGCATGTGGCGCTATCAACTGACTTCAGTTATATTCCTCAGTAATGATTTGATAGGTTCTGTTGAATGCCTTGTTGAGATTTATGTTCTCTGGAACACACTGTTCATTTAATACTGCTATCATTATTAAGTCAGGTACTTTATTGATATTTTTATGGGTTAGTGCTTGTGTGCAGAATAAGCAAAGTCACTTCACCGTTATGTGGTGGATAAGAAATAATAGATCATTCAATTTTCCAAGACATGTTTCTCCTGTCGTGTAACAGCACACTTCTATCAACATATTTAGATATTTGTGGCAGGTTAATACAGGCCATTTTCACCTGGTAACAGCATCAGTCCTTAGCAACAGTATGCTTGTATTCACACCACTGATGCCATTTTCTGTGTCTAGTCACACTAAGCCAAAATGGAAGATCAGACTATACAAACCTTTGGACAATATATGTCAGGAATTTTCAGATATTATTTCACCTTAGCAACAGTCTCATAACAGTCTCATCTAATTCCTTTTTAATTCCTTAGAAACTCTGAATACAAGCTCAGCTTTTTTTTTTTTTTTTTTTTTTTTTTTTTTTTTTTTTTTATTTCCCAGTTCAAAATTACCTCTTGGGAGCAACTAAGGGGATTCCCTTGTTAACTAATGAAATTCAGTGTTTTACTAATGCTAGTTTAAGATAAATGGCAGAATTCAATATTACATGGCATTGCTTTAGATCTATACAGTATGTTGTGGCTTAAGAGTTGTGAAAATTAAGAAGGTAGAGCTGTATTTTAGTGTTATTCTACTTTTTTACAGATACTTGTAAACAGATGCTATTCCAGATTTTTTTATTAGTGTTTTACACATACGGAAATCACTGATTTCAACCATCAACTTTTTGCATCCTGCCTTTGTAACCTTTTGTATCATTTGAAAACAAAATCATAAATATTTATCAGCTGAAAACTTTAAAGAGGAAATCCCATGTACTTGAAGAGAATAAGAAGGCTAATACTATTTGCTAATATTCTCCCATCTATTTACATATTAGTACAGAATTATCAGAGAAAACAGTGTGTAAATGAGTATTTTATGATGAACATTACATTTGATTGTGGTTAGATTTCAACAATATTTCCATAGTGTGGCAGATACCCATCTTGTGATAGATACTTAACTAGCTGTGATTGCCAAGCGTAATAGCATCTGGTATACTTTTCACTTTTCTACTAATATCTGTCTATATTGAAATTATTCATTTTTTTTCTCTCTATTTTTTAAAAACTTAAAAAGGCTTCTGGATTCTTTATTTGAATAATTATTTTTTAAAAAACATGACACTATGTTGTATTTTTTGAGAGAGTAATTCATATTCTGATACTCTGTTAAAATATATTTGTATATACCCTAAAATTCAAGTGTGAAAAGGAAAAAAAAGTGAGTAAAGATCAATACAGAAGATCACAAGGTTTGTTAATTCCATTTGTGTCTTCTGATTATTTTCTGTTTTCATATTTTGCTCTAATAATAAACCAGATACAACTATAGGCTTTTTAACTTTTCAGAAATGAATTCTGCTTGCAACCCTGTGGTGGTTTTACTCAGGTGGGCAGCTGACTTCCACCACAGCCACTCACTCATTCCCCCTCCTCAAACAGGAAGGGGAAAAAAAACACAACACAAAGAGCTCAAGGTTTGCGATAAAAATGATTTAATTAAGGGGAAAAGGAAGAAAAAAAAATGGGAAAGGGAAAGGGGAAGGGAA
>CM021763.1:32025325-32044169 GCA_011075105.1 Heteronetta atricapilla | reverse complement strand
AAAAGGAAAAGGAAAAGGAAAAGGAAAAGGAAAAGGAAAAGAAAAAGAAAAAGAAAAAGAAAAAGACTAAGAACAACCTCCAGCCTTTATTCAATGTGGGAGTAAGCAAAGTGACAGAGATGAGAAGAATGTTGAGGTACTTGAGGTAACTTCTTTGCAACAGTCTTTAGCAGCAAGAGCAGACGTTCTCCATGTGCGTAGCCCCCTGGGCTTATAGATAGGGACAAGGAGCTAAATGAAGCCCTCATAATCCACGATGAAATGGTCAGAAACCTGCTACTCCACTTAGATGTAAGCAAGTCTATGGGGTCAGTTGAGATCTATCCAAGGGTATCAAGGGAGCTATCGGAAATGCTTACCAAGCCACTTTCCACAATTTATCAGCAGTTCTGGTTATCAGGGGAGTTTCCCATTGATCAGTGGCTAGCAAATGTGACTCCTACCTATAAGAACGGCTGGAATGAGGCTCTAGAGGCCTTTCATTCTGACTTCAGTGCCAGGGAATCTCATGGAGCAAATTATCTTTAATGCCATCGCACAGAACATACAGGGCAACTGAGTGATCAGGCCCAGTCAGCATGGGCTTATGAAAGGCAAGTCCTGCTTGAGAAAACTGATCTTCTTCTAAAACCAGGGGATGTACTCAGTGGATGAGAGAAAGTCTGTGCATGTGGTTTGGGTTTAACCCAACTTTGCTGGGTTAAAAACTTACTGGGTGGCTGTCTGGGTCCAAAGAGTTGTGGTGAATTGAATTAAATCCAGCTGGAGGCCAGTCACTGGTGGTGTCCCTCAGGGCTCAGTGCTGGGGCCACTTCTCTTCAATACAATAATTCAGTTCAATAAATGATCTGGACAAGGGGATCGAGTGCACCCTCAGTAAATTCACAGGTGACACCAAGCTAGGCGCAAGTGTTGATCTGCCTGAGGGCAGGAGAGTTGTGCAAAGGGATCTAGATAATCTGGATTGGTGGGCTGAGGCCAACTGTATGAAATTCAATAAAGATTAAGTGTTAGGTCCTGTGCTTGGATCATGACAATCCCATACATTGCTACAGGCTGGGGGGAAGAGAGGCTGGAAAGCTGCCCAGTGGCAGTTAGGAAAAAAAATATGGGCACATACTTCCACCACGGTAATTTCTGGAGAATAGTGTCCATCTGAGTTCCCAAAAGTCTGCTGGTTTGGTTACCACTGAAACAGACTGCTAACACTGTTAAAAGCTTGCCCGATAGGAAATCTGATATCCCTTGAAGCCTAGCTTCGTCAAGACAAATTAAAACACTGATGGCATTACAAAGAAGGGTACTTTCTTATAGTCCTTGAAGATGTTAGGACAGATCAAATGTAGGCAATATTTTTACTTATCCGCATAAAAAGAAGGTATGAAAAACTATAGACTACAAGTCTGTCTGACTTCTCATTTTTCTTTTTCTTTTTATTTATTTTTTTAAATTTTGTTCTCTTTAAAGCAAAAATTAATTCTTAAATTCCCCTGTGCAAAACAAAATCAGTCAGCTTAGTAAGAACTCAAAGTCACAGACTTAACAATGGATGCAGGGCGCTATCAGAAATATGTCTTATGATTAAAAATGGTTCTGGAGTGCTTTTTGGCTCCAAAGGTAATTTAAACACACAGAACTATGACTAAATTCCAACACTATAATACTTCTTGGAAAGTGCACACAAATCAAATGATAACAGAAGTGCACCCATTTATAAGCCTGCATTTTTTTTTTTTAATTATTTTTATTTTTTCTGAAAAGAACTGGGACTTGCAAGTTAATTCTCAACATGAAAATTGAGTTAAAAAAAAAAAAGGCAAATTAAAGAGGTATTACTCTGTCAATTCTAACAGACTAATAATTAAATTTTAAGTAATGTTGTAGTTTTAACTTTAGAATGTCACTTTTTTATAGCTCATGTCTAATATTTCCACAAACGCCTCAACTGAAAAAAAACTGTGATTGAATGTTAAGGATATAAACCTTATTCTGTACTTTGAATAGAAAAAAATATATATAGAGAGAGAAAAAGGGTGAATAGTAATTTCTAATACTTTTTAACACTAATACACCTCCATTTATAGAATATATATATATATTTATTTATAAAGGAACTGTGTGCTTCTCCATCTTCTGTGCCCATAGAAGCTTTCTATAATTTTTACATTTTGCTTCAAATGCACACACTATGAAATCTGCTAAGAATGTCTGAAGAGAAGTAAAAGTTAGTCCCACACCTTCATGCCTGTGTAATGGCTGTTTCACACATCTGAAGTCAACTGGCATGTCAACAGGGACTCGATTCTGGAGTGCATGCGTACACCATTGCAATTTGTCATAAAGAGATACATCAATTCTACCTAGAATACATTGTCACATGTTTTTGTTTTGTTTTGTTTTTGTTTTCTATAAAAATTATTCATAAAATTTCCATTAAAATTAGGCATAAAAGCAATGGGCTCTGGCCTTGTTAGAGAAGCTATGTCAGAGAAACTTTTTTGCAACAGACTTGTAAGACAGCAGCATCTATGATCTTTACTTCTTTGGATGGCTGATTTTCCCAATTGTTCAAATGCAGATATAGAATGAATCAGGAATACCACTGTTTATGAGTTTGTATTATTTGTCCAGATACTTTTGTTATAAATTAGAGGAAGCTGATAACTGTTCTGTCTCTTTTGGCATCAAGAAGCCTGACTGAGTTTAAGAAGCGATTGGACTGTGCACTTAGTCACATGGTCTGAACTTCTGGGTAGACCTGTGCGGTGTCAAGAGTTGGACTTGATGATCCTTAAGGGTCCCTTCCAACTCAGGATATTCTATGATTCTATGATTCTATGATTCTAAGACTCTAGAATCCGCTCTATCTCTGTAGTCCTTAACAAAGGGTCACATTTTCAGCACACTTCAAATATCTCTCTTTATGTGAACTGCAGAAAAGCCAATGGGATGAGAAAGCTGGGAAGTTGTTAGCTGGCAAGTTGGCAAAATTCAAGCAGTTTTATATTAATTAAATTGTATTTATATGTATTTATTCAAATTACATTGCATTAAGCCTTGAACAGGTATTTTATTGAGGAACATTGAAACTTCTACAGTTATAATACTTAATCTTGTTCATACACATTTAACATGTGAGAGAGATGTACCACTAGGTCACTACACCTTATACTGAGTTGCTGCTGTTTTATGTAGCAAGTCATGCCATAAAACTTCTTATCAGATGTTCATTCTCCACGTAAAGCTTCAAAGTCCTGTTTTACATGGTAGGAATCTTATGAAATTGTATTTCCTACAAAATACATCACCTCAACAGCAATTTTTCTGAAGCCCAGTAGGATTTAGTTTCTGGCATTTTAATGATGAAACAGTACAGAAAAAAAAAAAAAGAAAGAAAAAAGAAAAAAGAAAAGAAAAACTGAACTACTGATATTTTATCACACTCCTTTTTTCATAATGAAGAAGCCATACATCTGCTGTCAGTTTTTAGCTGAGTTTTGTTTATTTGCAAAGTTTTGATGACTCTCTATATAATATTTTGATTGAAAAAGAGGAGAGTTTTTATAAATACCAAATAAATGTGTATTTGTACATATATCTTTAAAAGACACAATTGATTTCTGGTCAAATTCGCAATCTTGGCCTAGAAATGAAACTTCAACCCTAATTATAATAGTAATTTTCAGCAAAATGTTTACAGGTACCACTGAAATGAAAGCACAGAATGCCATGATAGTTTTCCACATGAAAACATGGGTAGAAGTCACTAAAACAAGTTTTACATTTTCAGGTTGTTTCTTTCTGATATTTTTTTTTCAAGTCTCTTAATATTTTTCCTTACTCCGAACACAGTCCAAACATGACAGATGCAAGAGAACAATCTGACTGTAATCATTGTTAAGAATATAATTTATGTTTCAAGGAAATTTTAACAATTCTAGGAGCTTATGAAATTTCAACTCTTTGTCACAGTCAGAACTTTCTGCAACAGTGGAATTGAGTAAACCAAACAATATTTGCATGTAAACACATACATACATAAACACATGCTAGTACCATTCAAAGTAAACTGAAACTAAAAAGATAGAATATTTTTAGGCTTTTAGCAAAATCATGACAGTAGTCCAGCAGTGAGATTAATTTAAAAGTTAATAAAAATAAAGAATCTATCCTACTAGAGGCCATTAAGATCGTGTCAGCAAAGCGACCTGCCACAGCTGATAAATGATCCAGCCATGGAGTGAATCATACTCACTAATGACCATCGTAATAAAATGCCTCCAGGTGGCATTTTGGGCTGGCCTGTTTACCAGGTGAGTTTTGGAGGTGCCTGTTGAATTCATTACATTCTCTCTGTGTACTTCACAGAAGGGATTCACAACTTCTGTTTCTTATATGCCTCAGTAAAGTGCCTAGTATCAGGTGAAATGACTATGGATCTTCGTTCAGAAGCAATATCCAAATTTTCTACAATTGTCTCTTATTTTCTTCCCTGGTACTTTGATCCTGACAGTACTTTCTACACAATATGTAACTTGTTTAATTTCTTGTGAGGATCTTCATTCTGCTTAACTGAAACAGCAATCCATATCCATCTTCTTCCATCAAAAATAGCTGTAAGGTTATTGTTTATGTATCTTCTGCATAATACATACATTAAGTTTTTCTGCCAGATATGAGAAATTAGCTATTTAAAATGTCATCTTTGTTGGTGCCATATAGCTGAATAGATGAGCTTTGTTTTTGTAAGTGTATGTGGGTTTTGTTTTGTTTTGTTTTAGTAATGAACAATTTTGGTTTTGTTTATAGCAAAATGTAATTTCAAAGTTATCCTTGTGGAATTCTTCATTATGTGCTTTAATATTTTCCAGTGTTGTGGCATAGGGGCCAGATGGACACCAGGGTTCATTTAGGATCAGTATCTGCTTACACTTTATTGATGACATAACTTCAACCACAACTCTCTTACTGAGGACAGTCTCCCTTCTTATACCATTCACTCTACAGCAGTACTTTTCCACTAACTATTCAACTTTCCTGGCCCCGAAAACACCCAGCAATTTCCATGTCTTAACCACAGGAGAACAAGCAGTCCAAGACAGCAAGGCATCTCCTGAATCACCATTCTTTGTTCCTTCTAAACCCTTTACATTCCTCATAGCCTCATTGTTAAGAGTCCGATGTAATCATCAACCATGGGGCTTGTCAACCCCTATGGCCACACTCCCACACAGTGTCATACTGAAAATTTCAGAATCCTAATATTACCTTCAGACATATTTAGAAATATATTATTATCCACTGCATTACTTTAAAAATCCTTCAGAAATATGAAAATGAAAACAACCTCTAAGTATTGTAAAATAGCTTAATTTGACTGTAAAGATTTCAATACTAAGATGAAACAAATTAATTCTAGGAAATTATAAGAATTTCAAAGGTTTTTAAGATGAACTGGATTGTTTAATAGATAAGTTTTTGAGCTGATTTTAACATTTTGCCAAGAGTTCATGATGACAATGTTACTATATTGTCTTCTGCTGCAAGATGTCTTTTTTTTTCCTCTTCCAAGTCTAACATATTTTCTTCTAAGATTATGAGCAGTATTAATTAGACAGAATCATTGCAGAGTTTAAAGTTAATATGCAATCAGTGAAATTTATTTTGTTTTGATATCATTTGCTGAATATGAATAAAACACGTTCTGTTTTTACTGCTTTGCTACCATATTTCCATGTAAGAAATCTCATGCAAACTGTCCTGGAGAACTGAGAGCTCATATCATTTTTTATTATTTTTATTTTTATTTATTTTTTATTCCCTTTATAAGAAAATTCTCTGTAAAAATAAATGTCTACTCATTGATGAGAAAATAATGCCTACATACATCTACATGAACTCATACAGTACTAGTAAACAGTCTTGAGGAATGTAATTTTGAGACATTGCTTGTACAATGTTTCTACTCAGGCCGCTATGCCTTTTCTTTTCATTCTTTATATTAATGAGCAATTTTTAAAATATTGTTGAATACTTGACACTATAAATAAGTGAACTACAATTGTAAAAGTAAATTTTACATGAATCAAATATTTCAAGAGGCCAACAGGTTATGTACTGTGGATGATATGGATGATGCATCATCCAAATTATGCAAGCATTTTGGGCTCTGATTTCATTATTCTTTTTTCTTGAAAAGGTTACATTCACAGATACTGGAAATGAAGACAATTTCCTCATCCAGAGTGGGAAAATGACCCAAATTAATTCAGGGTAGTCTTCTCCTTACACTGCTACAGTAAATATCCTCAACCCTGAGCTGGCCAGATCTTCTGGAGAAGGACAAAAATAAATTTCTCTCATTTCAAGCCATCACCAAAAAAAAAAAAAAAAATAGACTTTGCATCTGAGAGAACTGTTGACATGTTTTGGAAAAAGAAGCAATTCCAAATAGTTTTTGTTTGTTTGTTTGTTTGTTTTTCTGTTGACAAGATGGTTTGTAAGGTTTAACAAATGACTAACACAAAAAAACTAGCACTGACTAATCTAGCTTTGTCACTCTTAGGTGGATTAATAAATGAAAAAAAATCTGAAGTATGTGCCTAGATATAAACTTTTTTTTTTTTTTTTTACTCATGTAGACTGGCACAGGAAACCATGTCAAAAGCCTTGCTGAAGTCCAAAAAGATCACATCAGCTGGTTTCCCTTGGTCAGCTAGCTGGGTGATCTTATCATAAAAGGAAATCAAATTTGTTAGGCAGGACCTACCCTTCATGAACCCATGTTGTCTGGAACCAATGATTGCATTGTCCCCCAGGTGTGCTTCAATAACTTCAAGAATCATTTTCTCCATAATTTTACCAGGCACTGATGTGAGGCTGACAAGCCTGTAACTGCTTGGTTCTTCTTTCTGAACTTTCTTGAAAATTGGCACAACACTTGCCAGCTTCCAGTCTACTGGGACCTCTCCAGATTCCCAAGATCATTGAAAAATAATTCAGAGAGGTCCTGTGATGATGTCAGCTGGCTCTTTAAGCAGCCTGGGATTAATCCCATCTGGACCCATGGACTTGTATGGATCCAGGTGGTGCAGCAAATCCCGCACACGTTCAGGGTTGGTTGGGAGTTTGTCATTCCTACCATCATGGTCCTCCAGCTCAGGGCACTCTGGGTCCTGAAGCCCATCGTCAGCATTGAAGACAGAGGCAAAGAAGGCATCAAAAGTCTCTGCTTTGCCTTTGTCATTGTCTGTGAGGAGACGTTCCCCATCAAGTAGCAGACCACAGTTTTCTTTGGTTCTCCTTTTTCTGTTCACATATCTAAAAAAAAAAAATTTTATTGTCTCCCACAGACACGGCCAGCTTCAACTCTAGTTGGGCTTTGACCACACGAATTTTCTCCCTACAAACACAAACAGCATCCCTGTACTCCTTCCTTGTCATGTGACCTTCCTTCCAACAGTCGTACACTCTCTTTTTTCACCTAATCTCCTGCCTCCTGCCCCACCTGCCTGACTTCTGATATTTTGGAATTGTTTGATGTTGTGCTTTTAGGAGGCAGTGCTTAAAGATTGACCAGCACTGATGGACGTCAATGCCTTCCAAAACTGTTCCCAGGAGACCTTGCTGACTAGTTCCCTGAGCAGCCTGAAGTCTGCTTTCCCCATATCCGGGGCTGAAGTTTTGGTGGCAGTTTTCCTTCTGTCACCATAAATTCTAAACTCAACCACTTCATGGTCACTATGACCTAGACAGCCACCAATTGCCACATCTCCCACAAGACCCTCTCTGTTCTCTATCAACAGGTCTAGGAGGGCACGTTTCCTAGGTGTCTCCCTTAGCATCTGCACCAAGAAGTTATCATCTAGGTGCTTTATGAACCTCCTGGACTAGCTCGTGTCATCTGTGTGGTGATCCCAGTTGACTTATGGCAGGTTTAAGTCCCTTAAGGACACAGGGAGTTGATCTAAAGGCATCTCTGAGTTCTGCAAAGAATAATTCATTGGTGTTGTTGTCCTGGCCAGGTAGTCTGTGATAGACTCCCACAGCGACATCCCCTTTATTTGTTCATCCCTTAATTCTTACCCAGAGGCTCTCAACTTTGCCATTGCCGACCTGAAGTTCCACACAGTCCAGCCTCTGCTTCACAAACATTGCCACCCCGCCACCTCACCTACCCTGCCTGTCCCTCCTGAAGAGCCTGTAACACAGGCCTGTAACACTTACTACAGGACCACACCAGCCTCAGGACTCATGCCACCAGATTTTGCTTATGCCGATGATGTCATAGCTGTGGGACTCGGCCAAGACTTCTAGCTCTTCCATTTTATTCCTCATACTGTGTGCGTTTGTGTAGAAGCACTTCAAATGCGCCTCCCTACATGCATTTCTTTTGCTCAGAATGTTAACATACAAAATAGTGTTCAAAGGATAGCAAATTAAATTTAAAAGGATAAGATTTTCAACTCTTGAAATATCTATGCATATGCATATATTATATCTCCATATAGCTCAGTATCTATCTCTAATTATATAATCAATAGCAATATCGAATACATCTATTATGCAGAGAATAAGTCTAAACTTTTTTTTTGAAGATCTGTTTATAAAACTAGATATTTTTGTGAAGAGTAATTCTTCTTTGAATTAAATGGTTCATACATGAGCTTCTGTGCAATGTTGATCCTTACTCTCAGAGACATAAACCAACCATCAATTTCAAAGTTTTAGAACAAAATTTTAATTTTGAGATAGTTTTTCTCAATTACTCCCATCTAATTTTCTCTTTTGAAATATGTTTCTTTAGTTAAGAAAGAAACACTTAAGACTCAGAATACAAGACTTCATGGATAACTGTTTTCATTTATATGACCAGTTCTCATTCATTGTAGGCTTAAAAAAACTGTTGTACTACAGTCCTGTGTATCATTATTTTACAGTAAAATCTAAAGTACTCATTATTTTACAGTAAAATCTAAAGTACTGAGCACAAAATAAAATTGGAACAAAATACAAAAATTCTGTTTCATATTATATGGAGGTTCCTTGGTGCTGCAATAAATTCTTCATTCACATACGTAAGAGACAACTGAAATGGTAAATTTACTAACTTACTAACCTTACATTCACAAGTGGGCAAATCATTGAATAGTGCAGTACGTAGATCTTAATTATTTTTAATCTTTTTATTTTTGCCAAACTGTTTGAATTATCTAATATATTAACTCACTAATTCTTTCTAAAATTATAAAAAATAACTGCAGAATCACAAAACTGGAGAAAGATTCTCTGCAAACACTCAACTATTGTCTGAAGAGTCTTAAGAAATATCTCAAGTACCTGAAAGATGGTATAAAGAATCCCCTTGAATTCCACCAGATGTTATTTTTTAAACATTTCTCTTCAAACATTTCACACATCTTGTAGTGCTGAAGAAAATTAGCCTTGCTGCTACTCCATTAGGAACAAGTAGGCAACATGCTAAGAAAAGTATAAGGCTTTCAAATCAACCTGAGTATGACAAGGTTTTGCATGTTTCTTGTTACTGCAGTCTGCCGGTAAATGTCATAATCTTGAAAAAGACTGAGTTAATTGCTACTTCCTCTACAGTATGCAAATGGATAGTTAGAATCCATCCTAAAGTGGATAAAGAGAAGAAAAATTGATAGTTAGAGTCCATCCCAAAGTGGACCAAGAAAAGAAAGTCCTAATGCAGAGATGTATAGTCCACACAGACATCAGGTAATTATCTGGTAATTGGAATTTAAAAGGAGATGAATTAGGGAAAAAAAAAAAAAAAAAAAAAAAAAAAAAAAAAAATATTCCTTTAAAATTTTTTTTTTTTTTTTTTTTGTAAGTAAGATTTCACTTACAGAATGTATGCAAAGTACACTATTTCTGAAGATCTGTAATGTTACGTACCCAAACTGTTGTAAACTTTAGTAGTTCTAGGATCAGATTTTATACACACAGATATAGTGGACATGGATAAAAACTTTCAGAAGGAATATATTTCCTTTGGTGAAAAATATAGATTTCTAAACATCAAAATGTTTTGTCCATTAGAAAGTTTAACAAAATAACTCATGTCAGAAACTTGAAAAAATTATAATTATTTTGAATTAAATACTGAAAATAACATTAAAAAAAAAAAGTCATTGTCATTCTAAGTCTTTATGTTTGAAATGTAGCAAATCATATCGTACCAAATAAAGCTTTTTTGATTTCATAGAAGAACTAGAGGATAATTTAAAATTCACCTTGCACTGGATGAAATCCTCCTTTCTGAATTACCAATGAAGTAACAAATCAGTTATTTGTTCATCTCTATAACTGTGCTGTATATAATAATTTTCCTGAAATGTCTTGCACCCTACAAATAGCTCCCTGAAGAGTTTGATTAATTCTAAAATGGAAAATGCTTGTGATACCCTGAAAGATAAAGCTTTGATTATGCTGAAGAAAAGAAAAATCAAGGTATATCTCTCATTTTAATATATAAGAAAGATCACTAACTCTAAGTTTTATTCATCCTGAATCCAGACGAGATATGCAGGATCACTGCATATAATCACTGATGATTATAGATGCTGTTTGCTGTCATTAGCATTGAAAGAAACAACCACATGAATATATTTCATGACAATTCTTTATAACCTATCCCTAAGCACCAGATCCAACTTCTCCTTAAACACCCCCAGGAACAGTGACTCCAACACTTCTCTGAGCAACCTGTTCCAATACATAACTGCTCTTTATGAGAAGAACTGTCTCTTAATTTCCAACTTGAACTTCCCCTGGTTCAACTTAAGATGATTCCCTCTAGTCCAATCACTGGTTATCTGTGAGAAGAGTTCAAAACCCAGCTCCTCACAACTTCCTTTCAGGTAGCTGTAGAGCACAATAAGGTCTCCCGTGGGTCTCCTCTTCTCCAAACTAAACAACCCCAGTGCCCCCAGCCGATCCTCATAAGATTTGTGTTCCAGACCTTTCACCAGCTTCATAGCCATTCTCTGGTTGAACACAGTACTCAAGGTGCAGTCTCAAAAGAGCAGAATACAGGGGGAATATCACCTCCTGTTCCCATTAGCTATACTATTCTTGATACAAGACAGGAGTCCATTGGCCTTCTTGGCCACCTGGGCACACTGCCAGCTCATGTTCATGTGATCATCAGTCAGCCTCCCCAGATCACTTTCCTCTTCACAGCTTTCCAGCCACATTGCCCCAACCCTGTTATATTGAATGGTGTTGTTGTGGCCAAAGTGCAGGACCCAGCACTTAGCCATGTTGAACCTCATCCCATTAGCATCTGCTCATTGATCCAACCTGTCCTGGTCCATCTGCAGGGCCTTCCTACCCTCCAGCAGATCAACACCTCCCCTACTTGGTGTCGTCTGCAAACTTCCTGAGGGTGCACTCAATTCCCTTATCCAAATCATCAACTCATTTGAACTCATCTCCTTAACTGCTTTTAACTTGAACTGTACAGGAGATTAATTTTCTCAGTTCTCCTCTTCTCTTCACACCTGTGGATCTTCCAAGTGCATCCACACATCCCCCATGGGGTTATGCATACGTGGACAGGAGCCATCTGCCTGTAAATCATGGAATCATAAAATCATAGAGTGGCTCAGGTTGGAAGGGACCTTAAAGATAACCTAATTCCCATACCTCTTTCCATGGGCAGGGCTGCCACCCACTAGATCAGGTTGCTCAGGGCCTCATCCAGCTTGGTGTTGAACACCTCCAGCATCCACAACATCTCTGGAAAATGCATACCAGTGCCTCACCACCTTCTGAGTTAAGAATTTCCTCTTAATCAAAAACTCACCTCTTTTAATTTAAAACCATTCCCTCTTGTTCTGTCATTATTTGACTGAGTAAAAAGTTGTTCTCCATCTTTGTTACAAGCCCTTATTAGGTACTGAAAAGTTGCAATAAAGTCATCCCAAAGTGTTCTCTTCTTCATGATGAACATCTCCAGATCTCTCAGCCTGTGGAGAGGTGTTCCAGCCCTCTGATGACCTTCATGGCCCTCTTCTGGACCTACTCTAACACTGTTCTTGTGCTGGTGGCCCCAGACTCAGATTTGGATGTGGTACTCCAAGTGAGGCCTCACAAGGGCAGAGTAAACTACCAGGGAGTCCTGCTGTCCATAAGATACTCTGCAAATGAATTTTGGTGGGGAAGGAGGGAGGAAACTGGAAGAGGAAAGTAAGAACAAGAAGAATGGTTTCTCCCACCTACTATTTGTTTATTATATCTTTTTGTATGTCTTTTCTTTTGGGTAGTTTTTTGTTGCAGTTGTTTGTTTTTATTATTTTTATTGTTATTATTATTATTATGGTCAAAAATGTATTGAAGTTAAATATCAATGGATATATCTAAGTTAAGTATCACTTCAAATACCACAACACAACAGTAACTGCAGTGATATCTGTGTTCTGTCTGCAGCGAACAGAGGATTTTTAATTTCATACATCATTTACAACTTACTGCAGTGATTCTACATAGTTAGTACATCTCCTTATCACTGGAAGAAAGAGGCTGCTAACATTTTACCTCTGATCCCAGACTCTTCAGTTTTAGATTTCTTATTAGCACTTTGGATTGCAATCCAGTGCAATCCAATCTTCCTTGAGAAGGGTGCTGAGTCATCCAAATGAGATAGCAAAAGGAGCACCCTTAGATCACTCCCAGTGGTAGCTAAAAAAAAAAAAAAAAAAAAAAAGAGAGAGAGAGAGAGAGAAAAGAGGACATCAGCCAAATTTCATTATCTTCTGAATTATATTTGTCTCTGTCCATGAAAAGCATATATTCTTTGTCTATAAATGTTTGTTACTACTTTTATTATTATATTATGTCTTTAAAAATATATATTTTTTATTAATGCTGACCTAAATCCAGTCAAGTACCTTTCTAAAACAAGGCATGATTTATCATTCATCTGTGAAAAGAAGGCTACATTAAACAAGTGAGCCCTATTCAAGCATGTTTGGATAGAAGTGTGTGCCATGGAAATAAGTAATATGGAAATACTTTTAAAAATAAAACTATAAATGTTAACTATTTATTTTCACCTGCAAAATAACAGATTCTGTGCTTGTAGATGAGCTCTGCTACATGTGGTAAATTCACTAGCAATACGTTTTTCACACTTGTTTCATATTTTATTCCCTATCTTTCTGCTCTGTAATCATTCATGTCAGTTTGGAAAATATTCCCAAAATACACAGCAACTGTAAAACTAGCTTTAGGAGAAATTGTTCAAGTGCTGTACAGGAGAAAATGCAAAGGCTGGAAATAAGAGTGTGAGTTACTTCAAGACATAACCTTGAGAGACAGTGTGGGAGGGAAGTTTTATGAATCTTATGATATTGAGCTTGCATGTAAGGAGTGTAGAAACCACAATATGTTGTTTTCTCTGGCCCACTAATGAGAGAATATATTTTTGAAGGGGCTGGAAAGGGAGAGCTATGGCCCAGCATAACAAAGGAGCAGGGACAAAGAATTTACAATGGAGTTTTTTCTTTTTTTTTTTTTTTTTTTTGTTTGTTTGTTTGTTTGTTTTTGTTTGTTTGTTTGTTTTTGTTTTGTTTTCATTTTTTCTTTTGTTATTTTTGTTTTAGACTTTCATTACTTGAAGCAGAATATTGGTTGAAAGCTAAAGTACCAAGAGAAATGGGGGCATGGACTTTAGGAAATCAAATAAAATCTTTAAGTAATGTTAGCTATTCTTGCAATTTAAGTTTTATTTTAGAAGTGGTTAGAACTGGCATTATAGTTATGTTCCAGTAACATCTACCAGTCACATGAGAATATACAAGATTTAAAAAGCATTAAAAATCAAATACTAGAACTTTTACAGCTCATGTATTTTCCTAAGATGAGTGACAATGCATGGAATATGATTGCCAAAATGTAAATCATCAGTGTGTTGTCTTAGAATAACAACGTTGCAGGGTAGACCTGTGGGTAGATGACATAGTGTAAAACATTTTCCAGGAAAACAAAGAATGATGACACTGAAATCTACTGCTTTTCTTAAAAAAAACAAACAAACAAACAAACAAAAAAAAAAACCAGCAACAATAAACTAATAAACTATGCTATAGTTTTATATTTAAAATATATATATATAAAAATAATGTTCTGGAGCAAATTCTGCAATTCCTGTAGGTATTGGACACAAAAGGCAAAATCATTTACCTCTGACAAACGTTACAAAGGTCCTCCAGCACGTTGAGTCCTCTCTAAATAGCAACACTGCCCTCCAGTGTACTGACCTGTCCCCTCAGTTTGGTGAAGTCTGCAGACTTGCTCAGATCCTATCACACAGGCCTTTAATAAAGACATTGGAGTACTTTCTGTAACACCAGTCCCAGAGAGGTGCAACCAGTAATCAACCACTAGTTGGACTTTGTACCATTGATTGCAAGGATTTGATGGCAGTGGACCAACCACTTTTCTGCCTACCATGTCACCCACTTGTTTAATGTGCATTTTAATAATTTGACGGTAGGGATACTAGGTAATGTCATGTTGAATGTGAAGTCAAGGTAAATAACATTCAGTGGTTTCCCCTTATCCATTGAACCAGTCATAAAATAATGGAAAGCTATTCATTTGGTCAGGTAAAACCACACTGGCCATTTCCAGATACTTCTTTGTCCTTTAAGTGCCTAGTAATGGTTTAATAAAGACTTGCTCTTTCACCTTCCCCAAGATCGAGGTAAGGCTGACAGGCCTACTTGCTCTCTTTGAGGATGGATGTAATGTTTAGCTTTCCAAACCATCAGAAACTGCTCCAATCACCATTATCTTTCAAAAATGGCAGAAAGCCAGTTCAGTGACTTGTCAGCAACCTCTACATTGTCTGTCCCATGTCCAAGTAGGTTCATTAGGTATTCTCTACTCTATTTTATTCTGCTGCAGTTATAATACTTCATTCTCACAGATTCCTTCACTAGGTCCAGGGAATCAAGGAACTAAATATCAGGCCTTATCACCAAAATGATGCAGAACAAACACTGAGAACCTCGTGTTTTTCCCTATTTTTGGCACAAGATTCAGTTCTACATTCAGTAGTTTCAATTCCAGATGAGCTTCGACATTCCCATTTCCATCCATGAATGGGAAATAGTATGCCAAATAATGTCTGCACATCACTTCAATATCTACACTTTTATAAAGAAAACATACTTCTTATTTGGCAGCATCAGTTGATCATGATAACAATGCTAAAACCCTGAGAAGTATTCCATGTAAGCAGAGAAGTTGCCAGTCATGTTCTATGTAGGATAAGGTAGGATATATAGGATAGGTCCTGGAGAATGTCCAAAGAAGAGCTATGAAACTGGTGAAGGGTCTGGAACACAAATCCTATGAGGAGTGGCTGAGGGAACTGAGGTTGTTTAGTTTGGAGGAGAGGAAGCTCAGGGAAGAACTTGCTGCTCTCTACAGTTACCTCAAAAGAAATTGATCTGGCAAGCTGTGGATCAACCTCTTCTCACAGATAAATAGTGACAGGGCAAGAAGGAATGGGCTCAAATAGCTCTACAGGAAGTTGAGGTTGGAAATTAGGAGACATTTCTTCTCAGAAAGAGTAGTTAGGTATTGGAACAGGTTGCCCAGGGAAGTGTTGGAGTAACCGTCCCTGGGGGTGTTTAAGGAGAGGTTGGATGTGGTGCTTAGGGACAGGGTTTTTTGGGTTTAGTGGGTGATAGTGGTGTGAGGGGGATAATTGCACCAGATGATCTTGGAAGTCTTTTCCAACCTTAATGATTCTATGATTCTCTATGTATTACCGATTAAAGAAGATATCCATATTTGGATACAAGGACAATGGTAAGGCACTGGAACTGGTTGCCCAGAGAAGCTATGGATGCCCCATCCCTGGAAGTGTTCAAAGCCAGGTTGGATGGGGCACTGAGCAACCATTCTTTTTTTTTTTTTTTTTTTTTTTTTTTTTTTTTGTCCCTGAGGACACATGGCACTGTCAACATATATATGATCCATAGTCAGGTTTATATGACTTTTATTCTTTTGAAATTTCCTGATTGCACAGTCCCACAGCTGTTAAAATCAATTAACATCATTAAAATCAATATTAAATCTTAATTTTAACTGTCATATATTTGGCCTTTATGTTTTTGTATGTAATGCATTTACAAGATAATTTAGAATACCGGAATACCGTGATCCTTCCTTAATGTTTTGGGATTATTATTATTTTTTTTTCTGTGTCTGTGATTGTGAAATTATTGAACCAGATAAAAATACTGTCCATAAAGTTAATATAAAGTCTCAATCTACCTGGTGTTTTATTGTCTCAGGAAAACATACCAAAGCACAGCTCAATGTAATGTTTTTGTAAGAAGGGTATGTAGATACCTTCAATGACATTACAGCAGTGTTTTTGTTTTTACTTTTTTTTTTTTTTTTTTTTTTTTTTTCTCCATCTAGGTAACAACTCTTTAGTTTGCAGTTTTCAAAAGTCTTTTAAATCTGGGAAAAAGTAACAAATTGTTAAAGAAGACAGCTTGTAAGTTAAACTGCAAATATTCCACATTGTATATGTGGGAAACTAAGAATCTCAGCTGAGAAAGCACAGCTGGGGTCTTCCCAGAACTTCAGTTAGAGAGGAAATCCAACATTCAGCTTAGAAAGAGAGAACCCAGTCTTGTAAAGCAGAAATGACCAGAAGTGAAATCTGCTTCACAAGATCAAGGAATACAAGATCAAGGTATGTATTTATACTTTATACATACAAAGTATAAAAAAGAACATTGGTAATGAAAGACAAGAAATCATGTCAGGATGGGGCACACTGTGGGGATCTTTGTGGTGCTGTCCTTGGAGGAAACTCAAAGCAATGAACAGCCTCTGGAAAACTACACAGTCAAATTTACATTAAAGATCTAGTGCCTGTGCCTGTATAGCACCATTTCATTAGAAATTATAACAATGTTGGGACTACTTGTTCCATTGTATTTTGTCTGCTAGTGTTTATTTCTGTCTCTGCTTTGATTCTTTCTATTGCTCACAGTTTATGGAAGAATATTGAGTTGTAGTTGATAATGGGACACAATGTGTGTTGGGATAATGAGAGGACAGAAGATTAACAATTTTAAAACGCAGGATGTGGATGGTTGTTAAACCAGGTAATATTTAACTGAATTCATTATGGCATTTAATGATCATTCTTCTGCACCAGAATATGCACTGCAGTTAGGTAAAATGAATGTCATTTCTCGTTCTTCTTGAATGTCCAACATCATTTTCTTGCAAGGCACATTCCAAACAATTATTTTAATAATTCAGTTTTTCAAATCAGTGTAGAGAAATAAATAATCAGAAACACTGTCCAATATTCACTGGAAAACAAATAAATACTAAAGCTTTTTTTTAAAAAAAAAAAGTTACAAAAAAAAAAAAAAAGTATAGAAAGACATTTTAATGCTGACTCATCTATCCACAGAAAAAGCAGAATCTGGAAATTCACACCAATGCTGCTCTTTGGAAGTATATAAAAGCCTATTCCTTCCTGCAGCTCCAGACAATATGCGATTTGCTGTTGATGGCAAGAAATATTGGTGTCAAAATAATTTATTCCTCTGCCTTTTTCTCTCCTACCCTTTCCAATATATATTTTTTTCCTTCTAAGCTTCTGTATGGTTTGTGGGGTGGGGGACAAAAAAAAAAAAAAAATCAGAACTACAGTTCAGCCAGAACTAACAGTAAATCATGAATTCCTTGCAGGACTACTTAATGATTATCTCCATCATAAAAAGAGAGAAGCTTGTAAGGAATTCACAGAATTTTGCAGTCTGTATTAGATTCATTAATTTTTAATTTATTGTTTAAAAGGTTGAACTGTTCTTTATCCTAACACATTAAATCAGGAATTAAAGCAAAATAAAAAAAAGGACAACAACAAAAAAAATCACTACCTTTTGATTTCTAATAGTTGTTCCTCTTACAACAAAGATTAAAATAATATAACAGAGAAATGGTTAATTTAAGAATTCTAATTAGTCATTCAGGTAATATGCAGCTACAATGAAGTTATGTGGAAACATTTTTCTGATATTAAAACAAATTACAAACATAAGTAACACTTAGATATATGAAAAAGCTACAGAGAAATAAATAAATAAATAAATAAGTGTATGAGTGGGAAAGTTATCTCTGTACTGATGATTCAATTGATAGGCAATAATTCCATGAAGTCTTCCATTGAGAGAAAAGCATGTTGAACAAATTAATCAAAATATATCAAAAAGAAAATATGTTTAAAATGGGAAATATGAGATTTCTACATGAAGAAATTAAGTGGGTAGCACTTCAGATTTTATGATAGTTCAGATTCTATAGTCCTGACAATATTTTTCCTATATTACAGAATTTTATCATCAAAAATACAGTAGGATACCTTTTAAATATATTGATCAAGATTTCTGTAGTCCAGTGGTTATACATATGCTTCTAAAATGTAGTCTTAAAAATGTCAGCAGCAGTCTTTTCCCTCTATTTTCCACCCATTTTTTAAGAATTTTATCCCAGGAAAAATACAAGTTTCAATTCAACCTTCATAATACTGAGATATCATCAAAGAAGACACAGAGAATTTTCTGTTATAGCTTTAGTATATATTCCCAGAAGGTAGTAGAAAATGTTATAGCCTTAAACCTCACATATTTTGAATGAAAGTTTTTTAGTTTCATTTAGGTTCTTTTTCTTTCTTTTTCTTTCTTTCTTTCTTCCTTCCTTTCTTCCTTCCTTCCTTCCTTTCTTTTCTTTCTTTCTTTCTTTCTTTCTTTCTTTCTTTCTTTCTTTCTTT
>CM021763.1:32005327-32017010 GCA_011075105.1 Heteronetta atricapilla | reverse complement strand
TAAAAAAAAAAAAAAAAAAAAAAAAGTCTTCCAGTCTTCCTTTCTTTCACTTCAGGTAGAAGAAAGAAATGGTTATGAAATAGATATGTTATCATTTTTAAAAAGCTCATTCTTAAGTCAAGAATTTTAGAGTTTTAAACTTTTTCCTGTTCTTGAAACTGAACTTTTTACTATAATAAATAAATACAGGCAATATCTATTTCAACACATATGTCATTATGTACAGCTAGCAGTGTGTAATATAACAAAGAAACTTCTGGTAGGTAATTCTTCTTAATAAAATTGAAATTATTTTAACTTTCATTTTAGTTTAAAATGACCTTTGTAGCTGTATGTATGTATGTACGTATGTATTTTTCGTTGGAAAGTAAAGTTCCTCTAGTTTGAAATAACAAGCTAAACGTGATTTGTAAATAAAATGTTTTTATGGCACAAAAATATTTGGAGCAGATTAAACCGAAAAATACACCATTGAAATATGAATGGAAAATTAAGAGACATAACTTTCTTTTGCAACAAAGATTGTGTTAGTCACGGTGACATCTCTGGATAAGGAAGACATACTTTTAATTTTCTTTACTGTACAAAAATCACAAGAAAGAAAGCTTTCTAAACCTACAAATATTCCAAGTCCACAAATATTCCAGTTCTTGGAATTTTGGTCCAGCTGGTGGTGCTCTTTTTAAGACTGTAAATTCTTAGTACTTCTTTTGACTATAGCTGTACTTACAGAGAACATAAACTTTGAGTGCACATAGCATTTCAGGATGATTTTAAAGAGCAGAAATGAAAAACTGACTTATATCTAAGAAACATATTCCAAAAAAACTTTGTATCACTGTATTTTATGATCACATATAACTGTAATTTAGAACATATAAAACTGACAAATTAAAAAGCTACTACACTATACAGTTTATTTAATAAAAATGTAATTAATATAGCTCCAAATATGTGTGACAGTCAATGATGACTGCAAATTAAATACGATTTTTTTACATTATATATTGTAATACAAGCTTGCATTTAAAATATTGCCATAAATTTCAAAGTTGCTTGAAAGAATAACAAGGAAATTTTTTCTCTGTATATTAAACTTTGGCAAATGGGTGGATGCAAATGAACTGATTTTCCCAACATGAAAAAAATGACCATTAATTCCCATTTATGATTTTTTTTTTTGTCTTTTGTATGCTTTTTCTTTTTTTTTCATTATCATTTCATTAATCCTACTATGTATTTAAACTATTGTAAAGTTTACTTGTTTTCAATTTTAATATGGTCATAATTTCCATTGCTGCCTCACTTTGGCTGCTCTGTTTACACAGTGAGCTCTTTAAATGCAGGCTGTCCTTTAATTTGTATTAACAGTTCTTATCTGATTGCCCCCATGTACAACCAAAGCTGTTTTCAAGTTGCTCAATCTTGCTGCTATGAAGCATATAAACCATACAGCTGTGATTTCTTTGCTGATACACTGTTAGGATGAAGCTAGCACATGCAAGAATCACACTTCATTTTGCTTTGTAGGCAAATCTTAAAATACTGCCAAAACTATAGAAGAGCTGGATGTCATCTCTCTACTGGCACACCAACTAACTATAACAAACCTAACTACACAAAATTACAAGTTATTCCCTGCCCATGGTTTATAGACTGTCCAGGAGTGTCAGTTCTGACCCTGGGTCTCCACCTGAACCTACCTTAAGTTTTTCTGTTTCAGTTCTGCTGATCTGCTGTTATTTCACAGAAATCTGGATGGCCTTAAACTGATGATTCTGGCTGTTGCCTGATACTGCTACTTATTCCAGCCTGAAAGAGAATTATTTCTTGTTACTGATAGTCAGCAGTTGTTGCTGTTTTCCAGATAAATGTTACAATATTGCTGATGTTACTTAAATAACTACATAACTCCACTACATAACTCCAAGAGGACTGTCATCTAACCTTTTAAGCAAATAAATAAATAAATAAATATTCAAAACAAAGCCAGATTCTCAAAATGGTGATTTGACATGTAGTTGTCAACATACTTCCTCAGGATGACTGGAGTCTGATTAGGTCCTTCACACAGACCCCTGTTTCTTGAACAAAATAGAGTAAACTAAACAGCTGTGCTCCCAGGTGATCAGCACCATGGTTTCTGTTCAAGGCTGTGAAGGATATTATGCTTTTGAGATTTTTCTCCTTCTTCTTTTTCCTTAGACCTGTGACCCATGAATACCTCTTTTTCTTATAGTGTAATAATTCTTTTCCCTGTCTTTTTATCCAAGCCGTGTCTTTTTATCCAAGCCCTGTTTTCTTTGGTTAGAGAGATAGAGCTTGAATAACTTCCATCCTCCTTCCCCAGTTTTAACCTTAAAAAAAATATCCACATGGAACTTTTCTATCATAAAATTATGATTTTGCAATTAAAGCAACCAAGTTGTTTTCCCTCCTTATAATCAAGGTCAAAAGACAGTAACCTATAGAGGAATATAATTTTGTGATGACCCTGTGTTAATTATATTTTTGGAAATAAGAGAATTGCACAAAATAAAATTCCTTGTTCAAGAAGAGATGAACAAATAATAACCCCAAGTTTCATTTGTATCAGTCTCTACAGTTAGTCAAACAATAAATGTCAGAGTTCAGACTTTTGTCAGGGCAGCTTTTATTCTCTCAGTTCTCTTCTGCTGCCCTCAGTAGCCATTGTGCTGCCAGAGGTACCTCTAATGCTTTCTTCAAGCAGAAGACATCACTGGAGAAAAGTCACCCAGACACCAAAGAACTGCAGTCATTCTGGTACAAAATACCTTTACTTTTCTACAAAATGGTGTTGCAGAATCTCACACTTCTTACTCTTCTCTGATTTGTCTGTAGTGGATTTTTATTGTCTTGAATTAGTTATTTCACAACTTATTTATAGAGTAGTTATGAAAAATAGTGTTACCTGTACATCTAGAAAAGCCATGTTAGGTACAGTAAAACATTTAGCAACTAAACATTGTAGGTAAAGGTAAGAGGACAGTAGTTCTTCATTACATAGTTCTGTAGGATATTAAAAACTTCTACAAATTTTCACATATTTGCAGAAAGAGCTGATTTGGAAGGAGCTCTGTCCTATTGCTGGGTGTCACAAAATTGGCACTACTCATATCAGAATGCTACTTTACAGAATAAATCCAATCTTGAAAATAAGTAGCACATTGTCCACAGGCACCTTAAAAGCGCAGCTCCCCTGGACTTAATTGAAAACTTATTATTGTATGAATAGACTATTGCTAATGGTTACAACAGAATATGGTTGTTCAGCTTACTTTGAGTTTGTAGTTATTCTATGTGAGTTGCAGAAGTATTTTCAATTTTCAGAATTTCTTTACAATGTTATCAAATCTTGACTTCCAATCCTGCAGGTACAGCTTCTTGCTGTATTGGTAAACAATGACTGTAGAATGGGCACAAAGAGATACCAATAAACTATGTTCAAAATCTAAATGACTTTTTGCTCTTAGCCTGCAGTGCCTATCATGCAGCAGTCAGTAGTAATTGCAGTGAATTTAAATTCACTGTTGCTGCACTATCTTTAGGGAACTTTTAGCAGGAACTTTTAGGGAACTTTCAGAGAATCACAGATTCATAATATTCCTTAGAATACTTCTATGTCAATGGAGAAGTCAAATTTCTGGGGTGCACTTAAGATTCTAAGAAGAACTGAAGTATTTTTGTTGGGGAAGCTTTGACATATTATGAGAATATCTGACTTTTCTTGATGCAATTCAGATAGATTCATTGTTACAAAATCTGCATTATTATTTATTTTCATGCTTTTCAACTACTTAGTGTAGATCTATGCCAACAAATAGGAAAACAAAAGGTGCAATAGAATGCCATTGTTTAGACTACTCAGTAGTAGTATTTATTGACAACTTAACTGAAACAGTAAGTATTGTACAACTTATTTGCTCAATAAGAATAATATCATTAAAAATATTAACTGGAACTTGCTCACACATTGTACTATATCATTATAAGATAATAATAAGGGAGAGAATCTAGAAAATGGATGTCTACTAATTATCTCAGGTAGAAAGGAAAACAAAAGTGTAAAGGTAATTAACGGTGGAAGTTTCAGATCCATGCCTCATTTCTGAAGCATTCTATATTAATAAATCTGTTTGAATAATAACTGTAAATATTACTGCTAGATGTTACCAGATGGCTTTACAGGTAAACTAAATCATGAAATACACTAGAATGTGGAATTTTTATTAAATAAGAAATTGCATAGTTATGAATGCTGGAGGTCAGACCCTTAATCCACCCCCTCCAACTCATCTCTAATGCATAACAATAAGCTGTGCAGTGTGGTTGACATGTTGAAGGGAAGGGATGCTATTGAGAGGCATCTTGACAGGCTTGACAGGTAGGCCTGTGCAAACATCATAAACTTCAGTAAGGCCAACTGCAAGGTCCTGCATCTCAGGCAGGGCAATCGCAAGCACAAGGCTGGGCAGAAAATGCATTGAGAACAGCCCTAAGGAGAAGAACTTCTGGGTTCTGTTTGATGAAGAAGTCAACATGAGGTGTCAATGTACACTTGAAACCTAGAAGGCCAATCGTATCCTAGGCTGCATCAAATGAAACGTGACCAGCAGGTCAAGGGAAATGATTCTTCTCCTCTACTCCACTATTGCTAGACACAACCTGAAGTATTGCATTCAGCTCTGGGGTCTGCAACATAGGAAGGACAAGGAACTGTTGGAGCAAGTCCAGAGGAAGGCCATGAGGATAATCAGTGGGCTGGAACACCTGTCCTATGAAGACAGGCTGAGGGAGTTGGTGTTGTTCAGCATGGAGAAGAGAAAGCTCCAGGGAAACCATCCAGTACTGTAAGGGTTCTACAGGAAAGCTGAAGAGGGGCTATTTATTGGGGAGTGTAGTGATAGGACAAGAGGTAATTAATTTAAAATAGAAGAGGGAAAAGTTAGATTACATGTTAGGAAGAAACTCTGTACAATAAGAGCAGTAAAGCACTGGAACAGGTTGCCCAGAGAAGCTGTGGATGCCCCATCCACATGGGAAGTGTTCAAAGCCAGGTTGGATGGGGCTTTGAGCAACCTGGTCTACTGGAATGTGCCCCTTCTCCTGGCAGGATGGTTGGAACTAGATGATCTTTAAGGTCCCTGACAACTCAAATAATTCTATGATTCCGTAAAATACTAGTAACACAAAAGTAACTTATGTTTTAGATTCTGAAAACATTGAAAATTTAGGCCATATTCTTCAAAGAGGTTTGTTTGAAAACATAGTCAGAACCTTCCCTCTAACAGAAGCCTTCATTATTTGTTAACCCTTAATCGTTTCATATACTTTAGACACATATGAGATAATTAAGAGAGTTAAGGAAGGTAAGTTAGTGCCATTAAGATATTCCACCTCACTTCCATTCAAGCACTTCTTAAAGGATTTGAACTGATTTGGTAAAGCAGAAGAGGCCTATGCTCTGTTTCAAAATTCTTATAGGGTAAGAATATCTAAAAAGATTTGAGAACATATCACTGTTATTACGTCTTGAAGACACTTCTTGTTTCCTCATGTGATGTCACACAATACTTACTTTCATAATTGCGCAATGATGTGGTTCACATGACAAAGTTGGTCATAAATTTCATCACTATTATGCCTTAAATAAGCAACTTAACATTCAAGTTATACATTAGATCATTATAGCATAACATATATAATAACATATTATAAGTAATATATAACATATTGTCCTGTCCTGTTTTTGGATAGGGTAGAGTTAATTTTCCTCTTAGTAGCTGATGTGTTGCTGTGTTTTGGATTTAGGATGAGAATAACGTTTTTAACACACTGATGTTTTAATCGTCACAGAGCAATACTAACTCTAAGATGAGAATTTTTCAGCTTCTTGCTCTGTCCTATCAGTGGGCATGCTGAGGGTGCAGCAGGAGCTGGGAGGGGACAGACCTAGGACAGCTGACCCAAACTGGCCAAAGGGGTATTCCATACCGTCTGATGTCACGCTGACTAATTATATGGGTTGGCTGGCCAGGGTGGGGGGACCGGCTCCTAGGGGATAGGCTGGGCATAGGTCAGCGGGTGGTGAGCAATTACATTGTGTAATTTTTTTGTACACATTATTTATTATTGTTATTATTATTATTATTATTATTATCCTTTTTTTTTTTTTCCTAATAAACTGTCTTTATCTCAACCCACAGGCTTTATTTTTTCCAGATTCTCTCCCCTGTCCCAGAGAGGGAGGGGGGAGGGTGAGGAAATAGCTGTGTGGTGCTTAGCTGCCGGCTGGGTCAAACCACAACATATATATAATAAGATATAAAATTATATTATGTTTTTTATTTGTAATATGATCCAATACTAATGATTTGTGTATACTGTATTGAAACATTAAACAATACATTTAAAACAACAACAACAAAACTGATCACTTCAATCAAAATGTTTTCCTAACTATGCTGGCATTGTAAATTACATAGGATAATTTACTGTGGTTACAAACCAATTTCAATAAAGGATTAGCCTAACAGCTTCAGATTTCCAAATGCTTTACCTAAGTAGGAAAACAAAGAATCTTGGAGTTTGTTGTTGGCTGGAGATTAGGAGTTTCTGATGGTATTCTAATCAGCTGTCTATACTACAAATGGATTTACCTATGTTAATCATTCTTGGATCTTTGAAACAGAGGCAATATTTGCAATATTAATTTTTCTTCTGATTATTTTAAATAGTTTTTATATCTATCGAGACAAACACATTTTCAGAAACATAATTTAAACTTGACAGTGTCAAGATGGTTCGGATCTGATATTAAGCTCTGGAAAAGAACAGTTTTTATCCTTACCATTTGCTGTAATGCTTTCCCAATCAATAAGCAGCATACAATGTACTAACTTATTTTTGCAAGTGAGTCTTTGGAATATATTAATCTCTTATTAATATATTAATCTCTTATGCTCACATATATTTGTCATAAGGCTGTTAAAAAGTTTCAGCAGACCAGATCAGCCTTTAGAGGGAAATGTAACTACATTTTTTATTTCTCTGCTCCTGCAAATGCTTATCCAAATACATCATTTTTTTTTTTTTTAAAAAAAAAAAGACTTACCTCACTGAATGCAGTGCAAATGCTAATAGTATGCTTAGAGTTATGTTGTGCATAGGCAATTGGAGTGAGCCTTTGTCTATATAACCTATTTCATATTTATTGCATAGATAACTAATATAATTCTAAATACAAAAAAATGTATAGAGAGGTACAAATTGTATGCTCAGCTCTGTATTTAAGTGTATATTTTTGCTAACTACCAAAAAGAACAATATTGTAGCTTGGGATGCCAGCTCTCAAGAGCCCTCTTGCAACATTAGTGGAAGCTTTCTGTCTTGTAGTTCCCCTTGGAAGTAGATTTCTCCAGGCATTGCTTCTGCAGGTTGGGAGAACAGTAAATAAAGAAAAGCAAATAGAGCAATCTGAATCTAGGTAAACTAGGCACAGAAAAATGTGTGTTTAAAGACAAATCAAATACAGGGTGGAAAAAAAATAAAATGATCCTCACAAGATACAAAAATTTGTCTAACAACACTGAAAAATACATAGCAGGATCATAGACAAGTTTCCTTATTCAGTGACTTACTGAGTCATACAATTCTAGTAAAGGCAAACAATATTTGAAACTTCCCTTTGTGGCTACTTATTCTTCCTTCTTATCTAAAATTAAATGATCAATCATAAATACATACCAATCATTACTGTTTGTTATATGTTGCATGTATATATAGGAGTAGGAAGGGGAGCAGGGTTCTGCAGAAGACATGTATATTATTTTTCTACTTAATAACACTAAGACATCAGAATATTTATTAGGCTATGATGAATAGCATCCTATTATCAATAATTGGAAGAGAAACTGCAAGAGCATTTACTTTCTCTGGTACTTTAATCTGTGATTATGAGCCAGTAGAATATTTGATGTTTCAAAGCATGAGACTGGTAGAAACAACTACAAACATTTTTCCTTTTTTTTTTTTTTTTTTTCTGTCTTTGTAAAGACAGAATGTTGCAAACACACAAGAGCACTCTCTTAGTTCTCCCTTCCTGGTGTTTGAGGAGTTACCAAGAAAAATGACAATCCTCATTGATACAAAATAATTTAAGTGACAGTTTTATTTTTGCTGCAAATAAAATACTAATTTTCTCCAGATTGCTTCTTAGTGAAATCATACACAAAATAATTTTCATAAATCTGTGACTTTCCTGTGTACAGAAAACAAGTACAAACCCAATACCTTTTTTAAAAAACAAATAAATAAATTAACACTACATAGCACATCAAAAACTATTTATAGTTAAACTACTTTAATAAAAATAAAAGGACTAAGTACTAAAAGTACTAACTAACTAAAAGTACTCTATCACATCACAAGCTTGAATTCAGCTTTTTTGAAATTCCCTTAGAAAAGGGGTGGAGGGCTTGGTGGTTGGGGAAAGGAACAGACTAAAAGACAGAGCTTAAGAAATTGTGTGATTGAATGAAATAATGATTTATCTTCTTGCAGCAAACTTTACTGCTTCAGATCCTGCTGATGATACTCAGTATATTGTTGGGTATGCTATGAGTGTAGTTTGAGGAAGACATCTCCATCACCACTATCTTCACTGCATTTTGCCACCTTGAGAGTCAGCATGCAAAGAAAAAAGATTACAGTGGTCTTTCAAGCTGCACCTTTCAAATTGCCTCTGCTCATATGAATCCTCAAAATCAGCTGCCTCTCACTCAGGGTCAAGCAGGGTCAAGCTTCTATAAATGCCCTGAGATGGCTTGTTATTTACAGCGAATAATGCTAACATTAGAATTTATACCCCCTTTTTTACATGAAAAGAGGAGTCAGTAACACCAGTGATATTAAGATCAACATCTTTCAGATCCCAAGGCCACTACTGTTTTTGATAGTACAGCTTATACCTTCTACTACTGTTTCTAATGGCCCTCCATATGACATTGTATTTGTGATCTATTTCTTGTGATCAGAAACAGGTAAGATAGAACCTTACCTTTCTCCCTTCTTTTCTCTTATGTTCCATCTCCTCAAATCCTTGAAGAAAAAATAGCTTCTAACTATTAAGTATATGGTATCTCATTCTGAGACCAGTATCTCCTTGTAGCACCAAAATGAGTTGGACAGGGTGATCTGAGACAACATATAGCAAACAACCGTTTAGCCACTGAATGCCATACCAAGGAGAAATATGCAATTCTGTGTTCAGAATTGCTCCCTTCCTCAGTACCTCCCACTTCTGAGTGATGCTCTGTTTTCTACAGCATCCTCAATGTACTGAGCTGTTCATGACCTCAAAAAAAAAAAAAAAAAAAAAAAAAAGACATCTTAAGTAAACTTATGTCCTTTCCCCCATTAAGCACATATCCACATTTGTACTTCTGGGATTAAAGTTGGAAGGATTCAGGAGGCAGTAAGGATGACGGCAGAGGGGTTTTGCAGAACAGAGAATGAGGTAAATCTGGAGAAGTGTGAAAATAGAAAGGTAAACCAGAGTCTTGGAACAGAACAGAAAAACTGGAATTTGAGAAAGTAAATATCTAAGAAGGATAAGAAAGCATAGTCACTTGGAAAAGAGAAAGGACATATTAGAGTATATAAGAAGTAGGTAATTCTAGAAAGACACTGTATGTCAGTGTTTGTAAGAGAATTAAAAGAGACTGGTGGCTTCACCAGGAGAAAGAAACCTATCTGAAAATTGTTGCAGAACCAAAGATGAGTTTGTGGGCCCAAACCAAGAGGAGGGAAGTGAAAATAAATTGGAAGAGGGAACCATTTTTTCTTTTTTTTCCTATTTTTTGATCATAACTGCATTTGAAAATGCAGAATTTATCTGAGGTTAAAAACAGGTATCACGTTTCCAGCACTCCATAAACAATGTAGTTCAAATTTATTGCACAATTTGTGTCCTTTATGTCAGGGTAGAAGGAATTTTTGCCATCTTAGTGGGGGAACCAACCGAGAAAATACCAACAAATTCTTAGGTTGTGGATTTTATTTTTACCAATTCATATTTATGCTAGGTCAGGATGATATATAAAAACATGAGGCTCACTGAACTATATTTGCTTACTAAAAATAAAATAAATAAAATAAAATAAAATAAAATAAAAAGGCCATGAATGAATTGTCATTGTTAGAACTTTAAAAAGCTATTTCCTTTGTTGAAAAATAAGTCCTCTGATTGGAAAACTGTGACTAATATGTTATTTTTCTCACAGGGATAGTTTAGTGTGGAAAACTGCACTTCAACACTAAAAAACAAAGTAGTTGGCACCCTAGCTTGCTAATAATCTGGATTCAATACAACAGATTTAATGTGCCCATTCCTTTTTCATTAATAATTTCTTTGGCTAAAATATAGATAATTCTTGTTATCCTAATTTCTGTTTTAATTGAATTGCTGAGAATGAGAATGATTAGAGAATGTTGTGTGGTGAGCAGATTTGTTTGGATAATGTGGTTTTAACACCTCTTGTTCTGCTCAAAATACAGACTTCCTTAAAAGGATGTGATAGTTCATAGCTTATATGCTACATTCTGTAACAGAGTAAATGTTTAGTGGGCATGCATTCAATGATTAATGGATGGGATAGAACACAATATAAACTGAAATAACATAAAGGTGTTGTAAACAGAGTTGTTATAAGTAAAACATACTTCTGTTTCACTGAAATTCAGTTTATGCAGGTCAGTCCTGGTCATACTGTATGTCCTGGTTTCAGTTAGGACAGAGTTATTTTTCCTCCTAGTAGCTGGTAGGGTGCTATGTTTTGGATTAGGATGAGAAGAGTGCTGATAACATGCTGATGTTTTAATTGCTGCAGAGCAATGCTTACACCAAGCCAAGGACTTTTCAGCTTCTCGCTCTGTTCTGCCAGTGGGAAGGCTGGGGGTGCAGAGGGGACAGACCCAAGATAGCTGATCCAGACTGGCCAAAGGGCTATTCCATACTATCTGGCATCATTCTGAACAATTTATAGGGGTGGCTAGCAAGAGTGGGGGGCTGGCTGCTTGGGTTTGGGCTGGGCATCGGTCAGCAGGTGGTGAGCAATTGCATTGTGCATCACTTGTTTGTACATATTATTATTATTATTATTATTATCTATCTTAAACTGTCTTTATCTCAACCCACAGGCTTCACTTTCCCGTTTCTCTCCACCATCCCAGAGAGGGAGGGGGGAGGGTGAGCGAAGGCTGTGTGGTGTTTAGCTGCTGGCTCGGTTAAACCACAACACTGTAGAAATATTCTTTTTGATATTTAAATTTATAGAATTTACAATATTTTATGTTTTAGGGTGAAAATAAAATGAACACAATGCTCATAAAGAATGCTGGATTAATAGCACTCTACAGTATATAAAGACCTCAGGACTTTTTATCAAGATTGACCTGCAAAAATATTACAGCTATTTATGGAGGAAACATGTTTAGAAATGAGAAAATATTTTAATTTCCTATGAAGTCCTTGACAGAATAGAGTAGAGTAGAGTAGAGTAGAGTAGAGTAGAGTAGAGTAGAGTAGAGTAGAGTAGAGTAGAATTTGGAAGGGAGTGGAATGGAACAGAATGGAATGGAATGGGATGGAATGGAGAGGAGG
>CM021763.1:31928601-31985924 GCA_011075105.1 Heteronetta atricapilla | reverse complement strand
CTTCCCTTCCCCTTTCTCTTCTTTTTTTTTTCCTATTTTTTGCATTTAAGAAAGAGGGGAAGTGCATGCTTGATAAAAGTGATGCATGTATGCTTTATTAAAGCTAAGGAACAATGCTTTTTACTTCATTTTTCTAAACAAAAACAAAACCAAAAACAACACCATAAATTTGATCTTACTAACATTCACAGAAATACGTGGGTACTACACATGGGTACTACTATACCCTCTACCTTCCTTTTTTCTCCTTTATTGCACAGGAAGAAAGGGTTAATGAGACAGGGTAATGTTTATCGTGATTTCTAGCATAGGTACAGAGATACGATTATTTTTTCTGTGTTCATCTGCATAATTAAACTTCTGTGAATCACACATAATTTTCATATATATATATATATATATACATATATATATATTTACTGTTCATAAAGGAAGGATTTTTCTTCCTATCTGGAATTTACTGTAAATGGGTGTGTTTTTTTAAAAGGCAGTTTGTAAATGTAGAACCACAAATTTCCTGCCTAGGATTTCAATGCTGTAAACATATCTGCATCATTCACCGAGAGGGTGGTTGCACCCTGGAACAGGCTCCCCAGTAAAGTAGTCATTTCACTGAGCCTGTCTGAATTTTAGAAGTGATTGGACTGTGCACTTAGTCACATGGTCTAAACTTTTGGGTAGACCTGTGCAGTGCCAGGAATTGGACTTGATGATCCTTATGGGTCCCTTCCAACTTGGGATATTCTATTCTATTTCTTTAGCTCCTATACCATAGTATTTTTTAATTTATTTTTTAACACGTGTACTGTGTATGAATTTGGATGTTTTTTATTAATAAGCAAACATATTTTGTGTGCAGGATAAATTAAATTTTAAAAGTGGTGTCTCTGGTCACTGCTTATTTTGTCTGCTTATGTGTAGATAAAAATCATTAGTTTCGTGTGAAGTACATGCAGTGAGAGGTTTCTAAAACACTATTCTGAAAGTAGGACAGGAAGTTATATTTATTTATTTATTTATTTTTGTTTGGGATGACAGTGTGTCTTAGCTGCTTAACTGCTGCCCAGTGCAGCTGTCCTTCCCTGATAGATTAGGTTTCAGGAGCAATGATGGATGTTGAATGCCTGTAGCCAGTTGTGGGGTTTGCTCTGAGGTCAGTGGTACTGATGGAGAATAGGAATTTACAGCCCTATATCTCTACACCAACAGAACCAGTAGCATTTCTCAGGAAAAAAAAAAAAAAAAAAAAGGCATATTTGCTGCTGAGCTAATATTGCAGTACGGTTCAGAAAGTGATTTGCATTAGTGAGAAAGAATCAGGATATTTTTGAACAATAAGGACAGTTTTAGTCATGAGAATCCTTTCTTTTTTGACAAAAATGCAATGAATAGCAATAAAAAGTAAACACAATGTGACTCTGTCTAGAACTTCATACATTCTGTTTTACTCTACATTAAGAAATTTGGAATTTACACAGTTGATTTTATTACTTTTATTGTTTCAGATATGCTTAGAGTTTTTAACAGCTTACCCAGCATGCATGTATCCTCCTTTTTCATCTAAAAATAGGGGATGTGTTTTTGTGGAACAAAATACTAGTTGTTTCCAGCAAATGTAACCAAGGCAGAATTGATATTCATCAGTGATGAAAGCACAGGTATGGTATGTAGTGTTACTTTGTTTAGTTTGGGTATCACAGTATATATTGCTGATAAGGAGGATAGTTTGGATAGCTCTGAGCGAAGCTTTTAGAAATGTTTGCTAAGACTGTTTTATTTATGTACTGCCAACCTTCCTCCAAACTGCTGCTGGAGTTCGTATGTGAGTTATGGTGTTACAATTAACTTTTACAAAATTAATGGTGATAAAGAAAGGTGCACAACATGCTGTTTTATTGTTACGCTTGCAAATCTTTTTTGAATTGTTTGTATTAATTTCTGTCTTCATGATATAGGTGGATTTTTCTGCCAGGCTTTAGAACAGCTGTCCTAATAGGCTCAAAGCCATCAGTGGCTGTTGAGAAAGATTTTCTTTGACGCTTGCATTGTATGGATCAAACCAATTGCGCCTCTGCTTAAATGACAGCAGCTTTTATTCAGGTAATCTTAGCAGTGGTAAATTCAAATATAGAGAAGAAAGCTTAATAAAACATCTGTTGTATTGATTTATACCATCTCATAAATTAGGGAAAAATAATTTTCGTGAGGAAGAATATGTATCCAGCAAGAATCACTTCTGAACAGTTATGCATTGAGGAAATGGAATTTTGCCAAATGCCTATGCATTCTACTTATTGGCAGCATGCCATCAACTTTGTTTGGAAAACCGTCACTTAAGTAATAAATATTCACTATTTACCAATTTATTTTACTATAAATAATAGATGGGCTCCTTGATTAGTTTTATTTTTTTACTTTTTTACTTTTTTCACTTTTAGCCTATTTTGCAAAGAATGGGAGTTTCTCAAATTAACATTAAGTGCATCAATTGTCTATTCTTGATTAACATAAGTTTCCAAATAGCAAAATCATTTTGCTCACCTTGTTTTTGGAGATTTGAGTATTTTTGGATGTTGTTTTTGTTTAATGTGAGGAGTCTTGAGTTTTTCTTTTACACCTGGCATGTGAAAGAAAATAATAATAAAGAAAAACATTAAGCTAAATAAATACTTGTTTTAGCTGGCATTAGTGATACTCTAATGCAATTTTTTGTTATATAAAACTGCCTATTTTAGTTGTTGCTGAGTCAAATCTGTAGAATTTACACCTGCTTCCCATTTAACATTTTCAGAAGCTGCCTTAAATGGTCACTTGAAGTTTCAGCATATTGACTAAATAAAAATGTTAATTTAAATACATTACGGACAGCAGGTAATGAAGAGTGCATTGTACCTTGTAATGCTAACAGGTAATAGTGAGTGGTTGCAGGATTCCTACCTTTGTAAGAATCCAGACATTCTGTGGATTTTGTTTTGCATGTTTACAGTGACTCATTTAAAAATGGGGTATTCAGACTTTTGTAGTAGTACTTCAGTTAGTTTGGAGATTTCTAGACAGTTTGGGGCTAAATTGAGTAAATGTATATATATAAAAAGAAATGTTTATTCTCAAGCTTGTTGGCGGCATTTCATGGAACAGGTACATGTCCTTCATTAATATAATCCCTAAAAGGACGTTTACTAGGACTGTATCCCTGCCTGATTTATTCATAGGATTGCTTTATTAATCTAGTGCACAAGGGTAATCTTATTGCAAAGGTATTAGAACACATGAAAATAACTGCAGGGCTTTTTAGAGATGAGGATTTATCTATCTGTGAGCAAGTCTAATGTATAATACCAGTACGCCTTTTTCCTTTCTAGAGGGAACTACATAACTTGTGAAAGATGCAATGGCCTTAAAACAGTGTTATTTCATCTTTGCCGACCTCTGCAGCAGTCTGAGGTGGAGGTGGGTAGGAGGAGGGATTAATAAAGAAATTAAAAGAGATTGTGAGTTATATGGAAAAGGAAGTTATGATGGGGTTTTCCCTTGTGAATTGAATGAGTTGCTGGAAGGGCTTTTACATTGACCAGTACTTTGTATTCTTTTAATAGATTAATTCTTGAACAGTATTATTCAGGTTTGCTGCGTTCTCAACTCTCTTGTTGTCATTTTTGTAAGAATGTGAGTAGATTGTCATTTTGATGTAAAATTTGTGCTTTCCTGGGTTAAATTCAGAGGTGCTATTCAGAAAATTAGGTGGAGATATTTTCAGAAGCTTGTATCAGTGGTACCTGTTGCTCAGATAATGATGTTAATACCTATTTCATAGTATGAAAGCACACTTGAGGATGCTGAGGAGCTCTGGGGCATACCGAATGCCCCAGAGAAGAAGCCTGAATTCAACCACTTGAAAAAGCAGAGTGCAATTTTGCAACCTCGTAAGTTTTCCACTAGAGCAAAATTACCCGTTTGATTACAGTGACTGGGGATTCCCTTCTCTTCCTCTTCTTTCCCCTAGTTTTTCTCTATCTTGTTTTTTTTTCACTGATGGGAGTATTTCAGCTGATAATCCTTCCTCCATGTGAAAAATGACAGTAAATCAAGGAGAAATACTTGGTGACTTGAGCACATCTTTGTGTGCTCCTGAAGAAATACTGATTACCTACTTCATTTCAACTCTTCCATACTGTAAATCACTCTTGAATGAGTCCTTTGGTATCTTTCAAACGTAACTCTCTATTGCGGATTCGTTTCTCATTGTTAGATCATAGCTAATATTGTGAACTCCCAAATACTAGGTTGTCCTTATTTTAGAATTTCACTTAAATTAGCAATATTAGAGCTCTATATGTTCTAGACATCCCCCCAAAGCTATCTTCCTTAGGATCTCAGAGGCTTCACTTAGTTTTTTTGTATCTTCTTTGTCCTTTTTGCATTGACTTCCATCTTGTTTGACAAAGTACAGATATCTATAAATTAATCTCTCAATGTAGATTTTTCTATCTTATTAGCGTGGTTCAGATACCAAGTATATACTTGTACACCTTCTGCCTTCATTCAGGTATTTGAAAACTCTGGGCTCTCTAATATTTTAAGAAGTTCTGTGTGTATTCTTTTATGTCTTGGATAAGATCCAGTATCGCCTTTTGGTTCTCTGTCAAATCTTTGCTTTCTCAACCACTTCCCATTTTTCACATAAGAAGGCTCTCCACATTAAAAGACCATTGGAGAAATAAACCTGCTTGACATAACAGTTTCTCTTGGCTTCTTGTGTCTGGAAGACTCCAGTGTAACAACAAATAAATACCTCTCTCCAATGCCTTTTTGTGTTAGAGTCTCTAGATGCAGAGATAGCAGATTTAAATTTGGCTGTGCATGCTGACTCCCTTCTGTCCAGGTACTACATTCCAAATCTTCATACTATTCAGATGAATTCAATTTCTTAACATCTACCTTGGTCTGAGAGAGTTTTACTGAGGCACATCCTGTCATTTATTCTCATAGACAATCGACCATATAAAAGAGCTCCAAATTCATGTTCCTGTTAGAAGTATCTGGAGTTTAAGATCCCAAGCTTTCAAGCTTCCTCTTAAATGTCAGATTCTCCAAGCAAAACCAATGCTGGGTAATTTTGGGGGGAGAATACAAGACTTCTGTGTTATTTTTTTTCAAACATTGGATTTCATTAATACACGCTATTTGTTAGACATTGGTGTGCTCCCTGTGTATTTCTTAGTATGCTGTATTACTTCTCTGTTTTTAACATTTGAGAATTTTAAGGCAGGTCTTCACTGTGCTTCCTTCACCAGTGTAGTTATTATTCTATCTACCGAGTTTCTGAGGTTTTATTAGTGGTAAACAATGGCTGTTATTCTTGACTTTTGCCTATACATATACATCAAGAAGCAGGATTTTCTCCAGCTTTTCTATTTGAGAGTTTTATCGTTGCTAGTATAGGGCAGATGACTGCTTTAGCTGAAGCTATTGTTTTATTACTGGATTTTTGATGTTGGTTGCAGTTGCATTTAATTAGTAATTTGGATATTGCCTCAAGGCAGTATTCAGGGATGAACTAAAAGTTTTAACTGCTAGAGAAATAATAGAGTACCACACCCTTGATGTAGATTTTATTTGTGAATTTGGTTGCCTTTTGCAATGGCTGAAGGTAATACTGAAGTTGTGTAGCTTGTTTGAGTCTATGCAGAGTCTGAAGCTTCTTTCAGTATTAGTTTTTTGACTATTTGGACATTACTTTCAATACACGAACATTTTCAGAGTCCTGTTTTCACAAAGATCAGTTTTCAGAAATGTTTCTCATGGAGACTTTGTACTGAAGAACGTGTAGCAAATGTTACCAATGTTTTGTCTGCATTCTATTTCCAAAAAGCTCAAATACTTAGTGGATTAATATTTTGATTTTTCTGTTCCTATTTTTCTCATAAACTATTTCCTTTTTCTGCCTTCAAACTAGATGAAAGGAGTAACATTCAGATTTTCTCGTCCTTGTAATCTTCCTCTGTTTTGATACAATGCTGGTGCTCTTTCTATTTTTATGAGATTAGGAGAAAGACAGGACATCCATCTCAAATAATTCTTATTTACAACGTTCCCTTGAAGATACTAGAATATGCCTTAGAAAATCTGGAGTCTTCCTTTGAAATAATGTGAATACATCTTTTAGGTTGGGCAATTCCCTTTCAGATTTTGACTGAGAAAATAGATTATTTTCTGATGTTTCTTAACCAATAGTATTGGTAAAGCTTATCCTCAAAATATTGTGGCTTTCTTATAGCTTTATTTGAACTATATATTCTCTGGATATTATACTAAAAGGCATGTTTACATTAAAATTTGTAGCTGAGTGAGGGCTTGGTATGTGACTGCTAATCAAATAAGTAATAATTAAACTAGCATCAGTGGAGTGAGCTGATGTTTATTTTCTTCAATGACCATTTGGAATCACTTCATGTTCTCAGATGGGTAAAATCTTAGATCTGAGGTGGAATATACAATATTTAATCAGGCAGTTTTCATAGATATCTGTATGCTTCTTTATAGGGTGTCTAGGCATGGGACTGAAGGAGTACAAAATACATTTTGCATTACTATTTTTTATTTGAGCTACCAAAAATAGTTTTAGATCTGCCTTTTTAGGATGACTCAAAGGTATGAAGAAAGAGTACACTTACACATCACAACTTCACTGTCCAGACAGAGATTATAGAGACGTGCAGAATGATGAAAACTAGTCCAGTCAGCTGTACTTTGCAAAACTCCCATAACTATTTGCTTCTTTATACATGAGAGAGTCCTTGTGGGCATCTTACGTGATTCACAGCCTTGAATTTATCCCTGCTTTTTGTCACTGCCTAACACAGTATGGATAATGCAGGAAAATAATCTGATTGTAAAACACTGATTTCCACTTTTCCCTGTTATCCTTCATGAGGTATCTGGAAATTTAACTTAAAAAAAAAGTTCTTCATAGACATACAGCTAAAAATAACTATAGGTGTTCAGAGTCATGTAATCACATTCCCTGAATAACTTTAAAAATAGGGAACATTCCTGTCTGCTGTTAATATGAAGCACACAAAATCAGACAGGAAATTTAAATGGCTTTTAAAAGTGTTTAGAGGATAATTTTCTGTTGTAGATTAATGAAGGACTATTTTTAAATGAGCTTCATTATGGAAGGACAGTCCTTGTATGTAAGGACTCCTTGGTAATAAGAACTGTTTGCTGTATGTGGCTCTTTTTATTCATGCAAATACTCTCATGGTATCAAATGGATTTAATTGCACATCAGGTTGGCAGGAACTAGTTCTTCCTGCCATCCTATATGGTGAAAATGTATATGAAAAACATATATATGAAAACATAAGCAAGGACAGAAAAGATAAAGAAAATCAATGCCTGATTTGAAAATAAATAAATAAATATCACTTAATTTAAGACTGAATTCAGCAGAGAAGCATATTCAGAAATACCTGTTAACCATACAGGTAACTTCACCGCTACGTAACATCATTGAAATCCATGCACCTGTACGTGGGTTAAAAATACGCATGTACTTGGTTTAAAAACAAAGTAAGCAATAAACTATTCTTTGAATTTGTACATTGTGGAGGGGAAGAAAATAATGGTGATGATTATTAATAATAACAATCATTAAATTCTCTGCTTTACTCAGTATTTTTTACCTTTTTTTTCAGAATGTTCAGTATTACTAGCACATCTAACTCAAGAAATGGCAGTTTATTGCTTTGCTGTATTTATGGGAAGAGTGGAATTAATACACTGTTTCCTATTTTTTTTTTTCAGTTAGCTTTCTGAATAAGCAGACACAAGCATCTCCAAACTGCTGAAATATGAAATAAACACGGGCTACAATTCCTTTTGCACACATTGTCCAACACTTGCATTTGGCTACAGAAAAAACACTGAGGTTAATAATAAGAAAGAATCTGGTCTATATGTATAATGATTTCAGTGCAAGAACACACATTCTTAAAATCTTACATGATACAGGAAAACTATTACAGGCACAATTGTGTCAAAAGTTTCTGGCTTTATCCAAACCACAATGCAGGGCTGAAATGCTGAGGCCAGTCAAGCCAAGAGGTTCATCTCACTGATTGATGCTCACAAGACAATTTAGTGAGTATCTCTTTTGTTATCCATCAAAATATTAGCCCAGATATATGTAAAGTTTCAGAGGCATGTGGAAGGATAAATACAACTTTTTTTTTTTTTTTTTTTTTTTTTGAGTTTATTGAAATCACTTTTTGGCTGGTATTTCATTGTCACTCATTTTCAAGATGAATGTCACTCATTTTCAAGAAGACTGTTAAAGGTGAAATTCTTAAAGTTTTGTGAGGGAAAAATGGAAGTCCTTAAGATAATCTTTTTACTAGTACTGATTTCCCTCTTGGAGGAATTGCAGAATGGTATTATCATAGGTTATGTAGAGGATGAAGGGATCAGTAGAAGCCGGTTCCTACTAAGTAACTGAGGAAGTAGCAATTAATCCTTTTCACTGGTCCTGTGATGTTTTTTATTGCTTTATAGTTTTTCATCTGTTTCAAAATCTTTATTTATGCCTTTTGGTTGTTCACAACTGTACTGAACTGGACACGGATAAATAATTTAGATAAAATATTTCAGCAACTTTTGTTTGCTCTTCAAAAAATCTCATTGCAAGTACTGAAAAAAGTGGTCAAATTAATGTTCACTGTATGTTGGTGGAATCAAAAGTGGATGGTAATTGACATTTCATTGTAAATTAAGAAATGTAAGTAATTCACATTCTGTGGCTTTGAGTCTGACATTGTTAGGTATCAATGACATACTCTTTATTTAAAAAAGAGCTTTAGGTCCTCAGTTCTTTCATTTTAGTGTTATCTTCTTTTAGAGTTTCTAGCCTTTTTCCTCAAAAAACCTTTTATTCTTCTTATGATGTGGCACTTCGGTGATCTGTATTCTTTTCCTTTAAGGTGAATGCCTTTTCTACTTTATTATTAAGGTGGATGAGTCCTTCCTTCTGAAGGACTTAGGAAGTCTTATTTGTTCTTCGGAGTAAAAGTATGAAGTTTTCTTTAGATAATTAGAAGAGTCATTTTAAATTGGTACCATTGTAACAACTAGTGTTGCTGAGGTGGATTGATACATGTATAGCACAGGTTTGCTTTTTAGTTTTATTTATTTAATTTAATTGAGTGACACAAACCATACGAGGATAAAGTTTTCCAGTTTCCTGTTTGTCTCTACTTCAATGCAATCTTCCATCTCCAATGCACAGGAATTTACCTGTAAAGGAATAAACATATTCTAAAACAAAGAAAACAGATGACTTAGTGCATATTTGGTAAAAAACTAATATTAATAAGTCACAGAGAGTATTACATGAATTATACAAATAAAATAAAGGTAGATGCAGGAGAGAATTGCTTGGGATTGTAACACAATTTTAACACAAGGTTTTTCTTGCTTTTCTGAATAAAAGTTGTCGTAACAATAATGTTGTAACTTATAGGACAGAGAATCTGTTAAGTACAGACCCTGTTAATTGCTTATTCTATTTTTTTACATTTTTTTTTTTAAATCAGTAGTTTGAATAGCTAGTACATGCTGGTATTTTTTACCACCGGTATAACTGAAGTAATTTTATTATGTGCTGTTGAAACACACATGACCAGAAGATAATCCTTGGAAGAAAGTACTAATTAGGAACCTTAATTGTAGATAGCATTTAATTTTGCTTAAAAAGTGAAACTGAAACAGAAGCATAAATTAAAATCTCGGAGTCCTGCTGTTCTGTTGACATCAGTGGGAATTGGAGTATGGTAGTATACAGTGCATTGCATTTAAACTAATATGGTCTTCTTATGGTCTTCTAATTTCACCATAAAATTCATCAAGAACAGCCTTCTGCTAAAATATACTTTCGTGGTATGCAAATATTTTTGTTGATTTTTTTTGGTGTTGTTCTATATATCTTATAGGCTTTATTTATAACCTTTATATTGTACAGACTGTTATTCCTAAAAATATTTTACTATCACTTACAATCAACTTTTTTCATCTTGTACTTCATTGCTTGTTTTACCAGTAATTTTCACACTGCCAATTGCTATTTGTGTAAAAAAAAGTGATAGTTTCAGCTGCCATTGGCCTTGTGTTTGACACTTTTTTTGTGGTTCTCCTTTTATGACTATGAAGATATGCTGTTCCCTGCAGTCAGATTTTGGCAGGGTCTAGAAGGATTTTTCTCAAAGCAGTTCTGTGTTCAGGTAAATTAAAGTCACTCTGAGAGCTTTGGGGATTACTGGATCAATGCACATCATTTTACGTAACATTTTCATTGCTGGATACTGAAATATATTCAGGAGTCGTCTTACAATGTGCCAGCAGGACTTCAAGTATGAGTATGTTTTGTTTTGCTTTGTTTTTAATTTTTATTCTCTAACTGCTGTTTGTATTCAGTGCACATTATAGCTCTCTGAAGACTGAAAATGCTTTTCATTATTGCCTTTTATCCATCATGCTGTTTGAATGATTTTACTGGACACTAGTAAAGTAGGAAATTGATACAAGTAAATTACAACTTGTATCTATTTCTAGCTGTCAAAAAAACACTAAAGGAAAAACAGAATATGGCTTCTATAAAACATTGTTATTTAGAAAGCAATTTTTGCCAAATTAGTATATGTAAAGTGTATTTTCTTTGTAACTTTCTCTGTAGGATTGAAATGTTTACAATTGCAGTTGACTCATAAAAATAATGCAGAATGGAGCCACATAGATTCATATTTTTAAATTGATAAGTATTTTTCCCTAGGAAGTGAAAAACGGCGTGATTACTATGAACAGATGGAAAAATTTTCTTTCTTTTTAGTCCTGAGGACTCATTCATGCATACAAATATACACACAGACAAATGCACACACACATAAATAATGAGAATTTCTTACTGCTTGGGAGGTTGCATGCATTGGATTTTGATGCTGTGTCTCAGCACCACATCCCAGAAAACAAAAAACAAAAAAATATGATATTTTGAAGATTTTTTTATTATTAATATTTTTATTTAATTCATGAAACACTGACTTAATAAGTGCTTTTCAAATACATTCTCATTTAGATTCACCAGGTTAGACAGTCTACTTTTAGATCGAATGTTAGATTGCTCCACTTTTCTGACCATTAGGTGATGTATGATGCATTTTTTATTTTTCTTCTCCCATACCTCCTTTCTTCACTGCTTTCCACACAGGTTTTAATACCTCACTGTAGTTGTTCAGTATTTTTCATTTTGATGCCTTCAGTGTATGTATGTATTTTCTGTGATAGCTGTGGGCCCACTCTAACCTACAGAGTTCTTTGCATTGGAATGAATGAAATTGGTCCTTGCTAGCATACATCCAGAAGTTTTGTCTAAATTTGATTTAGAAGTCTTTGCTGGATGGACACAGAATTGCCTAATTCTTTAGAAGAGCCAAACTTTGAGAGAAACTGCCATTAATTGATAATGTTAGGTCTAGCCAGCACAAAGTGTAAGAGGAGAGATAAGTGTTTTGTTGGTACTACTAACCCTTTCTGCACATGAACTGCCACTTTTATTATGCACAAGATAGATTTTTTGTAGATAACTAGATTCAGAAACTTCAAATAATTAGGTTTCTGGATGTATTCATTAATCAAATGAATTTTGAGCACTCCATGAGGACAGGAATTCTGACAACATTTTTCATGCAGGAAGAGGCAGATAAGACCAAACCTCAAAATTTCTTAACATAAGAATTATATATATACTATTATATTATATTCTTCCATAGAAAAGATTTAGCTTAGGGGCATTTTTGTTGGTAAACATACAGCTTTTTAGTTTATTCAGTGATCCAGTGTTGGAGCAGCAGTCAGTAGACTGTGGCTCTTAAGTCTCTTTTGTTCTGAATTTGAACTGAGCAGTTTTGGTGCTTAAATTACCTGTTGGAAGTTACAGGATTTAAAACTAGAATTCATAATGAAGCACTGAGAATTTTAAACAGCAATGTTCCCCGAGTAATGAAACACTTCACATTTCTTTAATTTCTCTGTGAAGATTTTCCTTTTCTCTGAATTACATCACTGGTGGGATAGACTTCTGCAGCTTTGTTTTACATTTATTATTTCCCTTTCTTTCATTTTCTGACTTTTTGTATATGGAGTTTTAACTAATATATTTTTTAAAGTGTTTAAATGTTTCCGTCATAAAAAATCATTGTCTCAGTAGAAAGCAGATATGTCTGTGACACAGACACAGCTTTGTATTTATAAAAAAGTAAAATATTTATTTGCATTTTAGAGTGTAATTGTGCAAAAATTTGAAACACATCTGGAACAAGCTACTCAGGACTAGGTTGCTCCTTCACTACTTTTTTTTTTTTTTCTTGTTTTGATTTAAAATTTTCAGAATGCATGATGAATGGATAAAGTAATTATCATGCCTAATGATAATTCAAGCTTACTCCTTTTATGGTCACCCTAATTCCATTTCGATGAGGAATGAGTACAGAATGTACAAAAATATCCTGAAAAGATAAATAATTTTAAGTGTCTTTGCAAATTGCATGGGATGTCTGATATTTAATTTCTCATCTCTGATCCTGTTTTAAGCGGTTATTAGAGTGAGCATATGCTGCTTTACTGTACAATTAACCTTCAGTTACTGTATGATTATTAAAAGCAGAACTTATAATTAATATTCATGGATGGTAGATCTGAAATGAACTAGGTATAGCACAGTTACAGCTGGACATTGGTATTCAAAAGTACTTTGCCTTGTAAGCCTGACCTACTGTATACCTTTAGCTCTTTCTGGGAGACTTCTGCTAATGTTCCTTAGCTTGTTTAATACAGAAATGTTTTCGCTAGGAACTCCTGAAAGTTGAGATAAGTTTGAACCAGAATATTACTGTGAATTTTCTTATGTTTACCTGAATTAAATTCTTATGTCTGTTGAGCTTTACAGCCTGATTCACAGTTTATATATATATTTTTAAATTTATTTTTCAATTGAAAATAAGGCTATTTTTGTGAGGAATATATTTATACCTGTACTATTTTAATAACCTATTCAACTGGCATTATCTTAATACACTAGATCATAATTCAGGTGATGTTCTGGATCTGAAATCTTTGAACAAATACTTTAATGTATAAAGTAGCATTGAATATAATAAGTAAACTTGAAATTACTAGGTAATCTGTTTCCAGTGTTTGACTTAGCATCCTCCCATTGCTGATCTAGGACAATGTGTTCTTTATATTTCAAATACATTGCATTTTAACTAAACTTTTGAATGTTTTCTCTGTTTTTTAGTGGTAGAATAAATTTAACTTCTCATACATAAGATGTTCTAACAGTCCCCAAACCACGTTTAATTTAACCACTGAGTGTGCAATGTAAGAAGGCATCTATTTTCATGAGGCATGCTGTTTGTGCTCTTTCTTTTCTCCTGTTACTTTAATGAGCATTAAATTGATTAGAAGAAGTGAAATAGATTGCTCTAAATACACAAGAAGAAGTGCAGCGATCACGGTAACCTTCTTTTAAGCACTATAATGAAGCATGCATTACAATTTTAGCATACTTTCACATGCAATCTGATAAAAGGCAAGGGGATATTTTGAGGTTCTACTACATAAAAAGTAAGATGTACTGCAGATTCTGTGGTAGATGATGGCGAGTGTTTTCACACATTTATGGACTGGGGTAATTTTATTCTTCTCTGAAGGAGTGTTTTCTACTTGTTTCAGAAACATTATTTCCTGTATATGTTCTGTGACTGACCACTCTGCAGCCAGGGCCAAACAGGTATAATAATGTTTTCTGTAAAATTACGCTGTGGAGATCTGTCCATTTGAAATCTGACTGAGACTATCAGCGTACCTTCCGTACTTCATTAAAAACACCACCAAATCTTCAGTGGCCTGTCCTGGTTACAGATGACTTTGATCTAGAGACCTACATGTTAAAGCCGCCGTATCTTATTAACATTCCTAAAACATCTTGTTCTTATACAAAATTGGCTATAAATTAGGGACGAAATTACAGTTTAAATGTGATTTAAAGAAAGTTAAGTGGGTGACTGAGACAGACCTTGGCAGCAAGAGGGCTGTGTGTCAGCCATAAATCACAGCTTTGGGAAAAAGAAACCTAAAATTGTGTAAAGGGTGAGAAACAGTAGATGGAAGGATTGCCTAGGGATGCTATTGTAGTAGGGAAGGAAGAGCTGATCCATAGATAGCCTTAAAGAAAAGCACTTTAAAGTTAACTTTGAGATAAAGTAGAAGGGATGTTTTGAGTATTTCTAAGTTCTATTTGAGATAAAAATCTCCCATATAATCTGCTAGAAAGTGAAAAGATTAGTTAGTTTGGAAACTTAATGGCCAAGAAGATAAAGGTTTGCAGCTGGCCACACAGTCTCATTTCTGTCCTTTGTGCATTTGGTTTACAGACTGACTGAAGGAGGTCCTCTGGAAAATTATGTGATCCAGCATCTGGTGTCTGAATCATGATTCTACCTCTACTTAGTTTTTATATACTTCACAATTGAGCAAAGTATAGCTTTAACATAGTTTTACCTGATGTATGACTTTCTTCAGGAAAAAGGGCGTCATCACCGTGATTTCCTGACAAGAATTGCTGTTGGCAAGTTTGGAACACCCTTACTATAAGCTTCTGTTGTTAAAACTTTTGGACTACATTTGGTAGCTGTTAGTAGGGAACACTTGCCATCTAACTGTGAGAATGGGTTTGTATGTTCGATAAGTGAGATCCAGAAGAGTTTAAGAGGGGCTTATCCTGATTTATTTTAATCCAAGGCATTAGGAGTGCTCTTGTCTGTATAAAACCTCCAGGAAAGAAAAAAAATCAAAACAAAAAATAACCCACAGCACATAGTGTTAAAGCCAGAACTGAATTGTTGCTCTTCAAAGAGAGTTTGAAGGAAAAAGCTTTCCTGTTGCCTTCATTTGTCTTACTAAGGAATTCCCATGATAACTTATTTAGCTTTTGCCATTGTTCAGTATGCCAGAAATACACACAGAGTGCTTAGGCTTATTTGGCCCAGTTCTGTAGTGTTCCTAAACTTTGTATGAAGGTTGAAGGTATTGACAACAGTTCAGAGCGCTGCTGCACTGAAGGGAATCTCATGAGGCATATAAGAGTTGTTCCTTTTTTGGAAATGTCAGCGAAGCTTGTTGGTTTTACTTTGAAAAGTTGCAAGTGTCAGTCATGATGTAAGATTTTAGATACTCTGCAATTGGTGCAACTTGATAGTAAATGCAAATGTTGCCTTTTTTTTTTCTTCTTAAATACTATCCTCAATTGAGATTAAAAATAAAGTTATATTAGAGTATTATTATCTGCATTGTGTAGTGTAATTTTGTCTTACTGCTCTAAGTATGGTGACCTTTCTCAACCAAACTAATTTCAGAAATTAAATTTGTTCAGCTAAGTTTCACTGCAAGTTTGACATCGACCATAGCCTATAAACTCTGTGTAACTCTCAGGTAATTGAAGAATGCTATGTTTTCATCATGACAATGCATACTGTGTCATGCCTACCTTAATTGCCAGTTCTATAATTATTTTAATGGAAGTATTTTACTTGCATATTTGAAGCAAATTGAAACAAGAAGGAGTTAAGGACATAGTAAAATGAATTGTAACAGAAATGCTTTGAAATACAGTGTAGTAGAATTGAAAATCAGACAGAAAGTACAGGGCATCACCTTGATACTGACCTTTTCTTCTGAGGAAGGGATACCTCTCTCTGTACAATATTCTACATAGACATAACAAATGGATGTTTCATATAGTTGTTATGCTATGGGGATGGTCATATTTTCTACTACACAGACTAAAAAGGCTAGAACTCAATTCAGCTTTGTGAACTGTTAGGTTTAGTGCTCTTAAAAACATACTTTTTCAGTTTTTAATAACAAAAGCTTTTGCATTCATGTTCAACAGTCTGACTTGTTTTGAATGTACCTCTCAGCAAATGTTGTTTTTATACTTTTAGGACACATTCTAAATCCCAGTGATTATTTCTGCTGTTTGTTATATTGAGATGTAAAAAATAGAACTAAAAGTCTCTCGCATGTTCTTCCAGTAATTCTCTTTCAAGACTTTTGCTTAGCTATGCTTATTCTATTTATTTTTCTTGTGGTTTTACATTGTTTTTCAACTCAACTGTAATTTTAAATGAGCCTTGTTGTTGATTGTGGCAATCACTCACTTCAGCAGCAAACTTTTGTTGTTTTAGGAGACCTTACACCTTTGCAGTCCACTGTGCCTCTGTCACAGAGTGGATCCATAATTGAACAATACATTGTTCTGTTTTGCTCTTCTGTTTTAATGAAACTGCTGTCTAAACTTATGAAGAGCACGAAATGGATTTAATGTACTATTGTTATTGCTATTATTATTAACATTGTAATTACTGATTAAACATGCGTAAGGTTATTGTACTAGATATTATAGTAATTAATAAATTTGTAAAAAGCTCCTATTCTGTGCAATTTTAGGCCTATTATTTTAAGTGGATCTCATTCTGATTCAGTTAGATATTCCCTAATTGGACTAGTTTAACATGGCATTCTCAATGAAATATATTAAGTGGATACTTCTAAAAATGAATATAGTGAGAATGTATCATAGGGTCATAAATATACTACCTGTTAATTGTTTGAGCTGTTGGAATATAAATAATTATAATTTCTTTGCTGTTATTTGTGAACAGGTTGTGTAGGTGAAGATGCTTAATCTCTTAAAATCTAAAATAATACATACTGTTAACCTTCAGGTTATTGTGCTTCATAATTGTAAACTGCATTTGAAAAAACAAGCTAGGTAACTGGTTTCTTCTGTGCTGCAAACACTTGTCTTAACAAGAGATGTCACATTACTGGTTGTGGAGGTGAAACTGCAGTTATTCAGAATTTCCTTGGAGAAATTCCAAACACCCATGTTTAAAGGGCTTTACATGGAATGAAAATGAATCTCAGTAGTAATCAAAATACCTAGTTGTATGACAAAGTTCTTCACAAAATTGTATGTTTATACTTCCTATTGTTGTACTCAACTTTTTCTCAGGCTGTGACTACGTTATAATAATATTTCCAATTTCTGGATGCATATCCAAAAGATGGAAAAAGTTTACTCATAAGTTACTGGAGACACTTTCAAATCTTTACCAATGCTATCAATATTTTGTTTAAACAGCAGTATTTTGTTTTGCTTGATAACAAAACAAACAAAACGAAGAATCACAGTTGCATTGTCTTACTTGCAGAGGCAAATAGGAGAGTGCTTACCAAGCGAAAAACTGATCTAAGAAGTTGTATTGATTTTTGCAGTTGCTGAAGCAGCAGCAATGTGGTCTGTGAGGCTTTTCTTAGGATTCTTGTGTTTTACACCTTTTGATTTTTGCTGTAGGCTTAAATTTTATTGCAGAGATCCCAATCCTGTAATCGTCATTGCTTTATTTTTAATGATGCTGCCTTAAGTTACTTTGTTATGCAAGAATTCTTAGATTTTTCCACTTACTGTTGACTGAATCTCTTTCCAATACTTGTGTAATGATTTCAGCTACGTAACTGCCTCAATTTGAAGGGCATCATTTTAGCTGACTTGTCAGCCCTTTTAAAAAGATTTGGTGAGAATCAGGCCTCCTCTTAGGGAATACTGTTGCTGTGTTTTTCTCAATATAGTACAGACATTTTTAACTTACTAAATGCTTTTTTTCAGTCTCAATGATCATGATATTGCCAAGTTTGAAGCATTTTTATCAAAAGAAAAAAACCAGCAACTATATTCACATAGGTATGAAAAGAAGCTGTCTTTAGCATATCAAAGATTGGCTGGCTATGGGCAAACCAGTGTTTTTATGTGACGTTATTCATAGAAGATAGTTCAAGATAAGGGTGGCACATGTACTGAACATTTGTGGACCATTTTCTTCTTTCAGTGTGTCAGTTCTTCCATCTGTAGAGTGGAGATATGATTTAAATAGAGGTACCTCTGAAGTAGATGAGATCTGAAGATTTAAATTTTTGTTGGAGAACTGAATAACATACATCATTTATTTATTTTTAACAGTAATTGCAGGAGTTCTGCCAAATGTCTGAGGTTTTGCCTTCTAAGATGTAAGAACACCTCCAGAAAAGTTCTTAGAGTATATTAATGTAATACAAGTAACTGGATATTATTTTGTATGCAAAAGGACATAAATAAAAAGAGAGGAGGGTGCAAGACCATTCCTAGCACCTCTTCTAGTTTGTTTTTAGCAGACATTTATCATTTAATATTTTAATTGTCCTTTAGAACTACAAGTATTTTTTCAGGATCACATTGGTTAATAATTGTAATGTTTGGATACTCCACAGAGAATCAATAAAGAATATGCAAAACATGCTAGCATAGCTGTAATAAAAATAATTTCCTAAAGATTGTAAAAGCACATGAAAAGAGCTTCAGGAGTTTCAGGAAGTTTTGCAGCAACTTGGTTGCGATTGTATTTATGATCCCGTCTTCAGTTCAGGTTCACAATGTAATATAAGCATTTTGGTAACAATGTGTAATGCAATCCTTTTGAGGCTAGTATACATGAGGCATGGGTAATGCCCAATTTTTTTGGAAGCTGTGAACTTTTCAGTGTTCTTCTCTTAGTAATTAATTTGACTCTGCATGCATGATATATTTGTTAATAACAAAGATTTCATCTGTTCCCAATCTGAAGCTTCAAAGAACTCTGTAATAAGGAACTATTTAATAAATTCTACGCAGTGGTGGGTAGCAATAAGACTTCACTGACAAAATCATTTATTTCCTTATTTAAGTGTTTAGTACTTAAACTGGGGACTTACAATGTTAGAGGATGTTGTGGTTTAACCCGACTGGCAGCTAAACACAGCCGTTCGCTCACCTTCCCTCCTCCCTCTCTGGGATGGGGGGAGAGAAACGGGAAAGTGAAGCCTGTGGGTTGAGATAAAGACAGCTTATTAAGATAGGAAATAATAATAATAATAATAATAATAATAATAATATGTACAAACAAGTGATGCACAATGCAATTGCTCACCACCCGCTGACCGATGCCCAGCCCAACCCCGAGCAGCCGGCCCCCCACCCTGGCCTATCTATTGTTCAGAATGACACCAGATGGTATGGAATACCCCTTTGGCCAGTCTCAGTCAATTGTCTTGGGTCTGTCCCCTCCCAGCTCTTGCTGCACCCCCAGCCTGTCTGCTGGCAGGACAGAGCGAGAAGCTGAAAAGTCCTTGGCTTAGTGTAAGCATTGCTCTGCAGCAATTAAAACATCAGCATGTTATCAGCACTCATCTCATCCTAATCCAAAACATAGCACCCTACCAGCTACTAGGAGGAAAAATAACTCTGTCCTAACTGAAACCAGGACAGCGGATGTCCTAGAAGTGATGCTACTTGGCAAAGGGCATGTAAGTTATTTAAATATCATAGAATTATAGAATCATTAATGTTGGAAAAGACTCCAAGATCATTTGGTCCAGCCATAAATATGTCACATGGGCAGTAAATATCATTTGCAAAAAATATTTATTTATATGTGATATCCATTTAGCAGAATATTGTAGAACTGTGAGATGTTATATTTGCCATGAATCTTCGATCAGATCCTGTAATATTTTTTTTTTCCCTCCAAGAACTTACTTTAATTATTTTAATCCATGCCACTGAGTAGCCACAAACCATTGACATTTCAGCTAACAGTAAAAGCATACACTAAAATAGTAGGCATGTTTTTGCTTATTGTATATTGTTTGAATTGTCTGTCAGATATATGTAAATATTTTTGATTGACATTAGAATGCATTGTGGAGGGGGAAGACAAAAGATTCAGAGAGTTATACAATTGAAGATGGAATGCAGTTATGCAGAGAATATTTAGCCTTCATATTATACCATTTGATATCATAAGACTATTGGGTGGTTTTTGTTTATTTTATTTTCCCATTTGTTTTCTTCATTAATATTTTTTATTTCATGCAAAATACTGTTGTTTTCTATTCTCTGGAATTCTGAGGCACTTCAATGGCAATTTCTGTAGGACCTATAGGAGGATTTATGGTGTCATTCTATTTTATTCCAAGGTTATACTGTACCCCTGAGATCTGCTGTTGTTAGCAGCATTTCAAGGAAATTTTACTGTCTCCCTAGAACGTCTATACATGTTTATGTATATATTCTCATTGTCTCATTCTCGTTATTTTTTAAGATACTGTAATAATATGTCAGAGTCCTTGGACAGAAATGAATACGTGCCTCTGTAACCTTCATGAAGTGATATTTTCTTTATACGTCTTGATAACTTAATTTTGGCATCATTTTTGAAATTCCTTAAGTTAGTAAAAATTACTGAAAGCAAATGCTGAATGCCTTTTAAAATCTAAAATACAGGCTGAAAGAACAGAGGAGTGGGAGCTCTTTCAGTGCCATGTCATTGACATTCATGACCAGCTGTGGACTGAGTGGAGTCCAGTGATAAAGGCACCTTCTGGGTTATTTTTCCTCTGCAGGGTTACTTTAAAAATATAATGCCATAAGATCTCCTTTGTCACTATATTTTGAGAATGACTGTGTTAGTCTGAATGTTTTAAATAGTTCTAGGCTTCTGAGTGACACCCGAAAAAACAGCTTAACGCTTCATAATGCAGTTTCATATATGAGCAACCTCTTTAGAATTAGTTGTACTTGGTCTTTCATCACAGTAATTTCATTTGCCTTATACATAAATGAAGTTTTAATATAATGGATGAGAGCTAGAAGTTAAAATATGCTTTTATTTCAGATTTTTTCAGATGATCTTTTCCAACCTTAGTGATTCTATTACTTCCTGTAGAATATACATGCATAAGAAATTGACAAAATATTAAGAAAACATAGATGTTTGACAGCAAAGAAAATAGAGTATTTTTTTAGAGTATCCTTACAACTAGTGTATTATGATAACATTGATTATTCGCAGGAATAAGATTTTGATCTGTTATATTAGAGAACTGAAGAAGCTAAATATGGACCTGTATCACTTCAGTTCTCTTTTCTGTTGTTTACTGGAGACTTAGTGAACATCTTAATTTTTTTCCTATTCAGCTGTATTCATGTTAGATATATTAACTACCCTCTTAAGAAGTGCTCTCTGAAAGGGTCTAGCTCATACTCTTTAGTATTAAAGTTTGACTAAAGTTAAGGGCTGAAGATTTAGTACATATTGCAAAAAGTGATGCAGCACACTGCTTAATTTTTACTGTAAAGACATCCTATGGGCATTTTGGAGCTTCTCTTGCATCAACAGTTTTATACTAAACCTTTCAGTGATCAATGTATTCAGAAGTGCACTCAGGTTGCATAGAGATAGTATGTTTTTACTAAGTTTAGCCTGAAAAATTGTTGTTTTTATGAAAAAGATCTCAACTGAGAGCTGGCACTAATTTCTTGACATTTTTTGTATATTAAATGAATCCATCATCATGACTGAAATGATTTTCAAATGTTTTTTTTTGTATTGTTTCGTGGTTTTGAAATAAACTGGGCTTGTAATCCAGACAACAGTGATTAAATGTTGGTGGTGGTTTACTTACACAAATATTTAGGAATATCTCTAAGTATTTAAATATTATATTTAATGTCAAGTGAAAGATTACAATTGGAATTTTCAGACTCTATCCCAGCCCAAACCAGTATTTACTATAGGCTGCCTGACCAAGAAAAGATGGTGGATGAGTCTCTTAATAATATTTATTTAGCTGAAGGGAGAGAAAACTTTCTTTCCAGTGGTGTCCACTGACAGTAGAAGAAGCAACGGTCACAAGGTGAAACAGGAGATTCCTTCTGAACATCAGGAAACACTTTTTTTACTGAGCAGGTGATGGAGCAGTAGCATGGGTTGTCCAGAAAAGTTGCTGAGTCTCCATCCTTGGAGATCTTCAGAAGCTTTCTGGACATAGTCCTGAGCAAGCTGCCCAGGTGGCCCTTGGGCAGGAGCATCAGACCAGATGAGCTCCAGAGGTTTCTTCTAACCTCAGCCATGATTTTTTGATTCTGTAATTCATTAGTGAGGTCAGTTAACATTTTGAAATAAGTTGTCTTAATCAATTCTATTTCAAAATCTTTTGTAAGAAATCTGTTGTGAAGTAGTTTGCATATGACTATTGATAGGCATTAGTTGGTGAGCTATTTCTTTCCAATTTTGGAATCACAAATATCATTTTTTTTTTTTTTCATTCTAAATAATGAAATAATTCTTATGTTCTTTGGAAATGTGATTGATTTTGGTTGTATTAATTCTGAAGTAACCTATTTAAACTGTTATTTTTAATTAAAAATGAATATTTCTGCTACTTTCAGCTGTTTAAATAATTTTAACTTTTACAAGAAGCTTTAGAAATAACAAAAAAGTGTTTTTTTTTTTTTATATAGTAATTTGAGTTGCTTATGGTTCTTTTGAATTGTGCTTATTACATATTTTCTGTACGCTCCTTAAAATAGTCACACTTTTACACTGTTCAAGACAAGCATGTTTATGGCTGTGGTGGTTTTACCGTGCTAGGCTGCTGAACACCACAACCGCTCTCTCACTCTCCCTCCTCCTATGATGAGGAGGGGAAGAAGTAAAGGAAAGAACAACTCACAGCTTGAGATAAGGATAATTTAATTAAAGAGAAAAAATATTATTAAGGAAATATTATTATTAATTAAACAATTCAACTAAAGGGGAGAGGGAAGGGGAAAGGAAATAACAAAACAAGTAAAGGCTATGTGGAAGTGCAGAGGAAAGAAATTACTCTCTACTTCCCACAAATGAGCGATGCTTGACCATGTCCTTGAAGCAGGGCCTCAACACACGTAGCCAGTGTTTGGGAGGAGGACAGACATTTTTGCAATGAGAGCTCACCCCTCCCCTCTTCTTCCTTTTTCCACCTTTTATTGCTGTGTGTAACATCATATGGTATGGAATATCCCTTTGGTTGGTTTAGGTCAGCTGCCCTGGTGATGTTTCTTTTTCACTTTTTTGCCCACCCCCTAGGAGGGTTAGAGAAAGTCCTGATGCTGTGCCAGCACTTCTCAGCAGCAGACACAACACCAGTGTGATACCACTGCTGTTCTAGCTACAAGTGTAGAGCGCAGCACTGTATGAGCTGCTGCAGGGCAAGTTAACATCATAACCAGACCCACCCAGTACAATGGCATTTTCAATCAGTTCTTCACAATCAGCCTTGCATTATCAGTTACTGGATCAACTAATATGAAATAATTTTCTCTTTCCTATTATTTCTTCTGTGGCTCAAAAGTTAAAAAAAAAAAAATAATGAGAGAGATCTCGCATGAAAACATTTTCAAGTCCTTACATTCTTCTCAGAAGTGCTTCAGTTACTTTACACTCTGGTTTCAAGATTGCAACCGATGGCATATTTGTTTTCGGATTAAATTGAGAAACAAAATATTTGTGATTTACCAGAGATTTGAAAGTCATCTGTAATGTCAGCATCTTGTCATATATTTCATTCACTAGAATACATGGCATTACTTTCAAGCATTTTGATTGAAAAGGTGTCTTGGAAAATGGAATTATGCAAGAAGAGCCTTATGTACTCAAAAGCACCCGTCATTGGTACAGAATATCAGCTCAGAGAAGAGAGAAATGGGGTTATATTTATCATTTTTACAACATTATAAGTCTTACAGAAAGTTGATTTATCGTGGGGAAAAATGATAATGGCTTTTGGCATAGAAATAATGTATATTGTTATCAAGATAGTTTCTTTACCTCCTCAGCTCATTTTGCAATAGAAAACTCTTAGATGTTTAATGTTCCTACGCTGTTTATTATATCACTTTCAATTTTGATTAAATCTTTCTTTTCAGTTGCTTTTTATACAAACCTTTTTATATACAAAGACCTTATGAACAGAATTTCTCTTTTAGTTCCTTTGAATCAGCAGTGCTTTAGCTGAAGTGTCCATCCTTACAATTCACTCAGTCTCACTGCCAGTAACAAAGTCCAATTGTGTTTTTGAAATGCATTATTATAGCTGATTTAGTTGCATTTTTATTTTATTCTCTGAAGATGTAAGCAGTATTTGCATTACAATGGAGATGTATACTTACACTGATCTTTTGTGATACTTGAACACAGACTCCATGAGTGTCTTCATTTATAGCAAAACTAATGTATCTGCTGAGAGTTTATGCATGTTCTTATACCTATGTTGTCATATTCAGACGAACGGGATGTAGAGCCCATCATTGTGGTGGTTTTACTTGGGTGGGCGGCCGAGCTCCACCACAACTGCTCTCTCACTCCCCCTCCTCAAAGAGGAGCGGGGAGAAAATATGAAAGGGCTCCAGGGTTGAGATAAGGACTGTGAGATCACACAGTAATTATTGTGATGGGCAAAACAGACTTAGTATAGGGAGATAATAAGATTGATCACCTATTACTAACAAGCTAAAGAAGCGAGAAACAAAGGAAAGAAACCAAAAGCACCTTCCCCCCTCCACCCCCTCATCCTCTACCTCCTCCCCCTGAGCAGTGCAGGAAAACGGGGAAATGGCGGTTATGGTAAGTCTATAGCGCTTCTTCAACACCGCTTCTTCTTGGTCACTCTTGTCCCCTGTGCTGTGGGGTCCCTCCCACAGGATGCAGTTCTTGTTGAGCTGATCCAGCATGGGCTTCCCACAGGCAGCAGCACTTCAAGAACTGCTCCAGATATGGGTCCATACCACGGGGTCCATCCTGGGTCCCCCACAGGCTGCAGCTCCTGCCAGGTCACCTGCTCCTGCGTGGGCTCCTCTCCACAGGCTACAGGTCTGGCCCGGAATCTGCTCCAGCAGGGGTCTTCCACAGGCCACAGCCTCCATCAGTGCAGATCCACCTGCTCCTCTGTGGTCTCCTCCACGGGCTGCAGCGTGGAACCTCTCCCCCTCCGTCTTCACTGACCTTGGCACCTGCAAGGCTCTCACTCTCCCAGCTGCTGTGTGACACCTCTTTTTTTTTTTTTTTTTTCCTGTCTTAAATGCGCTCTCACAGAGGCGCAAAACAACGTTGCTTATTGGCTTAGCTTTGGTCAGCAGTAGGGCCCTTACCTAACATGAGGCAGCTTCTAGATACATCTCACAGAAGCCACCCTTATGGCTCCTTGCTACCAAAACCTTGCCATGTAATCTCACCATAATCATTTTGTAAGTGTTAGTTCACTTTTTTTTTTTTTTTTTTTTTTTTTAATATTAAAAAATAGTCACTTCTACCTTGAGTTATTTCTTTGATCTTTCAAGGAAAAGCGCTTACTTCAATAAAAACTAATTCAAAAGATAAGGCATTTTACAATGGTAGTTTTCTTAATTTCTGAAGAATGTACAGTGTTTTCTTTCTCCAGCTTTCTCTTGCTTTCTCTCGTTTTCTCTTTCTGATACATCTGGGGTGCATCAAGCATGGCATTGGTAGTCAGTCAAGGGAAGTCCCACTCTGTGCTGATGTGGCCTCACCTCAAGTACTGTGTGCAGTTTTGGATACCACAGTACAAAAAAAATGTGAAACTGTTGGAGAGTGTCTAGAGAAGGGCTACAAATATGGTGAAGGGCCTAGAGGCGAATATGTATAAGAAGTGGCTGAGGTCACTTGGCCTGTTCAGCCTGGAAAAGAGGAAGCTGTGGGGAGACGTCATCAGGTCTATAGCTTCCTCATGAAGGGAAGCGGAAGGGCAGGCGCTGATCTCTTCTCTCTGGTGACCAGTGATAGGACCCAAGGGAACGGAATGAAGCTGTGACAGGGGAGGTTTAGGATGGATATCAGGAAGAGGTTCTTCACCAAGAGGTTGGTCACGGACTGGAACAGTGTCTCCAAGGATGCAGTCATGGCACCAAGCCTTTCAGAGTTTAAGAAGCATTTGTACTGTGCACTTAGTCATATGGTTTGAATTTTTGGGTAGACCTATGCGGTGCCATGAGTTGGACTTGATGATTGTTGTGGGTGCCTTCCAACTCAGGATATTCTATGATTCTATGATTCTTGCTCTCCTCTTGCTCTCCTCTCAGTCTCCCAGTCTCCTCTCATTTTTTTCTGTGAACTTTTATTGCACTTCATAAGTGTGGTGGGTTGACCCATTCCAGCAGCTAAGCACCAAATAGTGTCTCTCTTACTCCCATGCCCCTCCAGTGGTTTTGGGAAGAGTATAGGATGGTCAATGTAAAGACAGTTTAGTAACTGAAGGAAAGAAGAAGGAAAAAACAAAACAAAACAAAATAAACAACAACATCAAAACCCCCCCACACAGGAGTGATGTAAAGGTGGTGAGTGCCACTCACCACTCTACTCTGACAAGTAGACCTGTACCCAGACAGTCTCTGAGCAATGGCTATCTTCCCGCCAGAATAACCTCCCCTTAATTTTTATTGCTGAGCATGACATTATATGGCATGGAGTATCCCTTCAGTCAGTTCAGATCTGCTGTTTTGCCTGTGTTGCCTCAGCTTCTTGGCTACCCCGGCCTAATCGCTACAGGGCAGAGTGACAAAGGAAAAAGTTGACCCTGTGCAGGTGTGGCTCAGGAACAGCTAAAACTATGTGTTATCAACATTGCTTAAGTTACAGATCCAAAATGCAGCACCATATGGTCTTCTATGAAGAAAAATAACTCATTTTCTCCATCCCATGCAGACCCCGTGCAATATGAATGATACTAACTTTGTATGGAGGATTTTTGTAGAGAAGGAGTATGCAAATTTAAAACAATGGTCCAAAGGTGCTGACAAACATTTTCTTGTGATGGAGATTCACACTCTTAATGCTAGTTGGAATTCGGGCTTGCATTGGTATCTCTCTAATCTTGTTTGATTTAAAAGATGAATTTCCATTTTTCTGGTTGCTGTTTCTTCAGAAACAAAATGAGAAAATGCTGGCTTAATTATCTCCTACCACAACACAATTGATTTTTACAGATAAGTCATTATTTCCTTGTTTTTCCCTGCAGTCAGAAGGTTGAGGGAAAAAAGATATTTTTAAGGAAGAGAGAGAAACTGAAATGGCCTACTTTGGCCATTGAAGCAACAGTTGTTTTATCATTGACATGTTTAGAAGTCAACTTTACTCTGACTGCAAAAACATAACATGGTTCTGTGTTGCAAAAGATTTTTTTTTTAAATAAAAAACAAACTTCCCAGCAAATGGGAACATAGTTCAGTAAAATAAATATAGTTTCTGACATAGTGTGCTAAAAGAAATGTAGCCTCTGAGATTCGAGGCAGTTGTTCCAATCTTGGGGTTGTGTATATAACATGTGTATAACAAAAGACTGTTTCAAAAATGTATTCTACTGTAGTCTGATGTATGCAGATGTGTATCAATGTTTATACAGCAGACAGTTCCTGATGGGAAGGCTCTAGGAGGAAGATAAGTTATCTCTATATTTTACTTAATCAGTTCATTCTCCCTCTCAGATACCAGAATTTTAGCAGAGCAGTTCCAGATTTATTTTTGCCTGAAAAGGACAAACAGAAAGAAGTATTAACAGGTGTAGTGTGCAAACTTTACTGCTGATATTAACAGCAAAGAAATGAGTGAACAAACTTGTAGCCACCTGCTACTATATCCATGTAAATATCACCTATGGGTTAGGTCAGTTAAAAGAGATTATTAGGTGTGTAAGCTGAACAAGTAACTTAATTGTTAGCTGCTATATCCAGACCTGTTACAGAAGTCTCTGTTGTAACACAAAATTCAAGATTTTGGAATCATTGTACAATTAAAGAAAAAGATTCAGGCAGTCAGCTAGCAGGTTTTGCCACTTTGAACAAAAATTATCTAACCCACTCCATAAGGAAAAGGGTCCCCAAATAAAAAGCTTCTCTGACTTGTTTCAGAAAGCATAAAAATTTTGTAAAGGTTTCAGTGAAAACATTTATGAAAATGTTTTATCTCAGTACTGTAAATAGCAATAAAAATATTTCCATTTAGGGCTTTCACAGGGACAACAGCTTATTCCAGAGACACTGCTTTTTTACGTCATTGTTAGAGGTAACTTTACCAAAAATATCACAGGAGACTGTTCAGGTCTTACGCATTATCAGTTGAATATGAGTAGAAAAACAAATAGTACACTTCAGGTAAGAATATTTTTGACATATTAAAAGAAAAATGGCTTAGTTTTCACAGGCTGATGAGCATATTTTTAAAGCATGTAATTTTAAAAGAGAACAAAATGAAAGATAGACTAGAGAAATAACATTCCATCTACTTTTGTTGTGTACTATGAATATCTTCCAGCTGAATATATTCTACTGAAGGAGTAACTTAAATGATTAATTCTGATTCTATGAGGGCTGGAACCAGGCCTGATGTCTTGGAGGATTTTACTGCAAGTGGTTAAGGAATATAAAACCAAAGCCCTAGAGAAAGCACAGTCACCAGAAGTTTTAGATTCATTTCACAGAATCACAGAACTGTAGGGGTTGGAAGGGACCTCGAAAGATCATCGGGACCAACCCCCTGCAAAGCAGGTTCCCCAGAGCAGGCTGCCCAGGTAGGCGTCCAGACGGGCCTTGAATATCTCCAGAGGAGACTCCACAGCCTCTCTAGGCAGCCTGTTCCAGTGCTCCGTCACCCTCCCTGTGAAGAAGTTCTTTCGCATGTCGGTGTGGAACTCTCTGTGTTCTATCTTGCGGCCATTGCCCCTTGTCCTATCCCCACAAACCACTGAGAAGATGTTAGCTACATCCTTCTGTCTCCCACCCCTCATCTATTTATAGACATTGATAATATCCTCTTTCTGTCTTCTTTTTCTAGGCTGAACAGACCCAGGTCTCTCAGCCTGTCCTCATAGGAAAGATGCTCCAGGCCCCGTATCATCTTCGTGGCCCTCCGCTGGACTCTTTCCAGGAGACCCCTGTCTTTTTTGTACCGGGGAGCCCAGAACTGGTCACAGTACTCCAAGTGAGGCCTGACCAGGGCAGAGTAGAGGGGGAAGATCACCTCCCTTGACCTGCTGGCCACGCTCCTTTTAATGCATGACAGGATCCCATTAGCCTTCTTGGCCACCAGGGCACACTGCTGGCTCATGGTCAACCTGTTGTCCACCAGGACCCCCAGGTCCTTCTCCGCAGAGCTCCTCTCCAGCAGGTCGACCCCAGCCTGTACTGATACTTCTGGTTGTTCCTTCCCAGGTGCAGCACTCTACACTTGCTCTTACTAAACCGCAGCTGGTTTCTTCCTGCCCAGCTCTCCAGCTGGTCCAAGCCTCGGTGAATGGCAGCACAGCCCTCTGGCATGTCAGCCACTCCTCCCAGCTTTGTGTCATCAGCATACTTGCTGAGGGCAGACACTATTCCCTCATCAAGGTCGTCGATAAAGATGTTGACCAGACCCCTGGGGAACACCGCTAGTCACAGGCCTCCAGCCAGACGCTGCTCCACCGATCACCACCCTCTGAGCTCAGCCATTCAGCCAGTTCTCAACCCACGTTGTTGTCCGCTCATCTATCCCACACTTTCTCAGCTTTGCTAGCAGGATGTCATGGGAGACAGTATCAAAAGCCTTGCTAAAGTCAAGGTAGATCACATCCACCACTCTCCCCCCATCTACCCAACTGGTGATGCCATCACAGAATGCAACGAGGTTGGTCGAGCATGACTTCCCCTTGGTGAATCCATGCTGACTACTCCTTATAACATTCTTCTCTTCCAATTGCTTGGAGATAGCATCCGGAACAAGCTGCTCCAACACTTTTCCAGGGACAGAGGTGAGACTGACTGGCCTGTAGTTTCCCAGATCCTTCTTCCTGCCCTTATTGAAGACCGGAGTGATATTGGCTATCCTCCAGTCTTAAGGCACCTCACCCGTTCTCCAGGACCTTTCAAAGATAATAGAGAGCAGCTCAGCAACCACATCTGCTAGCTCCCTTAGCACACGTGGATGCATCCCATTGGGACCCATGGATTTGTGTGCATTGAGCCCACTGAGATGCTCCCAAACCACTCACCAGGGGGGAGCCCTCCATTTCCCAGACACTTTGTCCTCTTGCCAGCGGCGAGGAGTCCTGGGGGAGTGTCCTTGAAGCAAAGACTGAAGCAAAGAAAGCATTCAGTATCTCCGCCTTCACGGCGTCTTCCGTGACCAGGACACCCCCCCCCATTCTGCAAGGGACCCATATTATCCCTAGTCTTCCTTTTGCTGTTTACATACTTGAAAAAACCCTTCTTATTATCCTTTATCTCTTTAGCAAGCCTCATTTCTAGGAGGGCTTTAGTCTTCCTCGTCGCGTCCCTGCAGGCCCTGACAACATGTCTACACTCCTCCCAGGAGGACAGGCCCTTTTTCCACATTTCATAGACCTTCCTCTTCGTTCTGATCTTATTGATGAGCTCCTTGCTCATCCATGCAGGTTTCCTGCCGCCCTTCCCCGATTTCCTATTCTTTGGGATGCACCGATCCTGAGCATGGAAGAAGTGCTGCTTAAATGTAGCCCAGCTCTTACAAGCACCCTTGCCCTCAAGCAACCTAGCCCATGAGATATTCCCAAGCATGTCCTGGAAGAGGTCAAAGTTGGCTCTTCAAAAGTCCAGGGTAGCAATCCTGCTTTTAGCCTTACTTTCATTCATTAGGAAGAAGACTTATTGGGACAGTGTTTTCCAACAAGGTCCTGCATAGAAGCATAGATGACCATTAAGAACAGAGTTCTCATGGCTGTTTTGCTGACAGATCCAACCCTGTGCAATCTGGAAAGAATAAAAATTCCAAGCCATAAATAATTGGCATCGACACAGATTTGAAAGCAAAACAGCTGATGTGCTTCCTATCCACCACTCATGTGTACAAAGTTATCAGATGATAATGCAATTTCATGAAAGTTTTCCTTTGCACTAAAAGGTTGCTCTTTGCATAGTTATGCTTATTTGAAACACTTAATACATTTTGAATGTGGCTTCTCAGCATTTTTAAAATTATTGACAACATTTAGAAGTACTGGCTGATAATCTAGAGAACACTTTTAACCATCTATTCCAAACAACAGCCAAATTATTCCTGTGTCTCAGAGACCATTAGATGTTCTCTTCAGAAACAGTGATCTACAGTTACTCTTCAGTCTTTTCCTCTCAGTGGTTTCATAGATGTCTTATATGCTGTATCCTTCTTAAATCTCTCTTCTGAAAAATAAATGTGAGCTGTGTCATATGTCTGAATTATGCTGAATTACAAATTTTAATGACAAACTTTTCTTAAGATGCAACATAGAAGTTTTGCTGGAAAAAGCTCCTCTCCACTTCTTTTCTGTTGTACTTTTGTTAGCAGCAGGAAATTTCAAGAAAGGTGCAAGGAAAAAAACGAGTATTTGTCATACCCCACTGAGTTTAGTCCAGGGCTAGGTGAATTTAATTGATAAAACAATTTCTATCTCCTCTGGATGTACAGAACATCACCAAAATCTGCACATATTTCTGCATTGTTCTTTGGAACAGAATGGTTGACCAAACTGGAAATAGCAAAGGATAAACTTTTGAGCCAGTCTACAATATGAAGACATCAGTTAGCCTGCCATTAGCAGAATGGGAAAGGACATACTGACAAAGTGACATTTGTTTTTTGAAAGGGAAGTGGTCTGCTAATTTTTCAGGAACAATCTAGTCTGATAGTTAGGGAAATTTAGTCTGAAATTAGTTGGAACTTAGTTGGAGTTAGAACTAACTCAAGTTATTAAGTTGGAACTTAGTTGGAGTTAGGGAAAAGAAGATGGTGTTGTGGGCGTATTGACTAGATTACTGGAGAGTGCTCCAAGTAGTCCAGCTATTGGTAGAATTTATTTCAGAGTAAGAATTATCCTGAGCATATGTGGTTAGATTTCTCTTTTAATCAATGAGGAAGGATAACAGAGTATGAACTCTTAATTTGTACATAATTATGTAAAATTTTGGACAAAGTGCCCTTGCACTGCTCCTTACACTTGTAAATTACCATGTTAACTAGAATACATTTTCAACTGTAAAAATACAGTTAAATTCAAAGCCCTCATCTGTTTTATTTTCTGACCATCCTGGAGTGTGTCAACGAAGTGCTCTGACCTGTAGGGATCACTAAGACTCAAGTTGTCAGTTTCTGGTATGTAGAGCTGAAGCCCATCTACAAAAAGGGCAGGAAGGAGGGACGATCCAGGGATATAAAGGCCTGTCAGTCTGACCTCAGTACCAGGGAAGGTCATGGAGCAGATCATCTTGAGTGCCACCATGTGCAAAGAAGAGTAACAAAGCTAGTGAAGGGACCAGAAAACAAAACTTACGAGGAGTGGCTGAGGAAACTGGTGCTGTTTAGTCTGTAGAAAAGGAGGCTGAAGGGGAGATCTCGTCGCTCTCTATAGCAATCTGAAAGCTGCAGAAAGGATGGTGTTGTTCAGTTTTCTGAGATTACAAGGGTGGAAGGAAATGGCCTCAAGTTGCAATAGGAGAGGCTTAGATTGGATACCAAGAAGAATTTATTCACTGAAAGAAGAAACCAACCTTCACAGTGGTTGGAACAGCCTACCTAGAGAGACAGTGGAGTTGCCATCCCTGGAGACTTAAGAGATGTGTGGACTTGGTTGTGGTTTAGCAGTGGACTTATGCTAGGTGGATAGTTGGAATTGATGATCTTAAAGGACTTTTCCAACCTAAGTGATTCTCCGATTCTGTGATGTTTTGCTATAAAATGCAGAATCTAAGGTTTGTCATGCCAACAGGAGAAGGAGACATGACTACAGGATTGCTTTCTCACGGTTTTGAGGATTTTGGAGCTATGCTGATAAAAAATATGTTTGGAATGCTAGATATGCTTCAGAGAAACCTTATCAGTAGAATTAGTTGGTTCAACTTTCGTATAATTTAGAGCTTAAACAGGACATTTGATAACCTGCTTCAAATTCAAAAACAGACAACTGTAATTTACAGATTTCAAGTCTAAACATGGAAATCACTGCAAACCATCTATAGTGTCTTTGCTATTTCTTGAATACAGGCTTTGTGAAGAAGAGCAGCACATTATCAAATCTACATTTTTAATTGCTTTATAACTGATGAACTTGAGTTTTCTGACGTTCCATGAAAACAAATAGAATTTTCTGAAACTAAGTAATCCCCGGACTTTAAAATATTTTAAATGATCCCAAACATTCTTTTTATTAATACTGGTGGACAGTAGAGACATTTCCCACTTATTTGTTTATTTATTGACATTTCAGAAATGAAATACAAAGACTTGATCAGTAGTTTTAGAAGCTTTCAGAAAAAGCCCCAGTACAGAATGAATCTTTACCTACTTGGAGCAGGGCATTCATTTTGTGTGGGAGAAGCCACTTCAGGTTCTTGGTTTAAGAACACACAAAACAAACAAACAAACAAACTTTTTTGTCTCAAAATAAATGACATTAAGTTAGCAACCAACAGAAAACATAGGATATTCCTAAATTCTCCTTTTCCACATGCTCCTTATGGTGACAACTATAAAAACTTTTTGGACTAGGAGAAGGAAGTGGAAGTGAAATCCTGAAGTGTGTTTGCATAGTACAAAAGTAGTTTGTTCTTCAAGAGACTTGAACTGAATAGTTCCATAGTAAACTTTCAGTCAAACTAAAACTATATAACCATGTGGGATTAGCAGATTAAAGGAAGTGCAGCTAAAAGGAAGCTTCATGGAAGCTAAAGGAATGTTCAAATCTGTCCTTCACAAACCACCTCCTATTACGTGCACTACTTTGTGTTATCAACTCTATCTAGTTATCAACCAAATCTGCAATTTAGTATTTAGTTCTGCATGAGTTTTAATCATCCTCCAAGAATACCATGGGCAGAAAACTCATCTCCCAGATACTGAGATCCACGTAATGCTGTCTGTAATATCTGTTGTCCAATAGGTGTGATGTTATGGGAAATCTGATGTGACATAATTTGGAAATGCGCATCTCCATTTGGATTTCCCTTAAGTGATCTTCTAATTTTTGTAGTAGTCCTGATAGCTTTTTGCAGAATCAGTACTTCAGAGATATGATGGGCAAATGTTAACTTTCTCAGTAGGTGTATGTTTTTATCTAATGTATTTTGTTGAGGTATTCTAAAGGAATGAAGTTTGCAAAGTTGAAGGGATGTGATGTAACCTTAATGTCTGGGATGAGGAAACAGAAGTGAACGGCTTATGACCCAATGAATTTGGGACAACATATTCCAGAAATTGTACTCTCTTTCATTATAAGAAAATGTGGAAAAGTTAACTATAGCAGTGGGCATTAAACCCTTTGAAAAACTGATTTACACCTCAAAATCTGTGTATTTATGATGCAAGATGTGATACATTTGTTTGTAAACCATTTCCTTCTTTTACCTGTCTTAATAGCTTAATGACTGTTGTGTTAATTTAGTTTGAGTTCTACTTTCTATATGAGTTTGCTAACAGAAGTTGACATAAAAGCCTTTGTGAAGTGGCTAGATTGGTTCTGTTACTATAGCAACATAGCTGAATAGAAAAATGATTTCCTTTAGGAACCTTTCCTAAAAGCTGTTTCCTACACTAAAACGATATCTTTAGATTGCCATCCCTTGTGAGAGGTGAACAAAGATCACATCAAGGGTCAACTTTGTTCCTTGTGTTTATAGATTATCCTTTGCAATCAAAAGACTGCACTGCTCTTCTTTTTCTTTCTGGTGCTGAACCAATTCCATTCTCCACTATACACTGATGATAGAAAACTCAGCAGGACCTTTATTTTTTGAAATACAACAAATAAACTAGGACTAGACCCACTATTGTACTGTGTTGAAAGTTTCTCCAGCAGCTGCTTTGGGTTCCTGATTTTTCTGTTCAGTTGTATTTGCATTTGTAAATAATTTACTTTATACCATGTTATTGTCATGGAAAATCTGAAATATTAAATGCAAAGTTGAGTAGTTCAGTTCAGTGCTCTGATTAGGAAAGAGATTTAGTTTAGTATTCTTCATCTTTTAAAACCCTTAGGCTCAGCATACAAATATCCTTTGTTAAGGAATGGCTGTCAGCTCCATTAATATTGCAGAAGTACCATGTTGGTGAACTTTACAGTCGAAGACAGTCAAATAGTTTGTTATATTGGATTGTATGTAAACAAATTAGTAAAGCTTGCTAGTGGTAACTAGTGATGATGAATGTGTATGCAATGTCTCCTATTTACTCTCCCTGTATGTTTTAAAATCCTCTGACAAAACATTATCCTTACAGAAAAGATAATATCTGATAATAATAAACAGTGTGTATTTGTGAAACAAAGTACTTATCTATTCTTCTGATAATAAATTGTAATAAATATTTCCTGAGAAAGATTTTCTCATAGGAAAAGCACTTCAAAAGTTTCCTTCCTCTCCATAATGATCGGAACGCTTTTGTCATTTTTGGTCAGCTTTCTTAAATTAATCTAACAAATTTGTTCTTTGTGTCTGATATCTTTTAATCCAGTTAGATGTTTTTACATTTAGTGCTGCAAGTCTTAGAGCTACTTAGGTTTTGTGTGAGTAGAGGAGAGAACCAATATTTTTGCCCTGCTCAGGAAGACAGCTATTCTAGTAGACAGCAGACAATCCACAAGGAAACTTTTTACAGCATGGGAAAAGGATGGGAATTACGGTTTTCTAACTTATCTTCCCTTTAGAACTACTGCTTTATTTGCTTGAGGGGAATATAGGGTTGTTTCTTTCAAATAAATGCTATTTATTTATTTATTATTTAAGTAACTTTTATTTGAAACCTTATATGCTTAGTCAAAAGATTTTAAATTGGTATTCACTTGGCAAAGTTGTCAAGAGATTATTCTTAAAGGATCTTTTAGAGATGTTTTATAAAAATCATTGCGCTAAAGAGTGAGATAAGAGTTCTGATACCTAAAACTTTTTTTTTTTTTTTTTTTTTTTTTTGCAAACTATGCTTTATGGTTTTCATGAGAAAATTCCTTAATTCGAAAATAGGTCTAGAGCAATCTGTAAAATAAATAAAAAAGGCTAATAAATCACGGAATCAGAAAATGGTTAAAGTTGGAAGGGACCTCTGAAGATCATCTAGTCCAACGTCCCTTCCAAGCAGGATCACCTAGAGCACATTGTGCAGGATGGCATCCAGGTGGGTTTCAAGTATCTCCAGAGAAGGAGACTCCACAGCCCCTCTGGTCAACCTGTTCCACTGCTCTGTCACCCTGAGTAAAGAAGTGCCCCCTCATATTCAGATGGAACTTCCTGTGCTTCAGTTTGTGCCCATTGCCTCTCAACCTGTCACTGGGCCCAACAGAAAAGAGACTGGCTCCATCCTTTCAGCATCCCTCCTATCCTCCCGGGACCTTTTATATTTGTCAAGAAATTTTTGCAAGTTTTGCAGCACCTAAGCTTTGTTATTTTCCCTCTTTTTTTTTTTTTTTTTCAGGATATCTTGTTATTTTGCACGTTGCCCTTGCACCTGTATTACCATGCAGCATAAGGTTATTTTACTGCAGTTATAAATAATGCGTTTATTAACAGTTTGGTACCCTACCTGATACTGAATAGCCACACTTCAATGTCTGGTTACTTAAAACAAACGATCAATCAAGTAACTTGTAAAGAGAAGCATTTGCTGTAAAATTCCTGAAATCATAGATAATTTATGTATATGACTCCATCTTACTCACCCCAGAGTGAGTTTTTTCATTGTACTCCATTCCTGTCATCTTTTCCTCTGTCATGTCTGTAGCAGCAATTAAAAATGTATACTTTCACCAGAAAATTTATGGTGGTGTACTTAAATGGAAAGTGCATATAACTACGCAGAAAGAAAAGTCTTGGTGCACTTGTTAGTCAAACATTATACAAATAATGTTTCAGCAATAAACACCTACTGTGTGGCAGAAAGACATATGTTTATCATATTCAATTGGGCAACACTTGGAGTGCAGAGAATGATTAAAATTGGTCGACACTGTCTTACTATACAGCTGTCATTGCAGCACTGATAGCAGGTGATAGTTCTACAAGTGCATGTCAAATCACTGCTTATCTGTTTTGACATCTGTTGATGGAAGCTCTATTTCAGCTGGACAATAACCTTGATATTCCTTGTGAACAGTAAAGGCCCACAACAGCTGTTTTAAGAAATAAGCCTTAGCTTATGCTTTACACCTGTCATAACAAATTAGCAGATAGCAACCGATAACAAAATAAACATTGGCACATTTGAAATAGATCCTCTTACAACATCAGATTTTTTAGTTGTTCTGCTCACTGACGGCAGCTTTCTGTCTGGTTGAATTTAATGTATGTAAAAGAACAATCTACTAGAATTTATTCAGTAATAATTACGATGTTCCCTTCACACCCACCTTCATTTCTAATTCTGCCAGCTCTTTCCCATTAAAGATAAATAAAAAAGCAAAAACAAACAAACAAAAATCAACCTGATGTAAAAATACTTTTTCATTAAGTAGAAGTGAGTTTATAAAGTAGTTATAGGAAAATATATATATATATATATATATGTTTCCAAGCATAACAAGCTTTCTTTTCTTTAAAATAGACAGACCAACTCCTTTAGGAGCAAAGCGTTACACCAACATGAGATATAAAATGGAAAATATTTCCTTTTGCTCCAGTCTCCTTTAAGGACAATAATACATAAATTGCCAATAACAAAAATATACTTGGAAATAAATCAGTATGGAAGCATCTCGTTTTTCATTTGAATTAACAGCACATTTCTAAGCCCAAACTGCATACCAACAGGAAGTCGTTACTTTGCTTTTATGCTAGTACAATACCATGCATCTCTTGTTATGTCATGATGGAAAAGTTAGTATAAATGAATGTATTTATGTGATAACTCTTTGATGATTTTGACTAAGTGACTTGCACAGTTTTTTGTTGATAACAGTTGACAAGCTATTCATTTGAAATAAATGTAGATATAGAAAAAAATAGGACGGGAGCAGTAGTAAAACAGATTATTCCTTTTTCTTTTAGCTACAAGATGGACTACCTAAAGTAGGATTGATTTGAATACAATTGGTAAAATTAAAGCCTATAGAAAATGAAAAGCTGTTTTTCTAGCTTTCAAGATCAAATAGTGAATTTATAAGTATCATAATCCAAAGAAATCCTTCTTTTAGGACAGGCTCAAGTTCATTTACAATTTCCAAATGTAATTACTCCTTGAGAACATAGTAGTTCTATCTAAATGGTAGTGTAATTCTTTCCTAATTTGTGGTTGCATTGTTTGTTTGATTATAGTGATTATGGTGTTCATTAGTAGGAACTGGTTAGGTGCTGTGGTTCATATCATCAAGCAAACTGCAGTGTAAATGTTCAGAGAAAAAAAAATATTCTTGAAAATTGCCTTTAGTTTTATCAGATATTCTCTTATCAAAAAAGTTTTTTATCATTTTAATTGCATCTTGAATTTGTGACAAAATTAGGGTTGTATTTCTGTTCATTATAGAGTCTCTCTGAAAGTACGCTCACTCTACAGTTGTAGAGAAATTTAGTGTAAAATAAAAACAATTACTTTAAGTTTTTAATTGAATAGTTTGATGATTTTAAATTTAAATTAAGTAGTTTAGGCCATATTTTCCACATGCTTGTTTACAAAATAACTGTTATTAAAAGACCTTATACTGAAAAAGGAAATTTGAAGTCAGTGGTCACAGAAGATTGTTTTTTAACTAGCCAGTAATTTCTAATTCTTGAAATGGTTTGTTCTGTGTAAAATCAAACTTTTCTCAGTTTTTAAAAAAAAATAGGTTACTTTTTCATCTCACATAAAATTCAAGATACCAAACATGTGAGTCAAAATAATGGATTTAAAATAATTGATGTTAGGAGCGGGAGAGCCTCTGATCTAAACTGCAAGTCATATCCTGATGCTAGCTATGCCATATGTCTTTATCTTAATTCTTTCTGGAGGTTTACAAAGAAAAAAAAATAAAAAAAAAAATAATTATTTAAGCCCGTTTGACGGTATTTTTAAACTTTAACATTCTAAGAGTTGTATTTGCATTATGAAAATATATTTTCATATTTTGTGGTAAAACTTACTGTTCCTTTCAACTACCATGTGAAAAAATAAATGTTCCTAATGAAAGACAGATAGATTAGAAGATATATATAAATAGCTAAACTTCACATTGGTTAGTGGGAGGAAAAAAAAAAAAAAGGCTTTATAACTCTTCAAAAAGAAACATGAAAAGAGTGAGGCTTTCCTATGTTTCCCTAATTCACATTTACAGAGCACATTATGTATTTCTTAAGTTCTCTATTATTTTGTCCTCTTACAAAAAATTCAGTACATTAATAAGTCGTTTTTGTGGCAGTTTCAGTTTAACTAGAATAAACAGGTTGCTTCTGTCATTCTGATTCCATGATGTTGATGGAAAGCTGCCTACTATTTCAAACAGGCTTTACATTGGTCCAAACGAAGGAGCTGTTTTAGCTTCTAAAACCACAGGTGTGCAGAAATAGAAAGGAAAAGAATGATATGTTGTTGCTTCCAAGTACCATAGTACCTGTGATAAGTGACATGGAAATTTCAGAAAAAAAATAAAGCTTAATCTTTCTTAAAACGCTTTTGAAGCTTGTTTTATCAAACAGTGACATTAGTGTAAGCATTTTTATGGTAGTCTTCTCTGATTGGGTATCCAAATGTAGGAGCTAAATGGCTTTTTTGAGTACTGTATCTAGATTTATAGATATATCAGGACAGACCCTTTCATAAATCAAAAGCACAAAACCTGACAGATAAAAAGAGAAAAAATATTGAAATGATGACTAAATGAAGAAGCTTTCGTCCTATGGGGACCTTGCAGAGCAAACAAGAGAGACAGATTCTTACTTCCAACCTTTCTCCAAAACTGCAAGGCTTTGCAGGATCAACCAACAAACTTTATTGGTATACTCCCAGTTCTAACACTACGCTAAACTTTGATATTAGCAGTAATCTACTGGTCCCCAACATTTTACAGCAGCCTTGTCTTGACCCCACTCATATCCTCACCCACATTTCTTTTTCCTCTGTGTCATTTATGATCTTGTAAAAAAAAAATCAAATCCTGAGACTTTTTCAGTATGCAACTTTAGTGCTAGTAGACTAATATTAGCCTGGAAACATCTACCTAGGATGTCATAAAATACAAGCTGTGTTCACTTTTCTGGCTGATCCTTATCCTAGAGCATTAGACTTCTCTGTATTCAGCAGGGAACATAACCTTCCAGAACCTGATCCAGACCCAGCTGACTTCCTCAGTTCCTGTTGTGTAAAACAAGAATAATGTGATCGCCTGTGTCATTGGAGTACATTATTGCTTGTGAATTGGTACTGTGTGGTAGTATTAAGTACTTATGAGGAAATTAGTGATTCAGTTACACAGGAAAGAGTTTGAGTGGCATGTGGTAAATAAAGCATGAATTCTTGTTATATAAATAGAGTTATAACATGAAATATGTAATAGCTGCTCATTCCATCAGTATAATCACTGTTCTGTATAGATTGAATTAGGCATCATGGGGGTCATAGTTAACGTAATTAGGGAATGTGTATTAATGCATATGCCTCAGAACTGAATTAAGAGCCCATTATGATATGCCTTTAATTTGGCTTCCTTTTCTGAGCTTTTGAGAGATGATTTTGCCACTTCACATTTTCTTCAAAGTGTAAGTTTAATTTTTATGTTATATCTCACAGCTAGTATTGCTCTATATAAATAGGGATAGGCTGGGCAAAGGAATTTTGAGAATTACAATTTTTATATGTAAATTTTAAAAACTGTTTATTTTCTCTGGGGAAAATTAATAAAGATGCAGAACTGGGAGGCAACCTTTATTAAGATAGGTAGGAGTCTGAAGAAATAGAGCTATAATGTTAATTGAGCAGCACTTCAAGTAAAATAGCCTTCTGTTGAGAAAGGTGTGGGCACAGAATGTATTCTGACTTACATGAAGGCTAGTCAATATAAAGGAAAAGTTCTGTGTTGGCTTGTTCTCTTATGGCCTGAAATACAGAAACCTTCACTTTAGTTGGGCAGAAAGTGAAAGGCAAGACAGAATTACTTCAGTAATTATTCAGTAAGTTATGTACAGTAAGTTCAGTAAGTTATGTTCAGTAAGTTATGTTCAGTAAGTACTGTACAAGTTCTGTTGTACTGCAGTGTAGTGATTTTGTAAATCCTGTTAAAAACACTCAATGTTACCTAAATAGAAGGAGAATTTTGGGGACTGGAGATTTAGCTCCTCTTTTATGAAAGATAATCTTGATATATTTTCAGGCCACTGTAATGCTAATATTAACATTAATTTGGCATAGTGTAAGAAAGAAAATACTGTTAGCATTTTTTGTTGTTGTTTATTTTTTTGTTTGCAAACTACTTTAATTTCTGCTGCTCAGTATTTCTTGTACCTTTAAACTTCAGGTAATCACTGTTGTTGGCATTGTGAAGAGCCACACGGCTATAGCAGTTAATCCTAACTAATATGCTTTACTACAGATTTTCAATAACAATACAAGAATGAACATCAGTCAAAGAATATAGCAAAATTTGTGCTGGTTGTGAAGTGTGAAGCTGTAATTGACAGATTGGTCTGTTGAGGATGTACCACTGTTGGCCTCTTCTTGTAGAAAACCAGACACAAAGACTTGGCCATGATTAAGGCTGTCAAAACAACAAAGTCTGTCTTTCCACAGAAGACGGGAACAGGTATAGAAGACTGCTTGTGCAGTCCTCCACCTGGCACCCTGAACTTGGTACTACAAGCATCTGATGATGTCAGCTAAGCACTTTCATAATATTTTTGCTTTTATTACATCTTTTCCATTCTTGTGGAAGGTATCCTAGATGATGTGACTTACACCTTTTAATTTGAGGAGACAGTATTACAGTCTATCAGATCACAGGATAAGAATCACGGAATCACAGAATTGTAGGGGTTGGAATGGACTTTGGATCATTGGGTCCAACACCCCTGCCATTGCAGGTTCCCTAGAGCAGGCTGCCCAGGTAGGCATCCAGACAAGTCTTGAATGGCTCCAGAGAAGAAGACTCAGCAACTTCCCTGGGCAGTCTGTTCGATTCCTCCATCTCTGTCACCATTAAGAAGTTCTTTTGCATGTTGGTGTGGTACTTCCTGTGCTCTATTTTGTGGCCGTTTCCCCTTGTCCTGCCCCCACAGACCACTGAAAAGAGGTTGGCCATATCCATTTGTCTCCCATACTTCAGATATTTATGAACATTGATAAGATCACCTCTCAGTCTTTTCTCAAGGCTGTATAGACCCAGGTCTCTCAGCCTTTTACAAGAATCTTTTTACATGCTGTTTTGCTTAGACTTGATTTCGTAATGTTATTATGATTTTGTTTTATTTTTTCCTCTCAACGTATACCTAATTCATATGGAATGATTGTGTCATCACTTCAGATGTAATTTTTCAACTAAGTTAAGTTTTCAATGGCTGGAATGTATTGATTAGAGTATTTTTGTATGTAACATGTTTTGTCCTGTCTAGAAATCATGAAAGGTTTATCTGCATTGAATCACCATTATTTAATACATTACTATTTGTGTAGCAGTCTCAAAACACGTCAGGATATTGTAAAAGTTTACTAAGACACTTAATTTAGCTAATTTGATTTTTTCTGACTTTTGGTAGTGTTGCAGGGGTTTTTTTATGTCTTTGTTTAACAAATGTAATATAGTGTGTTTGGTTTACATGACGTGGGAGGACATTGCACACCCATAGTAGTGAATATGTATTTTTAATGCTTGTGCATTTTGGTGAATTGTATATTTGCTTTTTACTATAAGTTCAAGAAAGTATGGAAAAAAAATCAGAAGTGTCACTCCAATTGAGTGCTAGAATGGGGGTCCTATTAAATGTTTTCTAGAACAACATTAAATACAGTTTGTTTAACTGTTCCAGTTGCTACACTGAAGTGGTGTCTCCCAGCTTAAATGCCTCTGTACAAATCATGTATCATGGGGAATAAACAAGAGTAGTTAGAGCTGTGTGCACACCTCCAAGACTGTGATCTTACTGGCATCACAGACACATGGTAGGTTGCTGCCCGTGGAAGGTTACAGGCTCTTTAGGAAGGACAGGCAGGGAAGGTAAGAAAGGGGCAATGCCCTCTGTGTCAATGTGCATCTGGAATGCCTGGAGGTCTGCCTGGGGATGAGTGAGGAGTCAACCAAGTGTTTATGGTTGAGAATATAAGGGACAGTTGACATTAAAATGGGGGTCTGCTACAGGCCACCTGACCAGGACAACCAAGCAGAGGAAGGCCCTCTGTAGACAGGGGGCCTCACAAGCCCACGTTCTCATGGGAGACTTCAGCCACCCCAGCATTAGTTGGAAGGACAATGCATGGGCAGTCCAGGAGGTTCCTTGCATGCACTGATGAAAGCTTCCTTCTCCAAGTGGTAGAGGAGCCAAGGAGGAGAGGTACTGCAGTGGATCTCATTCTCACCAACAAGGAGGGGCTTGTGGGGAATGTGAAGCTCAAGGGCTACTGTAATTGAAATGGTGGAGTTCAAGATGCTTAAGTTTGTGGTTTAACCTGGCCGGCAGCTAAACACAACACAGCTGTTCGCTCACCCTCCCGCCTCCCTCTCTGGGATGGGGGAGAGAAACGGGAAAGTGAAGCCTGTGGGTTGAGATAAAGACAGTTTATTAAGATAGGAAATAATAGTAATAATAATAATAATAATAATAATAATAATAATAATAATAATAATAATGTGCATGAAACAAGTGATGCACAATGCAATTGCTCACCACCCACTGACGATGCCCAGCCCATCCCCAAGCAGCCGGCAACCCCACCCTGGCTAGCCACCCCTATCTATTGTTCAGAATGATGCCAGATGGTATGGAATACCCCTTTGGCCAGTCTTGGTCAGCTGTCTTGGGTCTGTCCCCTCCCAGCTCTTGCTGCACCCCCAGCCTGTCTGCTGGCAGGACAGAGCGAGAAGCTGAAAAATCCTTGGCTTAGTGTAATCATTGCTCTGCAACAATTAAAATATCAGAATTTTATCAGCACTCTTCTCATCCTAATCCAAAACATAGCACCCTACCAGCTACTAGGAGGAAAAATAACTCTGTCCTAATTGAAACCAGGATATTAAGGCAGTGAGGAGTGCACACAAGCTCACTGCCCTGGACTTCAGGAGAGCAAACTTCAGTCTTTCCAGGGATCTGCTTGGTAAATTCCATGGGATAAAGCCCTGGAGGGAAAAGGGGCCCAAGAAAGCAGAATCACTTCCTCCAAGCTCAGGAGCAATGCATCCTAGCAAAGAGGAAGGCAAAACACTAGGAGGCCTGCATTGATGAACAAGGAGCCCTTGGAAAAATACAAACATGAAACCTACAAAGGGTGGAAGTAAGGCCAGGTAAACTGGGAGAAAACCAGAGAAGTTGTCCAAGCAACCAGCAATGAGATTAGGAAAGCTAAAGTCATGATAGAACTAAATCTGTCCAGAGACATCAAGAGCAATGATAAAAGCTTCAGTAAGTATGTCAGTGATAAAAAGATTGGGGAAAATGTGGGCCCTCCCCTGAAAGAATCAGGAAACATGGCTACCCAGGATATGGAGAAGGCTTAAGTACTCAATGACTTTGCATAAGTCTTCACCGGCAAATCCCCATAGCCCAAGCTGCAGAAGGCAAAGGCAGGGACTGGGTGAGTGAAATGGGAAATATAACCCCCATCTTTAAAAAGGGAAAAAAAAGAAGACCTGGGGAACGACAGGCCAGTCTGTCTCACCTCTGTGCCCAGCAAGATCATGGAGCTTATCCTCCTGGAAACTGTGCTAAGGCATATGGAAATTAAGGAGGTGATTGGTGACAGCTAACATGGCTTCACTACAGGCATATCATATCTGACAAATCAGGTGGCTTTTTATGATGGGGTTACAGTGTTGGTGGATAAGGGACGAGTAACTGACATCATCTACCTGAACTTGTGGAAAGAGTTTGACACTGTCCTACATGATATCACTGTCTCTAAATTGGAGAGACATGGATTTGATGGATGGACCACTTGGTGGGTAAGGAATTGGCTGGATGGATGCATGTAAAGAGTTGGAGCCAATGATGACCAGGTGGACATCACAGATAAGTTGTGTTCCTCAGGGGTCAGTATTGATACCAGTGCTGTTTAACATTTTTGTCAGCAACAGTGACAGTGGGATTGAGTGCACCCTCAGTAAGTTTGCTGATGACACCAAGATGTGTGTTATAGCTGACAACACTAGAGGGAAGGGATGCCATCCAGAGTGACCTTGACAAGCTTGAGAGGTGGGCCTGGCAGACTTCATGAAGTTCTACAAGGCCAAGTGCAAGGTTCTGCATCTGGGCCAGGGTAATCCTAAGCACAGACAGGCTGGACAGAGAATGGATTGAGAACAGCACTAGGAGAAGGGCTGAGGCATGTTGGTTGGTGGAAGACAACATGAGCGAGCAAAGTGCACTTGCAGGTTAGAAAGCCAACCATATCTCAGGCTGCATCAAAAGCAGCATGACCTTAGGTCAAGGGAGGTGATTCTCCCCTTTTACTTTGCCGTCATGAGGCCCTACCTGGAGTACTGCATCCAGGTCTGGGACCTCCAGCACAATAAAGACATGAACCTACTAGACCAGGTCCAGAGGAGGGTCACAAGGATGAGCAAAGCACTGGAGCACCCCACCTTTGAACACAGACTGAGAGAGTTTGGTTTGTTCTGCCTGCAGAAGAGAAGGGAGACCTATTAAGGGAGACCTATTAAGGGAGACCTATTAGGCCTAGGAAGGCCTACAGTGGCCTTCCAGTACCCACAATAAACCCGAGAGAGACTATCAGGGAGTGTGGTGGTAGTACAAGTAGCAATGGTTTTAAACTAAAAAGGGGGAGATTTAGATTAGATATTCCAAATAAATTCTTTACTCAGAAGGTGGTGAGTCACTGAAACATGTTGCCAAGGGAAGTTGTGGATACACCATCCTGGGAAGTGTTCAAGGCCAGGTTGGATGGGGCTTTGAGCAACCTGGTCTAGTGGAAGGTATCCCTGTCCATGGCAGCAGGTTTGGAACCAAACGATCTTCAAGGTCCCTTCCAAACAAAGCCATTCTATGATACTCTGTGGAATGAAGAAGGGAGAGGTCAGGGAATCCACCATATAGCACTAGGAAGCAGCAAGGGATTAGGACACTTCGACTGAGTTACTTAATATGTAGAGCTGTTGTCCCTGAATTTATATAGGCTCAGTGAGTCATCCTTAACTTTGACTTTTAGTTGTATTACACATCCGGCATCAAGTGATTGAAAAGCTCAGACTTCACAACAATTTTAGGTTAAAAACATCAATAGAAATGCAAGAAAACTGCAGGCAGCATACCTGTAACAGAGATAATTTTTTGTTGGTTTGTTTGTTTTGTTTGTTTGTGTTTGTTTTTTGTTTTTAGATGAAGCACATTTAACTTGAGAGAATGAATCCCACATACAAGACGCTTTCTGCTTTGTCAAATGAAAACTAAGAGAAACAGAAATGTATGTCTTGTCACTACCAAACTGAAAATCATGTTAGATGAAAGATAGTCTTGTCATTAGCAGTGCTAATCTGGGGATATAATAGTGCTTTTAAATTCCTAATCCAGATGTATATCTGGGTTGAGATTGTGTTGCACATTTAGCTTTGAGCAACTACAAGTCTCCTTCTGTAGTGGAAATCTGTGTTTGGAAATTGAGTAACTATTGATTTCTTCTTCACTCAGTTTGGTGATCAGTATCCTCTGATTTTAGGACCTTTCTCTGCCTTTAGGACCCCACTGTATTTAAATTTAGTTTATGCTCTTAATTCCTAGTTTGGAACCATAAACCTGTTAATTTGGGGGATTTTTGATAACACAGAATTTAGAAATTAAAATCTCTGCCCAGTGTGTACTCTGTTTTCCATTAGAGACATTTTCTGCAGATTTTCAGCTTCGTTGACTGAGTCACTGGTGTGTTAGCTTTTGGCTTTGTTTAACTCCTTCAAAATGAGATATAACTATATTTGCTTAGAGAGGAATAGTGGAAAATTTTCTAAGTTAAAGGAACATAGGTTGAAATAAATGTTGCTCTGATCAGAGAGCCTTTATTGTTTTAAAATATATATATATATTACCCACCAGTCTTATTTCTCTACTTTTCTTCTCTACTCCTTTATTATACTTTTCCATGATTTTTTAATACAGCATATATAATAGTAGATGATTTCATGAGGTTATCTCTTGCCTTTCCTAACCCGACAAATTCTTATTTAGCAATTTGCATTACTCTTAATTTTTTTTTTTTTTCTTTTTTGATCTTAAGGTGTCTTCTTCTGTACATGCAGAAGATAGTTCAAACCAACTGATACACCTGAATGTTCCTATTTCTCCTTAGTCTCCTTTTTTTTTTTTTTGTAGTTGTTGTTATAAAGTCTTTTGAGTATTTCAGGTAATGCTCAGTGTCTCAATCACAAAGAAAAAAGGCTGAAAACATTTAAGAATCACGAACACATTGTAGATAAGGTTGCTGTTAGAGCCTTTTCCAGGAAACGTTCTTCTTGCTCATTTTTTGATCTTTTCATTCAGCTCTGATTGTGTAAAACAGAAGCAATTTGATCCCTGGGACTATTTGTGTGCATTTGATCCCTGGGACTATTTGTGTGCTTAAGCTGGATCAGGAGCATAATCATCTATTGGATTTCATCTTTTTTCTTCCTATCACTCCAGTCTCACAACTGTGTTGACATGTTTTTTGTTGATCCTTCCCTCTATTTCCCTCCCCCCCCCAATATGATAGATATATCTGGGATTTTCTTTAATCTCTAGTTCCTTTCTTCAAAATGAATGAGGCTGTAGCCCCACATGAGTCACATGGATTGTGAATCTCCTCCTGTGCCGTCATTGAACTCTTGAACTTTTGTGCATATACAAAGGTGTTTTTTTTTTTTTTTTTTTTTCTTATTTTTTTTTTTCTTATTTTGGTCACTTGCTTTCCAAAAATGACGTATTTTGCATATTAACTTTGCAAAAATAGTTTAGAGTCAGTGATATGTGCTACTGAAGCAGTACAGAACTGGGATAAAATCCTGTTTTTAAAGGCATGAAATTAATTATCTTTGAAGTCAGGTAAAATTATATGGCATGCTAAGAAACAGTACTGTAAGACTGATAGGCTTGATTTCAAGTGAGGTAGTAACTCTAACAATGACGACTTGCGTTACAGAATCATAGAATATTTGGGTTGGAAGGGATCTTTAAAGATTATCTAGTCCAATGCCCCATCATGGGCAGTATTCTTCATCTGTATTAATTCTGGTGTCATCCATCATCTTATGATTGCTTTCCATGCTACCTTTTTCTGTGTTTGTCTAAAATATCTTCAAATGCCCAAATGTGAAGAATTTCCTATATATTGTTTATAAGGCATCTCCCCTTGCTTGTAATTTTTATTTCTGAAATATTCTCCCGATAAATATAAATATGTGTTTCATTTCTTGTATCTTGTTTTCCTTATGCATTTCAAATACTTGCAGACTATTGCATCCTCTTTTAAATGGCAATTGAATGCATAAGAAACATGCCAATACCTAGCTCCACCTTCCTCCATAAATATATCCTTACAGAGGTGCTTATGAATCTTTTGCTTTTATTTTACTGACTCCTAATTTGCTGTACTTTTAGTGTTGAATTTAAAGGTGTAATTCTTGTGAAATTTTACTGGGGTCTTATCAACAATATGCATCTTTTCATATGTTGTATTTTGCTGGTGCTTTGTCTGTACAAATTATAATTCTGTTGTTTTAATTTATTGCCTTATGCCATTATGTCCATTATGCTATATGTGCACTCTCTAAGTTGCATGTGATCCCGCTCTAACCATTCAGCAATAATATTACTTGGGCACTTTGGTTTGAATATATTTCATATCATTTTTCCTTTAAGCATTAGGTTTTAATTCTATGAGTAAATCTATTTGTTGATTTTTATCCGCATTTTTAAAAATATTTCTCATGCTATGTTTTCTGTCATGCTGGTGAACTATCACCATCTGTGTGAATTTTCACACAGACATAAGCATCTCATGTATTGCAACCTCTGAGTATAAGACATGCAGCTAATGGAAGGCCTTTTAAAATTCTAAATTTTCTAATATTCTCTAAACAATTCATTTTATTTAAAACAGTTTTCTGAAGCATATGAACATAAAAGAGTGTTAAAATAAGTAGACCTATAGACCTATACACTATCTAGTTTATTTATATATATATCTATGTGAAATCTTATAACAGATTGCTTACATTAATTTCATTTTCTTTAGGGGATCATGAGTAAGTCAAGTCAAATAACAAATAGGTAGGGAAAAATCTGTTACAGTAGCCAGTGGAGTTACTTGACATTAAATGGACAGTCCTTTTATTTTTGCATAGATAAATATTTTGCATAACTATCTCACATAACTTGGGATAGTTTATGTGATTTCTTAGGTAGCAACTTCTAAGTGAAGATGTCATTAAAAAAAAATAAAAATAAAATTGCAAATTTCCAGATCTCATTCAGGGAATCTGTATTCAGTGTTTTGGGTTACCTGTCTCACTTCAGTAAAATGTCAACAAGTTTTCATAGCTATCCAGCCACAATTTGTAAATAATAACATATTTGATATGTTCTTTTGGAGTTACATTCAATTAGTACTTTTTATTGACACTGAAAATAAGCTTCCAGCCCTACTCTCCAAATTTGTCTTTCAAGCAATTGCATGCCCTTTTAAGTTTTTGAATGTTAAAAATAAAATAATTTCCTACATATATACAAAGCCGTAAAGCTTACAAATCAAAATATTTTGCAGTTTGTTTTCTGATAGTGAAATATCCATCAATATGGAAATAAATATAACACAACTGAACCTCAGTTAATCTCAGCCATTAAAAAACAGAGATTGGTTGAGTAGAAAGCTACAGATTTTGCCAGGTTTTCATTTCTGAGCACCCATTACAAAGCTCATCAGTCCGTACTGTATTAATTTTTGTTCTGTCACAAGCATGATTTTAAATAATTAATTCTGCTTCAAATGGATCCACATTGCAAACAACTTCACTAGTCATATAGTAAGTTATTTCAAACTAATTTTTATAAACTTTTTACCATTTAGCAGTGTTCTCCAAATGCAGAAAAAATCAAAACATCTGTCTCTTATTGTGCCTTTTATAATTCATTCTTGCTGTTGTTTCTAGTGAACTTTGTGAGCTCTGAACAAGATTGTTTCACTTCTTGATTTAAATTGTTTTCTCTTGTCTTTCAGAAGTTGGTAGTGGGAAAGGTGTCTCTGAACTCTGAACACCAAACATGAAAGTACACAAAAATCTTGTAAGACAGAAGCTTTCCAGGCTGCTGCTAGGCAGTCTGGTGCTTTTGGCCGTTACTTCACTGAAACTGATAGTACTGTGCTATACAACCACCTGTTGGTTGGTTGGTCTATCTTATTAGAGTGGTTTATCTTATTAGAGTGAATGACACAAGTTTATTTATTTTTTATTTTTTTAGGTAATAGTGTATTTTTGAAATATCAGTGATTGTTCATTCTGCAGCTTTAGAAGTACTTGTTTCTGGTATCATGTAAACTGTTCTTAGACGTTTATTTTAAGTTTTGCAATGCCATGCATATCCTCAGAGTCTCCAGCATTTGGAGTTGTGGAGTTGTGTAAACTTTTCAGTCTTTGCTTTAAATAAATCCATTTCAATATTTACTTGAAATACCTTTGGATTAGGGGGGAGGGGGAGGAGGGAAAGTGTGTGGTCCAAGAGCAGGGTGCCCAGGACCATGTTGAGGCAGCTTTTGAAGATCTCCAGGGAGGGGGAGACTCCACAACTTCTCTGAGCAACCTGTGCCACTGCTCCATCATCCACACAGTGAAGAAGTACTTCCTGATGTTCAGAATTAACCTTCTGTGTTTCACTTGGCATCCAATGACAGGAGAATAGACAATGGATATAACTGGGGTAATGGTGAAAATTGCCTATTTTTCTGTCACTGAACAGCACTGAACTTGTTCTTTCCCATCACTCTCCCATCAGATACTTGTATACTTGAAGAAGATCCCCTTGAGCCTTGTCTTTTTATGGATTCTCACCAGTAGCTCCATATATCTCTCACCATGGAGTGACACTTCTCTAGGTGTTACCAATGCTGAGCAGAGTGGAAGGATCGCCTCCCTTTATCTGCTTGCAGCGTACCGCTTAATGCAGCCCAGAATATTATTAGCTTTCTTTGCAACAACAGCTAAGGAAGGATAAGGGTTGTTACTGGCAGAATTAACTTTTGGTTTGAGAGAATAGAGACTTCCACTGTCTGTTGTGAAAATTTATGATAGCTATGTTTAAATGACATGATGCATTATGGAAAAAGGAATAAACAAGGTAATTTTAAGATCATGTAGACATGTAGATACTTGCATGTTAATACTTCAGTGTTCGGTAATTTCAGGCACTATTTCAAAGCATGGTGCCTGAACACTTACAAGCCTGGCACTGTTCTTTCTTTCACTTTTTTTTTTTTTTTTAATTTTTTTATTTTTTTTTATTTTATACTCTGAAACTCATAATTTTGGTGAGTGGTAGATATTCTGCTCCTTTGTTTACCTGAAAAGTTCTAACAGCTCTTCAGCGAACTACTTCACAGGGACCCCAGCTGCTTGCAGTTGAGGATTGTCTCTTTTATTAGTGCTCAGAAGACAGACCTGGCAGGGTGCAGCATGTTTGTACAAGATTCCAGCTGTTACAAGGGTTCTCTCGTGGTCTCCAGTCATATGAAACTTGATGTGGATCAGACCTGAAACTGATGGTTAGTCTGTGAATGTAGGCAGCAGGAAATACATAGTGTATGCACAGCAGCATAGTGTGAATAGCTTGAAAAATGGACTTCATGACTGTGGTTTTACTAGGATTCACTGCCTGAGTGACCAGTTTATAGAACTTGAACTATGTGTGGAACAAATAGCCTTTCTGGAAGGTTGTATTAATCCTCTAACTCTTTTTTTTCTCCACAACTTTAATAGTACGCTGTCATCAAAATTAGCATAAGATTTAGAGGAGAGAGTACTAAAACATCAAGTAATGCATCTGAAAGCAATATTTCTCAAAGTTAATAAATTTTACAGACATTGTAATGTAACTTGAAAAAAAAAAAGATAAAATGGAGAGAAAAAAAATGAATTTGTGAGGACTCAACATCATTGTATGAGTGCTGTAGCTTGCCAGTTCAGTCCACTAAGGTATTACCACAAGGCATTGTTTTTAGCAAGTTTACTGAACTACTGAATAAGAAAATCAGATAACAAAGACCTGAAAATACTTGCTATAGGCATGTCCAGAGAGTGCAACAGAGAAGAAAACTGGTATTAGAACATAATTACGTTTAAGAAATTTGTCTCAGCAGTGTCCAGGAATCCAGTGAGAGAGGCTTGGCTGGAATTGAGTCATTACCCAGTTAAAAATACCCTTTCCAGGTCATGTCATTTTGTTTGCTGCAGTGAAATAAGTTTATTTCAGCAGAATGAAGCCGTTATTAGCTTGGCAGAGTCCACTTGTCAGAATTTTATGGAGCAGAACACCGTTTGGCTTGGAAATTCAATAAATACTGTAATGTGAGAGAAGTTAAACTCCAAGGGCTGAAGGGGCACAGTGTGGAGAATTTGTCACTAATGCACTGTTTGACACTTTTGTTGAGAAAATATCAGAATATATGAAGAATGATAATTAAAAGGCAGACTTCTTTCATCATGCAGTGATGTAAAATATCATTGAATATAATTTTTCAGTATAGAAGCAGAATTTTAAAAAACTAAATAAATGTTTTGTACTTACTTCTGTTTTTACCTACTTCATATCTTCTATATACAGTTCTTCTAACATTAGGATTAATCAGGTTTAGTGTGGCCTTTGGAGGAAATCCGCAAAGATATGTAATCCAGCTATTATTGTTTAAATCAGCATGGGAAGATTTACTCTGTGCTGGGTATTTGTCTGAAGTGTGGGAGGCTGGTGTTCTGTCTCCAGTGGGAGAGGAGTAGGCAATCTAATTGCTCTCCCTGCAAGGTGAAACTATGCAAGTCAGTCGCATCATAATTTTAGAGACAGAGAAGAAGTAGTCAGCAAAAACTGTTGGGGTGCCCTCCAGCTATCCAGACTTTCTGCTCGTACTTGGAATGCTATAATTTGAAATAACTCTTCAAAGTATTGCCTGTGTTGGAGTTGTATTAGGTTCCCAGTCTGATAGGCGTTGTCATTTAATTAACCTATAAATTGTCATTTAATTAACCATTGAATATATGGTAGAATATATATTATACTAAGTCATTCTGTCAGGATTGGATGTTTTTTATTAAAAAACACATTTAAAATAAGAGTTACTGTTATGATAATCAAATACTGGTTGAATATACTTCATATGAAGTCATTCTTCATATAAAACCATGCTTTGTTCTATGTAAAAATCAGGTGAAGCTATTGAAACAGTTCTTCTAAGTGTTAAAATATGCTGAGGCTTAAATCCAAAGAATATACTGTGGTTCATTTAATCCAAGTATTACCTTCAGTGTTATGCTTGGATTATGTTAGCCTGACTCTTTGTACCACTCTGGAAAAAAAAATGTGGTGGCATCTTAAAAAAATACAGTATTTTCATGTTTACTGCCTAATTTATTCTTTCTTTTTAGTGTGCTTTTATTCTTTTTTTTTTTTATTATTATTTCCAAAGTACATATGATTTGTGCCATTTTTTCAGCCTAAATTGAGAAGCCTTGCTCAGCTAGTAGCCTCTGATTTGTGCTGTTCAGAAGGAGGTGATTTGCAATTGATACCTCAGAATGTACTATTCAGTGATCCTGAAGATGACTGGAATTGGGTTCTCAAAATCAGTCCAATATAAGAGTTAGAGTATAATCTCTAAACTTTATTTTACTAAGGATAAGATATTCCTTTGACATTTGGAAGTAAGCTTTATCACATTTTCCTTGAAACACGAGTGTTCCTTACAGTGTCTTTATCATTTAATTGAACCATAAAGCTCCATTTGTCTTAAAACATCTGTCTGAATGTTAAGGCTGGTGATTTGCACTTTTAGGTTATAGTCCTTTATTCAATTAAAATAGTTTTTGTGAGAGCTTTTCCATATACTGAGAAAGCTTCTTTAAAAATTTTATGAAATGAATTTTGTAAAAAAAAAAAAAAAAAAAAAAATTAAAGAATGGTTAATGGCTGAAATCATTGTATTGTATTTGTATAGTAGTTGTAACTGTAGTTGGACACATAAAACATCATTCACAAATTAATAATTCCCAAAAGTATTTTTAGTTAGGCAAGATGTGTACACTTAGAGTATATGAATACAGCTTACCAAAACAATCTGTTCTGTGATATCCTGAAGCAGCAATAAACAAACATACCATAATAATCGACACAGTTCACTGGCATTTCACAGTTTATATGCTGTCACATCTATATTAGTTACTGGCAGCTGTGCTTATTAGTGTCTAAAGATACTTCATTTCTATTTTTTATTAATTTGCTTAAAAATCATCTTGAAGTGCTTTTTAAAAATTATAACATTATAATTCTTAAAACCTTTACTTCAGAATATGTTAACAAAGTTAACTGTTTAGAGGTTTTATAGTGGAAACATGAGTTATATACACCACACTTTTGAGAAAAGATGGCGTTCTATGGGATTTTTGATATTGTCTTCACAGAACACTTTCTCTTGAATTTAAAATAAATTTTGCTTTGATTATGTTTCTCTACCCAGCTTCATGCAAGATTAGCTATATATTGTACTTAGATCTAAAGGGCAGCCAAAGGTTTATGTTTTGATTGACTTAATTCCCTAGCTTCACATACTTGGTTTTTAAAAAAGAAATAAAAAATATATTTCAGCTTTCAAGGGAATAATTTCATTTGTATAATTACCCAGGCCAATTATATGCCAAGATGATCTGGATAATGCCCAGGTTATACTGCAACTTTTACTTGTAACCTGTATGATAATAGATTTATGTTTTTAGGAAGAAAATAATATTAAAAGTTGATAAAATACAGGTGTTACTAGTTGTAGTTTTCAGTGTTCCCACCTAACATTCTAGAATGAGATTTTTGGCTAAGTCAAACAGAGACATGTTGCAGATGTTTTCTCGTGATGTTTCAAGAGACACGTGGTTGGTCTTTTTGGTGCTATCAGAGGACTGTTTGTCATGTGGCCACTTGGAACACCTCTGTTTTGTCTGGAACTGGAAAAAAAGCGGAGCGGTGATTGCGTATACCCAAGCTTAATTTGATCAAGTTGGTTTTCCACATATCTGTGTTACATAAAAAAGTCCCAAAGTTATTATGTGTCAAACCTCCTTTTTTTTTGTTTTTTGTTTGTTTGTTTTGTTGTTGTTGTTGTTTTAATCTGTAGTTAAATAGGAAATTTGGTGGAGGATTAGTGGATACAGAACAGTGTACTGGAGTACCTGGGAGACAGATTGGTAGAGTCTAAGTACAGGATATCTCTGGAGGTATGTTAGGGGCCTTGTTTGTAGTACACTATACTGGGGAAATGCATTTAAAGGTGCAATTTAAATGTGCATTTGTCAGAGTTCCTTTTTTTTTTTTTTTTTTTTTTTTTTTTTAATAAACATGGTTAGTCATAGGCTAAGTACAGCCCCTCAGATTCATTCACAATGAATAGTAATTATGCTTGGAGATACCTCTGTACAAGGAAATTAAAATGAGTATGTGTTGTGGGCAGCAAAATGATTTTGAGTCAGGGAATTTCATACAGTTAGCTTATTGCTAATTAACTCACCATTTATTCTAATATTGAGAAACAAAGGCAAAAAATAAAAACAGAGAAACACACTTGTCTTCTTTCTGCACACCCTGCTTGAGCCTTCCCTTTTCTATCTCTATTTTCCATAACAGCTACTGCTCTTCCTTAAAAATGTTTTGCAGAGGCTCCTCTGTTTGGCTTGGTTTTGGCACAGAGTGGGTCGTTGTTGTGTGTGTCACAGGACTGGCTGAGGGCTGTGGTTGCCCTCCTCCTGCATTGCCCACCCCGCCCCATCCCCAAAGCCAGCCAGTGGTGCCCAGTATCATTAGTGGCCTCCTCTCCATTCCCAGTTAGGTACCTGCCATCTGCTGAAGTCAGTGTTTTCTGTGTATTGTATGTTGTTCAAATGAGAGCTAATTTAATCTTAGTGACAGGGAAGAATCACAGAACTGGAAGTGTGAGTGATGTGAGCTTATCATAACACTGTCTCAGGAGTTCTGGTTTACATTGTGTGTGCATGAAATGTACTGCCTTACTGGCTTCTCCCTTATGATCCTGAAGGAAGAGCTACAATAATAACTTCTTTACATTTATTTTCTGTAGGTTGGGAAGGGCGCATCTTCCTTTAGAGATCACTACTGTAGGTGTGCTTTTTTCCCCTCAAATTGAAGTATTTCCAATTTTACTGTAGAAGATGGACCTTACAATCTCATTTCTTCAGCTCTCTGTAGCTTTTCTTTTTCTCAGGTAGCTAGCAAGTGTAGGAATGGATCCCACTGTAACAGGAGTTAAAATGAACACAGAGAATATATACGTTAACATTTAAGTTCGTTTAAAGGCAAAGTGCTAATCAATGAACTGCTCTGGATGTGCTGCCAATTGAGAAATACACTCTGAAAATTCAATGTTCAGTGTTGATAAAAACTGTATATATATATGGGCAGAAGTAGAGGTATGCTTGACAAACAAACCAGTGTTGCTGGAACTGTGGTACATTAAAGTCACAGAAACTGTAACTGTTATGGGGAGTGATGCGTTCTGGAATTACTTATGCTGACAACATCTCATCAGGTAATGGGTAACTAGGAATTTTAATATTTTATGCCTTAAACAAACTCATTGTCTATCAAATATAACAGTACTCTGAAAATAATGAGAAAGAAATACTCCATATATTTTAACAGTTGTTTTTTTGAGTTTATGTTCCTGACATTTTTGGTATTTTTGTTGTTTGAACTGACACCACTATTGCTCATACATTCTTCATTGTGCATTAAGCTGTTGTCTTGCTCTAAGTAGGTGCCTAATTGAAACAAGCATAGTTCACATTTTTCAACTCAGTAACTTTTTTACTTATAGGATAAATGACTGTGCAACTGTGCCACTGAATAATGATTTTTTATTATTATTATTTTAAAGTATTTGGGTATCTGTTTCCTAGGGCCTCTTTTTTTTAACACTTTTTTT
>CM021763.1:31912990-31928501 GCA_011075105.1 Heteronetta atricapilla | reverse complement strand
AAAAAAAAAAACTCTTTTGCTACAGCCATACTTGTGGAAGAAATTAAATTATTTAAATTGTGCAAATTCAGTCATATGATGTCACTAAATTTCAGATAAAACTATTTTTATTCAATGAAACATAATGTATGATGAAGAAGGAAACCTTCAGTTTTATAAGGTTTTTTATTTTATAAAGGTTGTAGATATTTTATTATTTTTATTTTATAAATGTTGTAGATCATAGAATCATAGAATATCCTGAGTTGGAAGGGACCCTTAAGGATCATCAAGTCCAACTCTTGACACCGCACAGGTCTACCCAGAAGTTCAGACCATGTGACTAAGTGCACAGTCCAATCGCTTCTTAAACTCAGTCAGGCTCGGTGCAGTGACCACTTCCCTGGGGAGTCTGTTCCAGTGTGCAACCACTCTCTCAGTGAAGAACCCCCTCCTGATGTCAAGCCTAAACTTCCCCTGCCTCAGCTTAACCCCGTTCCCGTGGGTCCTGTCGCTGGTGTTAATGGAGAAAAGGTCTCGTGCCTCTCGACACCCTCTTACGAGGAAGTTGTAGACTGCGATGAGGTCTCCCCTCAGCCTCCTCTTCTCCAGGCTGAACAGGCCCAGTGCCCTCAGCCGTTCCTCGTACGTCTTCCCCTCCAGGCCGTTCACCATCTTCGTAGCCCTCCTCTGGACACTCTCCAACAGTTTCACTTCCTTTTTATACTGTGGTGCCCAGAACTGCACACAGTACTCGAGGTGAGGTCGCACCAGCGCAGAGTAGAGCGGGACAATCACCTCCCTCGACCTACTAGCGATGCCGTGCTTGATGCACCCCAGGACACGGTTGGCCCTCCTGGCTGCCAGGGCACACTGCTGGCTCATATTCAACTTGCTGTCTACCACGACCCCCAGATCCCTCTCTTCTAGGCTGCTCTCCAGTGTCTCATCGCCCAGTCTGTACGTGCAGCCAGGGTTTCCCCGTCCCAGGTGCAGGACCCGGCACTTACTCTTATTGAACTTCATGCGGTTGGTGATCGCCCAGCTCTTCAACCTATCCAGATCCCTCTGCAAGGCCTTTCCACCCTCATCCGAGTCCACAACTCCTCCAAGTTTGGTGTCATCAGCAAACTTGCTCAAAATACCTTCTATTCCTACATCCAGATCGTTTATAAAAATATTGAAAAGTACTGGCCCTAAAATGGAGCCTTGAGGGACCCCACTGGTGACCGCCCGCCAGCCTGACGCAGCCCCATTCACCATAACCCTTTGGGCCCTGCCCGGTAGCCAATTGCTCACCCATCGGATGATGTTTTTATTTAGCTGTATGGTGGACATTTTGTCCAGTAGGATCCTATGGGAAACCGTGTCAAATGCCTTGCTGATGTCCAAAAAAATCACATCAGCTGGTTTCCCTTGGTCCACCATACGGGTGATCTTATCATAAAAGGAAATCAGGTTAGTTAGGCAGGACCTACCCTTCACAAACCCATGCTGGCTGGGACCAATGACTGCTTTGTAGATACCTGTAGATACCTGTTACTATGTGTCCATGCATATATATTCTGGAAGTGAATATATATTTATATATATATATATATGTAAATTTATTTATATTGGAATTCCTTGCTCCCCTCCTGTGACCAGTAATGCAATCTTTTTTTTTTTTTTTTTTTTTTTTTAAAACTGCCTTGAAGAGATAAAACAGCAGGGTTTGCAGCTTTCATGTGGTCCCAAGGTTGAATCTTTCTATTTAGACAGCCGTGTGTTACTCACACTAGAGTTTATCATTGCAGTTAGTGTACAAACTTTGCTTTACATCTTCAAGAGGCAATATTTTTGTGTGTCCCTCATATTCAACTACTAGTGGAATCAATTTTAAATGAAGGAAGGCATATTCTGACTTAAGGTGCATAGGATCTTACATGGATCATAAGAAGAAATTAGTGGTATAATGACCTTCATCACACCAATTAGAGCAAGTACCATTAAGCTTCATGTTGTGATAGTGCATGCACTTAGGTATAAGTTCAAAAAAGAGGTCTAAACATAATCACAATAGAAAGAGGGATGGAAAGTGCAAATTCTAAGGGATGAAAAGGGCATATAAGCATCACACATAAAAAGGTATGCTTTTCAAACAGGATAGCATTCAGAAAAACTGTGATTCTAGAAAACATTTAGGTGATATTAATATTAAATTATGCTAAACTAATAATAACAATAAAACATATTGCATTTTGAAAAAGAAGACCAATTCACAAATTTGAAAACCTATTTAAAAGTCTGTCTAATATTTTGTTCTCTGAAAGATTTATTGGCTTCTGTTATGTAAAGAACACTGTGTTAAAGAACCAGGCCTGGTATTTTTAACAACACCAGCAGTTTGTATGTGTTTGTTGGTTGAGCTTTTAAACCATTAATGAATATACAAAAGATTTTTGTGGTTTTACTATGAATTTAGACTAGTGTTCTGAATTGGTGTCATATTATGACACCACCATATTGCTTAAATGAATGAGAATGCTCTTTCACTTAAATTTCAGTAGGTGATGTGTTAGATTGAGCCCAAACCCATTCACATTTTTTGTAGTCAAAAGGAATCTTTCATTGACTTTAAATGATATTCACTTTGTACCATCAATTCAAGGCTCTGTGCCTGTTTATTTTTATATATTCAAGATGAGAGAGACAAAGACTATCTGAGAACATTCAATATCGCTTGGGCCATAAAATAATAGGATGCTATATGCGGATTGGCTGAAGTGGCTAGCAGTAGGAGCACCATCAAAGAACCTTGCTTCTAGTCTTTCAGCTAGGGCTGAACATTTCAGATGTTCAGGCTGAATTTGAACCTCTCCTATATTACACTTGTTGGCCTTCTAGTCTAAATTTAATTTGGCTTGTTGTGCAACAAAGTGAATAATGATTATGTGAGTGTGTATGGAGGGAATGGTGCATTTGCCAAAACTATAAAATATAACAATTTAAACTATTTTAAACAACAAAAAAATGACTTCACATCTGAACAGTAATAAGAGGAAGTTTAGTCTCTATATTCAAGAGGAAAATAAGCAAGGAAGTAGATGAAGTATAATGCTCAATAATGTGATACAGCTATTCTTAAACAGATACTCAGTATTATCAGCATCTGTAGATCATTCTTCTTCTTCCTTTTTCAATTATGTATGCCATAGGAGATTAAGAAAATACTATTTGGAAATAATAGGATTTGTATTATTCTGCAGATTTTTAGGATGCAAGTGAAATGGGAGAAATGCTGTGTAGTAGGAACTTTTAGAACATTCCACCATGTTTCTTCCCCAAGACCCACAACTTATCTTTGCCTAATTAAGGATTGGATGATACAAGTGCTTGTGTGTGTATGTATTTTTATTTTTTTCCCAGTAGATAATATTTGACTTACTGCCATTTCTGTAGGAGACCCTGGAATTGCTTGGCTGATCTTGTATAACCTCATGATTTGAGACAAGTGAGGTGATTCAGAAATACTTGTTTTGACTCAACCTTCCATTTGCTGTAATACTAAGAAACTTACAATAGCTGGATGAAAATTCTTTTGACTTGTGTATAGTTTCCAGGTTGAAAAGCCAAGATTTTATGCTATTTTTTAGCTTGACTGACTGTACCAGCAGTAAAAACAAACAATGAAACAACAACAAAAAAAAAACACAAACACAAACAAAAAAAAAAAACTATCATTGCATCTTAATGAATTATTTTTTCAAATGGCTTCCTTTTTTATAATCTACGCCAGTGTTAGTGCCTTTTAGTCAGTGAACTTTTGTAAAAGTAGAGTAAATCAGTCTCACAGCTGGTGATTAATTCATTGTGCCTTCCTCAATCAATGTGTAACTCTTGTTGTGCATAACAAGAATGTTCAGTTGCATAGTTTCTTTAAGAAATAAAAATAAAAATCAAACTAAGTATTCAAGTTATAGCCAAGTTATTTATAGTTATTCACATGCAGTTTGCCTAGGTTTGATTAAGTGTGCTATTTAAGATAGTATCAAATTTCTTATATAAGTAGTCTATTAATTACCTGATAAGGATATGTTTTCCTCAGAATAAAGTAGGATCAATATGTCCTAGTGCTATTTATCAAGGACTCAAAAATTTTTATCAAATCATTATTAAACAATGTAAGGTGTCTTATGAATGATGCACATAGAAAACAGGTTACTGGATTGCTAGAACAAATTGAGGAATCCACATTCCAGCTTTATTAAAAAATTCTTCAAAAGAAGTAAAAGGCAAATCGCATAATCTAGGATGTACCTACTCCTTTATTACTTTTTTGAGTTCTAGAAATAGTCTTGGAAAAAAAAATAGATAAAAATAGTACTATACGTGATACTATGTGGCAAAGTTCTTTTGATTAGAGAGAAAAAATGGAAGATTAGAAGAGACTGGAGAGAGTAATGGCAGCCTTCTTGCTTCTGCACTTTCATTGTACAGTTTGTTTTTCAGGCTGTGGACTGTTTCAGTGTTGTCTTACCTTCTCTTGTTTTACTTTGTTATGGCAGCAATCTCTACCGAGTTATAGGGACAATATATATACAATTTTAAATGATTATATCTCTTTAGAGATGTTTCATTTATGTTGACTTCTATATGCAAGTGCAAATGAAAAACCCATAACCTCCTGATCATTTCTTCTAAAATTTACAGAATTGTTCTGCAACTGTCATACGGCAAGAAAATGTGAATGTTTTTAGACACGTAGATCAGTGCTCATAATATATTTTTAATATAAGAACATAGTGCTTAACCTTTATACACCATACATCTAACACAGCATTAAGAAGTACTCTCAAGGTATATGCCTGTGTTACAGCTTTTCTGAGAGAAAGGATATAAGATGCTATCTTTGGTTTCTTTGCCACTCCCTAGCACCTAGAAGATTAATCTCTAGCATCATATCGGTTCAAGTTCTTCATAATACCTTTCAGTTTTAAAAATAATGATGATTATTAAACCACTAGGTTATGATGATTGATGATTAAACCACTAGGTTTCTTTCATAAATAGTTTTCTCTTTTGGTAGCTGACTGTTGCTGCAGGTGCTGAGAGGAGTAGAGTAAGAAAATGTTATTTGCTTAACAACCATATAATTGAGTGTGCATATTCCAAGATTTCCTACAAGGGGAACTGTGATTTATCTTAATACTTATATATATATACATATGGCTAGGATTATGGCATGGAAATGTTCGGTAATAATAAAGATTTGTTGCATTGTGAATCAAGGTATTTTTAACTTTAAGTAGAGTAGTTGGATGAAATTAAGGCCAAATGGCCAAATTGGCGAAATGGCTGATTAAAGATCTTTTCATACCAAAGCAATGTGTACTTTGTCTGTAATGGTACTTCAGTGTCGGAAAATCTCTATCCCTTAAAGAAAGAAAGAAATTTTATTTATCTAGTAAGAACCAAGACTGAAAATCATACTTAAGAAATCTTATATATCCTTCTCTATCCCAAATAAATTACGCATTTCTATGCAATTATTATAATTTTCCTATTGAAAGTTAATCTTACTAGAAACGTTGAAATATAAGGACAAGTAAGAGATAACAGGCTTGGAAGAAAAGCATCCTACTTGGAAGCTACTGATGAAGATTATTTCCGTGCTCCCCAAAGATATTAATTTTATTGTGCTGGGTACTTTCATCGGAAAATGTGCCAGTTAAGGTTGACTTTTACAATGCAGTTTAAAAGCCAGTTTTTTGTTGTTATGGTTGTTTTTAAGTATAGCATTATGATCCAGCTGCAGTATGGCTTATATATGCCATCCTTCATTTTCTTCTCATGGACAATCCTAATATTTGTGGTCATCTGTGCCATCACTATATGTGAGCAGTAGATTTTTTAGTTCTTTAGCACAACTGAAGCAATTTTATTTCTGCCAAACTGGGAAATTGAAACCATGTACTCTTCAGGTGAGAAAAAGCAAGGCAGATGACACAAGACAGAATATTTCAGCTTGATTTTAATTGTTAGTTTGGCTTTCTAACTTTAAATAATTTTTTGAACATCTGATGTAAAAACTAAGCAAACTTCCAGTAAGAAATTTTCTGAATAAAACTTTGTCATTTTTGAAAAAGGTGTGGTTATTACCTTCCCCCAGTCTAAGTCTAATAGTGACATTAAACCATTCTGAATTACTATATTCTGGATTTCTGTATTTCTACTGAAATACTGCATTCTGGATTTTTTTTTTTTTTAAATCAGTCTTGCTCTTGTTATTTGCTATAAGCTAAATAAAACCTGATTAATTTGTGAGGGTAGCACTGTTCCTTTACATTTTACAGAGGAAGGAGTAAGAGAAACTAGGCATTTATTAGCATCAAATATTGACTTAAAACTAATTAAAGCAAAGCAAGTTTTAACTTTTAGCTTTCATAAATGATTAGGTATTGCAGTAAAAAACTGTGCAACTAAAAAAATCTGCTTTATGAAAGACCTCAAAGTATCCTCTGGAAAGACTGTGTGAACTGTGTCTAAAAGGTTACACTGTGACAAAATATTAGGAAATTTTACTTTCAGCCTTATTTTTAATGGGTCTTAGGAAACAGCCTTCTTTTAGAATATTTCTTCCTCATTTTTACAAGAAAAAAAAAATCTTGAAGAAGAAAAAAAAATGAAAAATTGTTTTTCATTTCTATCCAACTGGAATACAGTTAAACTTGTTTTGGTCTTGAGATCGTGTAATCACAGAATTGTTTGGGTTGGAAGGGACCTTAGAAACCATTCTGCTGTGGGCAGGGACACCTCCTGCTAGACAGGGTTGCTCAAAGCCCCATCCAAACCGGCCTTGAACACCTCCAGGGATGGGACATCCACAGCTTCTCTGGGCAACTTGTTCCAATGCATCTCCACCCTCTGAGATAAGAATTTCCTACTAACATCTAATGTATATCTCCCCTCTTTTTTGAAAACCATTCATCCTTGTCCTATCATTATCTGAGTTAGAAGTCACTCTCCATCTTCATTTATAATCTCCTTTTAAGTATTTAAAGGCTGCAATGAGGTCTCCCTTGAGCCTTCTCTTCTTCAGGCTGAACATTGCAAGCTTTCTCCGCCTTTCTTCATAGCAGACGTGCTCCAGCCCTCCGATGATTTTTGTGGCCCTGCTCTGGATCTACTCTAATGGTTCCAAATCCTTCTTGTACTGGGGATGTGGAGATGTTTGTGCTGAGATATTTTAAGGAAGTGTTTAATGATTAGTTAGCAATACTTCAATGCTGACATTTCCACATATCAATTAGTTTATGTTAAAATCACTTGGAGCAGACATTCTGTTCATATGATTTACCTTTAGCCATTTTTTGTGTGCTCAAATTTCTACTTTTATGGAAAGGTTTATGTTAGTGTTTGTTATATGAGTTAATGCTTGTTGCTATAACTTCCTCTAAAGTGCTTGCTTTTAATATATAGGCTTTGTTTGTTTTCCTTTTCATAGGAAAAGCCAAGACTGACATCAGTTATACCAAGGGGAAGCGTTTATTTCTGAAACACTGAAGGTCACTAGATGCGGTTTAATGCTTTGTCTAGGCTTGAAGATTGTGTTACAGAAGCAAATGAAAATCCCGGCCTATAGCAAACTTGGGAAACTCAGTTTCTTGCTAGCTCATTTTTGTAAGAACCTATTTCTTCAACATCTTCTCTGTGCTTGGCAATGTGTGCTTGCTGCTAATTGAGGTTTTGACAGTAGTTCACGTTATCTATTTCATTCCTTAGTCCAGGAAAGCAGTGGTAGTAATTTATCACACGTGACTAATGGTTGAATGAGAACAAATAGGAAATAAACCTAAAAGAATAAAAAGAATATGCCTTCTTCTTGTGAAGAAGCACAAGTAGGTGAAGAATGAAATCCATCAGGGGTGTAAATACTTCCTGCAAATTGCAAATTTGTGTCAGTAACTAAATATGAAATTTCTGGAGTTTACTCTCAAGGTAATACAAAAACATTATTTAAAAAAAAAAAACAGTTTCTATTGACATTTAATTTGTTTTCTGGCACATGTTATATTGGGAGATTTTTCTAAACATCTGTAAACATCTACAGTGTTAAATAGCAGAGAAAGTATATATGTTTTTAAATTTTTTTAAAGGACTGCATTTAGGTTTTGTAGGTCCATTTCTTGTTTGTGTTTGCAAAACATATAATGGAAGTTGATCAGCTTAATTTCAAGCTTTAATTTTAGAGCACAGTGTTATTGGAATTCAGATTTTTTTTAAATCTATTTTTCTCAGAGTAAAGGGTAAACTACAGTAGATTTGTAATAACTATTGAAAGCTTCTGTGCTTTCACCAATTGTGGAATTCATATGTTATGATAAAACAAAGCACTGTTCAAAGTTAGAAAGCTGGCAGAATTCAGTCTTTCAACACAATTTATTTTATTCTTTATGGATTGTGGGTTTCTAGTTTTTGTTTTCAACAGAAAGATGAGCTTTTATATATTTCCCACAGTTTTTTTTCCCCCTTAACTTTTCTGATTGCTGTGAAGATTTCATTTTATTTTTATTTATTTATTTTTTGCGAAAAATACAAAAAAAAAGATTTTTTTTTTTTTTTTTTTACAAATAATGATGCCTGGTGCTTCACATTCTGTTCTTTACGTTCTTGTTTGTTATTACACAGCCATTAAACTGTTGTTTTCCTTCCTTGTTTGTAAGATATGGAGAATATAGAAAAATTGCATTATTTCAAGTTTTTCCTCCTTATCATTACAGTATGAATTGTTTTTTGGGAAGCAAGGATGATATTTAAAATGTTTGTTTTTTTTATGGCTATTAATTGTAATATGATCAAAATAAAAATGACTTCTTAGGTTGTTTTACATTTGTGCCAATTTGGATCTAGGAATTAATTCCTGCTTTTTAGAGACTTATGTTCTTAAAAATGCACTAGTTAAATAGTGACCAATGCAAAATGAAAGGAAGGTATAAAATTTTCACTGCTACTTCAAGCATTTCAAATGAGAGATTTATTTTCTTCCAAAGTGGTAGTAGTGTATATTTTTCACAGCGTCTTCCAGTGATAAAATTAAAATGCATCACTTTTTTTTCCTCTTCCCATTTAAGCAAATAATATTTATTTGAACTTAGGTCATTTCCATATTTTGGAGGCCTTTCCTGATTTAGTTGCGAAGGAAATAGGTATTTAAAGTAAAGAAAATCCTTAAAAAATCTGAGGCATTCCAAATTGCTAAATAATGGAATGTTTCTGAGTACTTTTGAAGAGGTAAGGAACCTATGTCTTTTTATGTTCACCTATACGAAGAAATATATTAAAAATCTGTGGAGGAACATAAGCATTAAATGAGATGGAAATGAGAGTCTTTACCAGATGGAAGTCTATGAGAACTACACAACATATTTAACAATTATCCTAAAAATGTAACTGTAAAACTGCAAGGTGTATTTATCTTATTAGTTTTGTACAATGATAAATAGTAAATTATTTATTACTGCATATGTAAAAAGTGGTATTATACATTTAATATTTAATAAATTCATAGGCACCTTATAGTTTTACCAAAAAAAAAAAAAATAGGATAATTGCTAAATATGATGTAAGTAAACACTTGTATCATGTCACTTCCATTTCTTGTACACCTCCTGTCATTTCACAGTCTATTAATAAAAGTTCAATATACAATTTATGATCTTTAGAATGAGAGCAATGGCAGAAGTATTGTGGAGAATCCTCCTCAAAAAACTGCTAGCAAAAGTAGGTGCCACTTAGACAATATTTATCAGACTCAATCCAGTTTTCCTTGCTTGAAACACAAGTAATATATTTTTAAATTTAGCTTTATATCTGCATTGTTCATCATCAAACAGAGATTTTAGTATGACTGTGCTGGTTTAGTCTGGGATAAAATTAATTTTCTTCATACCAGGTTATATGAAGCTGTTTTGGAATTGTGAGGAGAACAGTGCTGGTAACACAACAATGTTTTAGTTGTTGCAGAGCAGTGCTCACACAATCACACAAAGCCAAAGACATTTCAGCTCCTCGTGCTGCCCTGCCAGCAAGGAGGCTGGGGGTAGGCAAGAAGCTGGGAGGGGGCACAGCTGGAACAGCTGGCCCAGGCTGGCCAAAGGGAAGTCCAGTACCATATGATGTCATGCTCATTTGATACCATATAACGCCATGTTCAGCAATAAAAGCAGGGAGAATTTTGCCAGGGCTGCCATCAGTATTGGCAGGTCTGTCTGGGAAGTGATGAACAATTGCACAACTTTTCTCTCTTCTTTCCTTCCAATTCTCTCCCTGCACTTTGCTGTGATGGGACTGTGTCACCAGCTGTGTGGTGGTGAGGATTCTACTAAGTGATGTGCTGTGATGTTGTGTCATGCTGGGGTTAAACCACAATCATGATCTATAGAGATCTATATAGATCTCTTTTAGAGATCTATAAAGTTTTGATGTGTTTCTGATTTTTTTTTTCCTGATGATTGAAGTGTTAATAAGTACATCATCTGTCATTTTGAACATATTTATACGAATAAATATACCTATGTGTAAAAGTACAACCTCACCACATGCATAGAACTTGTGCATCACTCACTCTAGGCATCAACAGAAATTCTCATTTAGCAGTTGACTCAATAGAGACCTGCTGAAATCACCCTAAGGAAAAGATAATATTGCCTTTCTAGTTCCTAGATCATTAGAAGAGCTGATTGAATTTGTTTATCTGCAGCATAACAGCAGAAAGTTTTGCTGATAGATCTGATTCTTTCATATTTAGAGATCTGCAAGAATGTCAAAAGAAAAAAATCCAAGAAACCAAGTGTTCATCACATAGGTTGTGTTGCATGATAGGTGTGGTGAAGACTGACATTTTATTGCAGAATGGATATACAATTGATTTTGTGTAGTGGAAATGTGACCACAGTACTTAGTAGGTTGTGCCTTTTTTTTTTTTTTTTTTTTTTTTTTTTTTAATGTGGAGAGCTACAACCAATCATCACACAAGATCTGGAGAACTCATCTGCGAGGTGCTGGAGAGATGAGTCCATTTATTTTAGCCAACTAAAGAGTGCATCTTGCTCTGTTTGCTGGTCTTGCGTGGAGTGACTGCGTGGGGTATGGGGTACCATACAGAAAGTATTTCACTCTCTAAAAGAGACTCTCTTTAGAGAGTGAAAGGCATTTCACTCTCTAAAGCAGAAATTTCTTCCAACACCATTTCACAGTCCTCCATTCTGCATTTTCTGTAATATGTATTTAAACGTGCTCAATTTCCAAGGGTTTTCAGGCATGTTAGGTGTCACTGTGAGGTAAGGTAGGAACCACTGAGGGTGACAGCAATGATAATGTCGTTAAAAGGTCATTTAAGACAATGAAAAAAATGAAGCAGGACAGCATGTCAGCAGATTATTTTTTAACTGTGCTTGTGTGATAAAACTCTTGTAGTACATTGAAACAATCCTAGAATCGTTGAAGTTATTTACATAATAATTGAAGAATAGGAAATGTGAGTAATAATACCATAAAGCAACAATTTCTACATAAGGGTTGCAATTATTATTGTAGCCACATCATGATACATTGTATTAAACTTTCTCTGATGAGTTTCTTTTGAATGAAATTTCAATTGTAAATATATTCCAGTGGCAATTTTGTGTGTGCAGAGACCCTAGATTAACATTATACAAGTTGATTTTAAGTGTGATGATTGGGTATCAATATATTATTTTTTTCTCTTGAGGAACTTCAAGAATTCTTCTCTCCACTTCTGGGGAGAGGTTTAAAGAAAGGAGGTAGCAGAACACCTGTTTGAAATCGTTTGAAAAAATCTTGCATTTCAGTTAGCATTTACCCATTACTGGATAGCAAATTCAACTCCAAATCAAATTGATGCTTGTACATTTTTCTAGATGTGCTTATTTGAGAACTCACCTGTTAAAATAAAGTCAGTTTTGCAAATAAAAATGAACAAATTATATTTGGTTACAGAACCAACAGATGAAGCATAGAGTGAACTGTGCATGGAGAAATTCAAGCCATCCTCCAAAACTCATAGTAAGCTTTCATGTTCAGTAAATAAATATACATCATTATTCAAGATGGTGACAGGAAGAGTGGAATTTTGGAGTTTCTGTTAGACCATTTCAAATAAAACTGTTTGACATGGGGGTGTCATATGAAGCAATGCAGTAATGGTGACATGACACATTTGGTATTTCTGGACTTCTCAGATATGCTAGAAAGAACACTAATGTTAAAAAGGAAGAGATGAATTAGCTAAAACAGTGTCAAAGTTTTGACACTGTTTTGAATGTGTTGGTAAGTATCAATACTTAAAGTAAATACTTAAAATACTTAAATACTTAAATAAATACTTAAAGTAAATACTTACTGACTTGCCAAAACAAACAAACAAAAAAGATCAAAACAATGGTTTTATTTTGGTTCCGGTGTCTTTAAGAATCAAAGAGGCGATAGGCAAGTGATTTGTGGATGTAGTCCTGGCTTTCATGGTGGTAATACCTAGAAAATGATCTGTGTAATGTAAAGTTTCAAATACAGGGCAGGGTAACAGTATGCACAGAATAAATCTATTTCGATATAATGTACACAAATTTACAATGGATGACTGGCACATTTACAGCCCACATGTGCTCAGAGTTCACAGGATATATGAGGATCAAGGTCTTTTTTTTTTTTTCTGCAAAAAATGTACAAGTGCTGAACAAAATTAATATTTTTTCATATTCTTTAACAGGTTTCTTTGTACAGAGATAACACAAAAATAATTTATGTATATAGTGAATATTTGTAAGTGGCACAATTAAGAGTACACATGACAGAGCAGAAAAGCTGTTATGGAAAAGCTGATAGACAAAAAAAAAATATTGGTATTTTATGTTGGTTCAAAATCAAGAATTAAAGTGGTATTAGGTGAACATACTAGATATAATTGAACTATAGGGAAAGTGAAGGTAGATAGAGGTAACTTTTGATTCTGGAGTGCTCACTAAAACTGAAATCAATGTTGTTGTTGTTGTTGTTATAATGAGCAATAGTTTTTAATGTTCTTCAAGAATCACTGTATCTCTGTTTATTAATGGAGAACAATTGCATTATGCTTGCTGATTTTAGCCACATATTAAGCCTTCCTTCTGTTTAATATGTTAAACATATTAAAGCCTTCCTTCTGTTGTGTATCTAAAATTATCACATCTATCTCTGTTGACCTCAAAAAACCACTTTTCTGGAATCTACTTTCTGTTTAAGACACAAAGCATATCTAGTTTTTTGTCCCCTTGTCTTTGAACCTGTGTTCTGTATGTATCAGTTTATACAAGCCTCTTTGTCCTGCTGCTGGCAGCAGTGATGGATCTATATGACAGAGGATTGTGTTGAAGAATTCTGGCTCTGGATATCCAAAGGTTAGAGATTGTTTGAAATAAATCCTTTCATTTTCTCAGTTAATCAAATTGTTGCTGTTACCCTCATTTAAAAATGAATAATTGAATAAATAAATGCATACGTAATTCTGTCAGTAGTGTATCTTCTAGCATCTGATGTAGGCAAACTAACCCATCATCTCACCAGCTGAATAATTTTCCTAAGTAGAAAGCCTCTTTTAAAATTAATGACATGCTGCAACATGCACAGTACTAGGGAAAGGAAAGGAAATATTTGTAGTTTTTTTCTGCTGACTTCTGATCCTTGAAATGAAAAGCACTTTCCCCACCTGCTCAGATGCTCCTAACTCTTGGAAAAAAAAAAAGAAAAAAAAGAAAAAAAAAGTTGCTTTTCTTGGCAGAAATCAGTTTTAACAACATTAGATGATGCAGCTGTCTTCAAAATACAATGGCACACATAAGAGTCTGAAATACAAGCCCCAGAATTTCCTGTTTGCATTTTTTACAGACATTACTAAAGCTATGCTGATATCCATTGCATAGTCTTCTCTATGCTTTTCTTTTTTTCTTTTACTCCAAAAAAATACTGTTGAAAAGTCTTTTGAAAGTTCCCTGTTGACTAACGACAGGGTCCCTAAGTCATTCACAACTGTGTACTTCAAATGAGGCTTTTCAAAATATTGAAAAATTGGTTACAGATGGCTGCACACCCTGACAGTTGAAAATAAAACTCCCATACCAGTCATAACTAGAAATTCAATTTAGCTTATGCACAGTGAGAGGAACAAAATGCAGTTCCTTTCCAAAGAGGCAACAGTGCAGTGAGAACTTCTACAGTTGCCTTTCATGCGCTGATAATTAAAAAAAAAAAAAAAAATCACAACAAAATCCCTGACTGGAAAATACACACTCCATTTATAATTACCTATTTCAAAGCTGTAATTGAGCATTTCATTATAAAGATGCTAATCAATCCAGAACAATACTACTGGGACAGCACTCACATCCAGATACATAACAGTTATAATAACACTGCAGAAACTTTACCGGGTTATGATTAGTTGCTCAAGCATTTCTGTTGTGATCGATGAAACTCCCAGAAGGTGCATTAGAGTGTTCCATGTAGAACTTCTCTTCAGGCTCATCTCCTAGGCTTTGGTTGCAGTGAAAAAGTAGATGCTTTGTTGTCAGTATAAATAAGCAGAGTGTGCTCATTTAAAAACAAGCTGCATCAAGGAAGATTCTTAGGTAAACCAAGTAACTATCAAAGCAATGAAAGCAAAACATGAACTGTTTGTCTAGGTCATGTTTTTTTGTTGTTGTTTGTTTGTTTTGTGTAATTTTTTTTTTTTAATTTTGTTTGTTGTGTTCTTTTCTAACGAATCATTATTTGCAACTTCCTCTGAAATTTTCTGTTGAGGTTTTATTTAGAATTCTAGAATGCAAGTACCAGACACACAGCCTGGTAAATAAATATTAAAAAAACACTTCTACCACATCGGTAAATAGATAATAATAATAATAATAATAATAATAATAATAATAATAAAATAATTAAACCAAATCAGCAAAATACTATTGCTTCCCATTGTGTACAACCTGTAATATAATATGGATATGCTTAGGAAATATCCAAAAAAAAGATTTATACAAATAACTCTAGATATACTAAATAATACGTAAAAATTGATGAGATGTATCTTATAAATCTCACAGAGTTTACAAGAGCTTCCATAACTGCTCTATTTATTTCTTATGATGGTTGAGTTCTCTTTTGCTTAAAAATATTAATGTTTTGTATAATATTAAAATCTTCTGATATATTTTTATTCACAATTTTTCTGCAATCACTATTTATTTTTCTGCTGTTTTTTAACAACAACAACAAAATAAGTTCTTCTTTTATGCTCTCTAGCTACTGTTCCAGGCTGAATCACTGTCTGACTTTGTATATCTTTAAATAAGATGGTTTGGAAGAACATTTTGACAATGGATTACTTCTGTGAAAAGTCTCTCAGCTTTCAGTTCACCAATCTATTCTTTTTCTTTTTTTCCCCTTTTTATTTTTCCTTCTTTCTTTCTTTCTTTCTTTCTTTCTTTCTTTCTTTCTTTCTTTC
>CM021763.1:31832635-31876922 GCA_011075105.1 Heteronetta atricapilla | reverse complement strand
ATGCATGACAAAAAATAATGGTGTGCACCAACCTGTGGTAAATGCCCCTTAAAATGAGCTGAAGCAAGTTCAGAAGGTTTTGTTATTTATGTTTGTAAATGTCATGATGAAGTTACATTTCTATAACTATTAGTCAGATTTTTTTTTTTTTTTTTTTAATTTTTTAATTGTTAGATTTAAATTCCAAGTTTTTTTTAAAAAGTGAATGAGAAACTTGAAGGTGACCAGAGGCATTATCCTTCTCACTAGTTAGAAATATTAAAAGCACATCATTAGAAGCACATTTAGGCCATTGGTGGCTGACCTTTAGTGTGCAGTGGTGCAAAGTAGTCAATTAATTATGTTTGTGAAGAAAGTGAGTGATGGTAAGAAACTGAAAGTACTGATAAAAACGGTAAGGCTGCTGAAAATTGTAGGATAGAAAAAAAGTAGTATCTGTGAAGTTCTCTACAAATACAAAATAATATTTGAATTGGAATTTAATTTTAATATTGTGATGTTTCCCAGTAATGAGTCATCAGTTTATGTTGCTTAAAAAAAAAAGAAAAAATGACAGATGTATTTTTCTGTTCATCTTACTTATCTTAGTAACTGATGGTTATCCAGAGTGCAAAAGAAAGGGTTCCTATAAAAATTTCTTAATTACAAAAGAGAAAGAAGAATAAACTGCACAAGTAATCTAGATTTCAGTGAAGATTACTCCTAGTAAGTAAATTAAAGTCTCAAGATCAGATGCTGTGAAAAAGTTTCAGAAATGCATATAACCAAAATGTCAAATAAAATTAGAAATGCAAATTTTCTAAACCTATTTAAAAATATAAATATTTTTTAATAAAGACAAATATTTGATATCTATAGTAGAGATACACTAAAGTACTAAAGTCATATTTATTAGGTTAATATCTCTGCAATAGGTTCAATAGGTTCATAATTCAAGAAGCTTTTTAAAATTATTTTTTATTTTATTTTATTTTTCCTCAGAAAAGGCAAAGCTTGCGGGGACTGGAAAGATCTTTACTACTCTAATGGATATGTATTTAATACAGATTTTATTCTATAAAAGCACATAGATTAAAAAGTTTGTACAATGAGTGCTTGCAAATCTTACAAATCTTACAAATACACTTAGCCTCAATTCCTACAATGTAATATGTCAACAGACAAATTTGAGTATGTGATAGTAATAGAAATGTCACCAAATTTCATGCAGGTTTGTTTTCCAGTTTTTCTCATCGAATGAGTTAAAATGCTGACAGGATCTTGTATTATTCTATTCTAGGAAAAACTTTATTCAAAGAGCATTTGAGCATACTCAAATATGTGAATTCTTCCTCTTTCTTTAAGAAAACATTTCTTATATTCTAATATAAAGACATTATTTTATCACATTAGTAGGTAGAATTCACTAGAAGAAATATTTTCCATTGCAATACATATGTTTGTTATTCGTGTGTGGCCTCCTGACTTCTGTTTCAGCTACTATGTTCTTTATAAAAATAGGATTAAATGAATTGTAAATGAGCCATTGTGATTGAAGTCTCATCTGAATGTTAAAGATATTTCAAGAAAAAAAAATAAAAAGACTACTAAAATAGTGATTAAACTTGAAAAAAATACAGTAATATTGTAGCTGCCTTCCTTCAAGTCATATCAAAGAATACATACATCTTATTGCTTTCAGGTTTTTTCAGAACTTTAGTACAGCTTCTGCCATCTCTTTATCTTTCTTTTGTTTTTCCTTTGTTGGATTAGGTCAAAATGTATTACAAATAACCTCTTTTTCATGTAAGAGACATGGTTTAGTAACTACTTAGTTCAGCTGTTCAGCATCTGTCTTCTAGGCACAGAGTGGCACTGTTAGGTTTCATAAAAGAAATAAAGGATACTTTTACAGTTTATCTGAACTTAATTTTAATTTTTACACATTCATTCAGTGACAAATTGATTGGACATGAGATAACTAATGTTCAAAGGTCATCATTGAATGAAAAGATCAATGAAATGAATGAATGAAAATGAATGAATGAAAAGCTTGTATCAGATGATACAAGCAGCATTTTCTTTTTGTTCACTGCCATCCATTTTACTTCCGTGCTTTTATGGTATGACAGCTGTAACTGCCTTCATTTACTGCATGAAAAAATTGGTGCATGCATCTCTTTCCTACACTGATAATGGATTGCAGTCCTTGGATTTGTATCCTTGAAGAGCAACCCAAGCTGCCATGTATGAAGAAAAGTCTGTGGATCAGTCAACTGTTTCTATTCTTTTATTTTCATCTGGGTTCTAATGTACTAGAATCCTTTTGGTCAACATCCCTCTGAGATAAGAAGTCCAGAACAATGTCTGTTGAAAAAGACAACAGACATTGTCTTAGCTGAGTCATACCTCTGTAGATTGTCAGGCAAATGCTGTTTTCTAATAGACAGAGTGATATCACTAGCAAATATCAATATATCAATATATCAAATATCAACATATCAAATACCAAATATCAATAGCAAATGAAGCATGAGCAAGCAAAAATTTTATGATCAGGAGAAACCTCTGTAATAGCATTTTTAACATAAATCTACTAAGTAGAGGTTTAAGCTATCCATATATAAAAACATTTATGTATACAGAAAAATCAGAGTTTATTCTTTGATCTAAATTTATTCTGATCTAAATTATTAAATTTATGTAAGGTTTCTAGATAGTGGACTGTATTTTACTGGACTTGAAAATGATAAGTTGGTAAATTGGTTTGCTTATTTTATAACCAGTTGGTCTGTGCCTTCTGCTTATTGATATGTTTATCATTTGAATAAATCTTCTTCACTCACATTTACCTATTTTTCCAGTGTACGTACTAATAGACTCTCAGCCTTTTATTTTGTGAGATTGGCATATTGAGTCTCTTCTGTACCTTTTCCATTTGAAATATACTTTTCTTGTCCATGGATTAATCAAATCTATGTAAAGCTCAAGATGTGATATTGTCACAGACTGTATTTATGATGTCATTAACATAAGTTCTCCAACTATATCAAGAAAATAAGTCCTCTCTCTTTCTAGAAAATTCTTGGCCTTTGAAGTAGCTGAATTTTGTTGTCTCTTTATAATAATTCAATGACTAATTAATATACATGTGTTTTTCTGCTGGATATCCTAGCTGCCTTTTCTAATACTTTTTAAGCAGTTTACCTTGTACCTCTTATAACCAAGTCAACCTGTTTCTGTAATTCTAGTCCACTGGATCTAATTCCTTTAATATGATATTCATTATATTGATTCAGCACCTCCTACCATAATGGAAGGCAATCTCTTTTAGCTTTGTATGCTCATTAACACATTTCATAAGCATAATTATGTGTTGAGTTTTTTGTTTGTTTCTTTTGTTTTTCAGTATAGTGAATGATTTAAATTCTTAAAATCCCAAAGCTGATTCTGTAAGAATAGTGGCTTTATATATGTACATTTTTCATTTTTTTAAGCTTAACTCAGTTTAGTAAACTAAGTTTAGTATCTCGTGTTCTATAATTCTTACAATAATTAAAATTTGTTTAAATTTTAAATACTGATTTCTCATGTCATGCTGTCATATGTATCAGTGGTATCACAGTACTAGTAGATTAGTTACATCTTTTTCCATGTCTTAAAAATCCTTTTATCAAGGAAAAATAAGAGAATCATTTATCTTAGTGTGATTCTGATCAATCTCCATTGTAATTTACCCTGTTTGCATTTTTCTTTGAGTCTTTGTTCTTTATTTCAAAGCTCAGCAGCAGTTGTATTGTGTTTATGTGATTCCATACAGCATGGAATCAGCATGGTAATGACATATGCAGTGTTCTTTCTTATTTGCACTGATAGTTACATTAAGTTGAATGTTTAATTGCTATTCAAATTCTCCTGGCAATGTTGTGACAATAGCTTTTATTATGTTTTAGATAATGAAGCTGTCTTGGTATTATTGCAAAAGGATATAGTGTAGGAATTTTACTTTTTTTTTTTTTTTTTACTTTTTTTTTTTCTTAATCTACCTGATTTCCTTAGGTATTTTCTACTACCAGACATTATAGACCAAGGCTCTTGGTCAGCAGGGAATACGTGACATGGCTTTAAAGAATGCAGTTTTACATCTTAACTTGCAATTACTAGCTGAATATAGGCTGTTGCATAAATCTGTATTTGAGAAGTCCCACTGAATTCGGTAGAACTAAAATCTGCTTCATGTTAATCTTTCCAAATGTTTCACAGAATTATGCCAATATCTGGTACAACAGGCTGAGGGGGGACCTCATCACGGTCTACAACTTCCTCATGAGAGGGAGTAGAGAGGCAGGTGACCCATTCTCCATAAACACCAGTGACAGGGCCCACAGGAACAGGGTTAAACTGAGGCAGGGGAAGTTCAGACTGGACATTAGGAGAAGGTTCTTCACTGAGAGTGAGGTTGTGAACTGGAATAGGCTCCCCAGTGAAATACTCACTTCACCAAACCTGTCTGAATTTTAGACGCAATAGGACTGTGCACTTAGTCTAAACTTTTGGGTAGACTTGTGTGGTGCCAGGAGTTGGACTTGATGATCCTTATAGATCACTTCCTACTCATGATATTCTGTGATTCTATTCTATGATTCTAACAGAAGGAATCCTGTGGAATATCTCTAGTAGTTATTGATGTTTGTCTAGAACATGTAAAGATTATTGTAGCATCTACATTCTTTATACTGGCATACATATGTACTCTGACAGAATTTTAATGTCTCATTACAGACAGGACTGGAAAAATAGTCCATGTAGTTCAGATGTTCAGAATAATGTTGTTTAGAAAATTGAATAGTTACGTTTAAAAAGGAAAACATGGATTTAGTTTATTATTATTATTATTATTATTATTTAATCAGGATTTTAGTTTTGTAAGAATTAAACCAGATTTATGTCTCAGTTAGTTGTATTGTTATTTATAAGTCACTTTCTACTTTAGTTTTCATTGTATCATCAAAATCTTTGTAAATAAACCAGGTCTAAAGATTCAAGAGAAGTATTTAGATTTCCAAGAAGTACTCAGGCCTTGGAAGAAAAATGTCAGAGTGTTTTTTTCATGTCTTATCTTAAGAAAGCACTTTCTAAATGTTCTTTTGCACACACAATTTGAAGCACTAAACATTTTTCTAAGATTTTAGAAGCAATGTCCGTTAGCTGCCAATACCAAATCTTAACCTTAATTGTAATTTTAGTGTTGCCATGTAAAGTCAAGGACTGGAGTTCTTATGCTACATGTCTCTGTACTGCCTGTACTCTGGAGAGTGAAAGGAAATGTTTCAGAACAGTAACTAACATTGCAAAGTGTTAGCTGGTTCTTTGGAGAATTGTACATAATAGACAGCTCTTCACAGAGCAACAGAGCAGTCACCATTAAAGTGCTACCTAGTAATAATTTTATTATGTGAAGATCTATAGTCTTTCTCTGTGCTGTATCACAAAAAGCTTTTTTTTTTTTTTTTTTTTTTTTGTGTGTGTGTGTTGTGTGATTTTTTAAGAAAAGCTTCTGATAAGAGTTTTATCTATGTAACTTTTGCAGTTTTATAAGCATGGTCATCCTAAGAAGCTTAAAAATGTCACCACTCCAATTAGCACTTGAGACTGATGACAACTTATATCAAAGCATATGTAGACCATCTGATCAAAGTTTTTTGGGTCTAAAATATTTGTCAGATGGCCACAGGATATACCGAGGGCTTAAAATATCAATAAAAGATTGGGAATTTCAAAGCAAGTCAAACACTTGAGCTGACTTTTTGAATGCCGTAACATTTGTTTTGAGTTTATGGACACTTTGTAGATTCCTTGTCTAGGTCAATCTGAAAATCTCTTGGCTTATGATGAAGTGCTAAGCATAGCTTCAATTATTATTTTTTTTATTTTTTTCCCCATTTTGGCCTGCTCAATACTTTAAATATAGATTGTGTATTCAAATTGGATATTTTCACCAAAAGGGCAGTCAGGCACTGGAACAAGCTCCTGAGGAAAGTGGTCATGGCACGGAGCCTACAGAGCTCAAGAAGCATTTTGACAATGCTTACAGACAAATGATTTGATTGCACGGTCCTCTGAGAAGCTGGGGCATACTGATTCTTGTGGGTTGCTCAGGATATTCTATGATTCTATAATTCTATGATACTATGATGTACTGGGTCTGGCTGGGACTTTCCCTGCAGCACCTCATACAGTGCTATGCTCTGCACTTGTAGCTAAAACAGCAGTGGTATCACACTGGTGTTGTATCTGCTGCTGAGAAGTGCTGGCACTTCTCTAGGACTTTCTCTAGCCCTCCTAGGGGGTGGGCAAAAAAGTGAGAAACATCATCAGGGCAGCTGACCCAAACCAACCAAAGGGATATTCCATACCATATGATGTCACACTCAGCAATAAAAGGTGGAAAAGGGAAGAAGGGGGGAGGGGTGGGCTCTCTTTGCGATAACGTCTGTCCTCCTCCCGAACACCGGCTATGTGCGTTGAGGCCCTGCTTCAGGGATGTGGTCAAGACTCGCTTATTTGTGGGAAGTAGAGAGTAATTTTTTTCCCTCTGCCTTCACTTGTTTTGTTTTGTTATTCCCTTTCCCCCTTCCTCCTCCCCTTTTCCTTTTTCCCTTTAGTTGAATTGTTTAATTAATAATAATATTTATAATAATTAATAATAATATTTCCTTAATAATATATTTTTCTCTTTATTAAAATTATCCTTATCTCAACCCGTGAGTTGTTTTTTCCTTTACTTCTTCCCCTCCTCATCTGAGGAGGGGGAGTGAGAGAGCGGTTGTGGTGTTGCCTAACATGGTCAAACCACCACATATGATTAGTGTGAACTTCTCTCCTATGATTTTATTTATTCTACCTTCTAGCATTCAGACCTACTAAAGTTCCTAGGAATAAATGATTTTCAGTTTTGATATATAGCCTTCTTTCTCCTTGTAAAACAGTACATGTTACTAGTGTTCTAGTTACTAGTTTTTAGTATTCTTTATTTTTTCAAAGACCCTTCAATGAAAGCACAGGTTCAGTCACTGTTTGCTTGTCTCTACTTTCTTCAGTCCACTCAATTTCCTTTATTCCATATTATTTTTGAACTCAGCTTGTGCATACCATGGATTCTCTATTTAATGATTTACATCTTCTTTCAGGCTAAACTGATGTTAAAATGTACAGATAAATGTTTTGCTATGAGTATATATGTGCAGTTTCATTCTCCCCTGAAATGCATCATCATATTTATAAAGCATGGTAACAATTTAATATTCTAAACTCAGAACAAAATCAATTGAGGCCAAAAATTGGAAGAGAATTATGAAGTCTTGAAAGACTTTTGGCAAGATATGAGGTCTGCCATTCTTACATTTGCAAGAGAAAGAGACCTGTAATATTTTTGTCTCAATTGAAAGCTGGAGCTGCCTGTATTGCAAAGGAAGTCAGTTTATGCAGCTACCTCTTTTAATTTCTTATGTTGGTTTTTTTTGTTTATTTTTTTTTGTTTGTTTGTTTTTTAATAGATACTGCATGAGCCTAAACTTACCACTAATAGATATTCTAAGGATTCAGTCAGATCATTACTTGCAAAGTGTGTTTACATGTTTTGCTTAACATTTTTTGTACTTACTCTAGGAGATGTAATCACACACAAAATAACAAAAGCAATAAAAAGGAGTACTTCTTACAATCTTAAATTTCTTCTCACCATTATCAGGTGAAATAATTTACATCAGTTACAGAACGTTATTTGTTATATAGAGTTATTTACATTTTGGTCTTCAAATTCAAGTGTGATTTATACCCTTTGTGTTTCGTAGGAAGCACGGCAATCTCTTAAAACTATAGTCTTAGTTTTATGTTAAATCAATTTCTTGTCATTTTTTAATTTCTACTGTTTAAGAAATTCATTTTACAATTTTATTTTATTTCATTATTAATAAAGGGGATTCATTTAAACAGTCATATATATGCACAGCACAAATACAGGCTGGGTGAAGAATGGATTGAGAGCAGCTTTGAGGAGGAGGACTTGGGAATGTTGGTTGATGAGTGTCCCAACATGAGCCAGCAATGTGTGCTTGCGTACCAGAAAGGCTGTGTCAAAAGAAGTGTGGCCAGCAGGTCGAGGGAAGTGATTCTCCCCATGTGCTCTGCTCTTGTGATACCTCTCCTGGAGTGCTGCATTCAGCTCTGTGGCCCCCAGCACAAGAACTACATGGACATACTTGAGCAAGTCCCGAGGAGGGCCACAAGGATGACCAGAGGGCTAGAGCACCTCTCCTACCCAGATCCCTGGAAATGTTCAAGGCCAGGTTGGATGGGGCTTCGAGCAACCTGGTCTAGTGGAAGGTGTCCCTGCCCAGGGCAAGGGTGTTGGAATTAAATGATTTTTAATGTCACTTCAAAGCCAAATCATTCTATAGTTCTATGATTCTATGATTCTATTTTGGATAGAATAGGTATCTATGCAAATAGATGTATATAGAAATATTACGAAATACTTCTTATAAAACTCTACTAACAAGGTAAGTAAATTGTTTTTGAGAATCAAGGATTTGGGAAGCACTCTGTGCTAAGCTATTGGCAATGTTAAATTATACTAATTCTGATACTACTTGATTTAAATTTGTTTGAAAATTCTTTAAAGCTCATTTAAAGAATTTAAAGAATTTAAAGAAAGAAAGATTCAAAGAATTCAAAATTCAAAGAATTCAAATTCAAAGAATGTAACCATTCTTTGCTAAAAATTTATAATAAAAGAGACAGCTGTTAGTCACTATTATCTTATATTATTTATATTACTGTAAATGTCATGGAATATTTAGGCAAAGAGATCTTAAAAAAAAAAAATAAAAATCCAAAGCGGACTTTGGAAACAACTGCTCTTTCTCTTCTGCCCATTTATCTTTGTATTTATTTATTTATAAGTTTTGTAAATTTTCATCCTTTGAATAAAATTATTCATTTAGCACTTATAAAATATGCACAGTTTAAATCAATCTCTAACTAGTAGAAATGCACCTTAATATCAGCTTCTGTAGCTCTGTCTCTTTCCTCAAGCTCATTACTGCTAGCTGATCAGAGAAGGGTTGCTGAATTAGTGTTACTTGACATCTGACTTTTAGATGATTATAAGAAAATAAAAAACAACAAATCAAACAAAACATCCCTGCAAACAACTCCGTGCTTACATTGTCTAAGTAAAAATTCCTGTTTCCTTGTTCTGAAGTTTGTAGTTTCATTGTTCTAATGATATTTCAGTTATTTCTGAGTCTTTTCCTGTAAAATTCATCATTCAGACTTTGTTTTTTGTTCTTTTTTTTTTTTAACATAATAAAAAACAAAAAGCAAAGAATCAGGAATACTTGTACACAAATTCCCAGAATTTTTACTTAATGGGTCTCTGGAGAGCTCCTTTTTATTCATTTTGTTTCAAAACCTATTCATATATATATATATATTTATATTTATATTTATATTTATATTTATATTTATATTTATATTTATATATATGAGAATATATATATTCACAAATACATATATATAAAGGCAGCTTATCAGGCTTATTAAAATGGTTTTTCATTTTCATATATACATTCTCTGTTTCCATTATCATTATTTTCCTTCTTCTAGTCATTCCCTGCATTCCATTTCTGTTATCTTCACAGTCTAGAAATGCTTTTCCTTGTGAAATTCAAATATAGGTGTAACTGTAAGTGCTTAGGTTGGTGTCATGCAAAGTGTTACAGATGTTTTCTTCCAAGCTATTGAAAATAAAAGTAATAAAGTCCTGAGGAGTAGCTGTTGCTGAAGGTTTACTTACAGTATACAGAAGTATTTTCTCTGATTTAATGACATATTTTTAGTGTTAATAAATCGGTGTTTATGACAGTCTTAACATTTGTATATTAATTGTCCACAGAGTACTGTAAAATTCTCAGAATGAAAACACTCATTTTAAATGGTTTGAATTAAGTTATCATTCACAAGAGCTCTTTAGTGTAACAGCATTTCCTAACCCTCAAATCAAAACACAGCATAAATCTCAATTACAATCTAAAATTGTTGACTGTTGATTGAAACATTTCAGGTCCATCTCATAGGACAGATTCCTCCACCCCCATGTTGCTAGCACTTTTCTCCTTGATGTGATTGTGATCATTCTTTATAAAAGTCTTTGGCAAAATCCTATGAAGGCATATTTTCTCTTCACATTTCATTCTGGTTTAGTGAAATAAAAAGTTTTAGCTAGCTCAAAATAATTTTGTTTCTGTTCTCTTGATTTTAGCAACGAAAGAAAAATGACAAGGATGTATTTTTGCCTCTGAATGCTGAACAAATGTAAACTCTAATAGTTATTCTCTGTTTCTCACTCAACCTGTCAACAATGGAAAATAGAATGTGTACTAACGATATATATATATATATATCACTAGAAATTTAAATATACACATATATATATATGACCAGAACAGTATCTTTCTATAAGTGTGATGAAACTTAATTGATAATCCTTCATATGATTCATATATAATTGCATTAACTATCTGGACTCTATATTCAGTCTTCTTCCATGAGTAGTTCTATTGATAGGTGGTTTGTAAGGAAATCTTGTAACATTCTGGATTAGGGAAATTGAAAATTATTAATAAAATTCCATATTTTTGGAATTACTATATGTATACATGGATATTTCTGTTAGATCAAGTGTTTTTTGAACCTTTATTTCTTTAAATGGGCATATTTTTCTTTATAAAAGCTTGTTTTAACAGAATTGTTTTACTGTGAAGAGCTGTACTGAAGTTTCTGACAAAAAAGAGTGTGGGGAAGTATTGCATGGAGGGCATGCGGATGCTTGTGGATCCTTTCACCAATGTTTATATTATGTAGATTTTGATGTAATGGCTAAGGGGGGTTAGGAAGGCTTTTTTTTCTTACTAAAATTTGACTTGCAAATTTATTTTCTAAATCAGTAATATAACAAGGACTTAAGGAAACAAAGCACTGTTTCACTTTTTACCACAGAAACTAATGGCTTTTCTCTCAGAATTTATATCAGGAGTTATCACAGCAAACTTAATCATGTCTGACAATAATAAAGTTTAATTGAAAAATAAATAAAGTTAGAGATCAGTGGTAAAATCGTAAAATACTATAAAATACTATTTTTAACTGACTAACCTGTCACTGGTGATCACTTTAGGTAATTATTTTAATAGGTATCTTTTAAAGAATGGCATATAGAGCATATAGAATTACATAACATTTTTGCATATTTGAATTTAAGACCAAGACTTTGCAAGGATTTGCATTGTGTTATTAAACTCTATTTAATTCATAATTACTGTTATACCTCATGAATTTTGAGCAGTCTATGATATTCTTAAGAGAACCAACTAAATCCTACCAACTGTAGACAGTGATTAATGCAGTGAGCAAGTAAAGCACAGCATGCATGAAAGAAGAACATAGCAAGGACAAAGGCAAACAAAACGATGATTGTAGCAAGACTGGATTCCCATGAGGAGTAGTATCATAATATTCTCCCTCTCTCTCTATCTCTCTCTCTATTTCTCTCTCTATTTTTTTTCAAGGCTATGTTTATTTGTTCCCAGATTCTCAGATAGACCAACTGCCTCCTTTGAAAATGCAATGCATTTCATAGCAGACAAAGTTTTAGATGTAATCGTAAGATAGTGCTTTTACAACAATGTATATTTTTGTATCTATTGGCATGCTGCATTGTTTTTATTGGTCCTAAGAAGTATTCATTAAAATCAAAAAATTCAATCTGAAAGTTGTTGATCTTATCACTGTATTGTTTTGAATTCTGGTAGGGTGTTGGATTTGTCCCATCCTTACTTGATCATGAATGTTTTGAATTAAAATACAACTCAAATATAAGAGTTCAATCAGAAAATCATTAAGGCTTGATCATGGAAGTGATGAAAGTAAATTGCTGTTATCAGACAATAATAAAATATTGTTAACATAAATCAGTATGAGTTAACGTGTTCACAGCAAATGTGTTATTCTGTGTAAAATAATGACAGTCTGTGTTTTAAAAATTGAAACTATATCTGTGGCAATTCAGAGAAGAAATGTACAGTAACAAGTAATAGCCATAGTTTTCTGTTTGAATAGTGATCATCACTTTGTCTTTATTTTGAGGAAAATTATTACAAATTGTTATCTCTTCTTTCTATTGATGAAAAATGTAAAAGTAAATTAAAATAAATTAAGAAAATCCAGTGATAATAATAGGTAGAATCATTTCATCTTACAGGAAATAAATTATTAAGATACTCTTTGCATTTGGATGTTGCACCAAAATTCAGGTAGCATGTTTGTAGTTGAGCCACAGTTAATTGGATTGGAATTGGACAAACCTAAAAAATATATTTGGTACACTAAGAATATTTATTTATTTACAAAGCTAAATAAAACTTAACTTTCTTACTAAATTAGATCATAAATAACATCTACTTGCTAGTGAGAAGATATGCTGTAGAACACTGTGGTGTAGTCTTTAGAAATCCTGTCTGAACCTTCATGCTACTGACAGTCATACAGTGAGCTGCAAACAGTTATTACAGTCATACATAGTCTTTGGCTAAAGTTTTGATAATCCATGCATTTTCTTCTTCTTCTTCTTCTTCTTCTTGCCATAGCACTTGCACCAAATCTTATATTTTGAGAGGAAATTATTTCTGTTTTCATTTCAACCTACGTGAACTTACATCAAACTTCAGAAGATATTAGATCATTAAGTAAACACATATTCCTCCTGAAGCCTGCCGACACAGAAAAATAATTTCATCTCTATGTTCATTATCATATCATGACTACTGCTACTGTCATTATAGTGTGTGGGGTGAATAATTCTTTTTAGTGAAATGCAATGTAGCAAACAAATTATCTCAGTGCCTAAAGAAAGTGTTGAGAAAAAAATGGTTCTTGTTCTATTTTAATCCTTCACCTCTGGTTGCATACATGTCATAAACAGTTAATGAACATATTTTCATTATACAAATAAATTGCAATAATGGTCATATTAAAATAATTCACTGAATGTGTACAGATAAATGTCAGCAGCTGTGAGTCAATTGTAATGTTCGTTTCCTGCTCATGTGGTTAGATTTGAATTTGTCATCTGAGAGAGGACATCTTCTGTGCATACCAGACTGTGTCTAGCTCAGTATGTCCCCTCAGACTATTCTCTGCCTGTATTTTGTAATGCAGATGTATAGATACGGAAATGCCTATAGATACATTGTAATGTGCATATGTGTATATATGTACATGTATATCCTGAGTTGGAAGAGACCCACAAAGATCCAACTCCAGGCTACACACAGGACCATCTGAAAATCAAATCATACCTTTGAGAGCATTGTTCAGATGCTTCTTGAACTCCTATAGGCATAGAATCATAGAATCTTAGAATATCCCAAATTGGAAATGACCCATAAGGATCATCAGGTTCAACTCCTGGCACCATGCAGGTATACTGAAATATTCAGACCATGTGACTAAGCACAGTTCAAACACTTCTTAAACTCCAACAGGCTTGGTGCAGTGACTATTTCCCTGGGGAGCCTGTTCCAGTGTGTGTGACAACCCTGTCAGTGGAGAACCTCTTCCTGATGTCTAGCCTAAACCTCCCCTGCCTCAGCTTGACAACATTATGGGGGGTCCTATCACTGGTGACTAAAGAGAATGAGTCGGTGCGTTCCCCTCCACTGCCCCTCATGAGGAAGCTGTCGACTGTGATGAGGTCTTCCCTCAGCCTCCTCTTTTCCAGGCTGAACAGGTCAAGTGACCTCAGCCGCTCTTCTTACGTCTTGCTCTCTAGGTCCTTCACCACTTTTGTAGCCCTTCTCTGGACACTCTCCAACAGTTTTACGTCCTTTTTGTACTGTAGTGCCCAGAACTGCACACAGTACTCGAGGTGAGGCCGCACCAGCGCAAAGTAGAGAGGAGCAATCACTTCCCTTGACCATCTAGCAAAGCCATACTTGATGCATCCCAGGATACAGTTGGCCCTCCTGGCTGCCAGGGCACACTGCTGGCTCATATTCAACTTGCTATAACCTCCAGATCCCTCTCTGCGGGGCATCTCTCCAGCATCTCGTCACCCAGTCTATATGTATAGCCAGGGTTGCCCCGTCCCAGGTGCAGGACCCAGGACTTGCTTTTATTAAACTTCATGTGGCTGGTGATCGCCTGGCTCTCCAATCTGTCCAGGTCTCTCTGCAAGGCCTTTCCACCCTCCACAGAGTCAACAGCTCCTCCAAGAGTACTGACATTGGCAAATTTGCTCAAAACACTTTCTAGTCCTACATCCAAATCGTTCATAAAATTATTGAAGAGGACTGGCTCTAAAAAGAAGCCCTGGGGGATCCCACTGGTGACCATCCACCAGCCTGATGTAGCCCCATTTACCATAACCCTTTGAGCCCTGCCTGTCAGCCAATTGCTCACCCATCGCATGATGTTTTTGTTTAGCAGTATGCTGGACATTTTGTCCAGTAGGGTCCTATGGGAAACTGTATCAATCCAAAAAGATCGCATCAGCTGCTTTTCCTTGATCGATTAGATGGGTAATGGCTTGCTGCTGTGACCACTTCCCAGGGGAGCCTGTTCCAGTGCCCAGCTACCACCTCAGTGAAGACAGAATTATAGCATCATTTAAATGTTTTGGTTGAAAGCGACCTTAAAGATCATCTAGTTAACTGTATGAAGTTCAACAAGGCCAAGTGCCGGGTCCTGCACCTGGAATGCAACAACCCCAAGCAGAGCTACAGGCTGGGAGATGAGTGGTTGGAAAGCTGCCTGGCAGAGAAGGACCTGGGAGTTCTGGTTGACAGTCAGACAAATAGGAGCCAGTAGTGTTCTCAGGCAGCCAAGAAGGCCAACAGCATCCTGGCTTGTATAAGACACAGTGTGGCCAGCAGGCCCAGGGAAGTGATTGTCCCCCTCGATTGTACTCGGCTGTGGTGAGGCCACACCTCAAGTACTGTGTTCAGTTTTGGTCCCCTCACTAAAAGGACATGGAGTTGCTCAAGCGAGTCCAGAGAAGGGCAATGAAGCTGGTGAGGTGTCTAGAGAACAAGTCTTATAAGGAGTGGCTGAGGGAGCTGGGACTGTTCAGCATGGAGAAGAGGAGGCTCAGGGGTGGCTTTATCACACTCTACAGGTACCTTAAAGGAGGCTGTAGTGAGGTGGGGGTTGGTCTATTCTCCCATCTGCCTGGTGACAGGATGAGGGAGAATGTGCTAAAGTTGCATCAGGGGAGGTTTAGGTTGGATATTAGGAAGAACTTCTTTACTGAAAGGGTTGTTAGGCACTGGATTAGGCTGCTCAGAGACGTGGTTGAGTCACCATCCCTGAAGGTCTTTAAAAGACATTTAGATATAGAGCTTAGTGATATGGTTTAGTGGAGGACTTGTTAGTGTTAGGTCACAGGTTGGACTCAGTGATCTTGGAGTTCTCTTCCAACCTAGATGATTCTGTTATTCTGCGATTCTGTGGTAGTTCTACCCTCCCTGCCATGTACAGGGACACCTTCCACTAGACCAGGTTGCCCAAGGCACCATCCAGCCTGGCCCTGAACACTTCCAGGGATGGAGCATCCACAACTTCTCTGTGCAACCTGTTCCAGTGCCTTACCACCCTCTGACAAAGAATTTCTTCCAAATATCTAATCTAAATCTACCCTCTTTTAGTTTAAAATCATTACTCCTTGTCCTACCACTACAAACTTTCCTGTAGGCCTCCTTTAGGTACTGTAGGGTGGTTTTAAGGTCTCCCTGGAGCCTTCTCTTCTCCAGACTGAGCAACCCCAACTCCTTCAACGTGTCTTCATAGAATTGCTCCAGACCCCTGGATCATCTTTGTGGGCTTCCTCTGGACTTGCTCTGATATGTCCATGTCCTTCTTGTGCTGGGGGTCCCAGAGCTATACTCCAGGTGGGGGTCTTTTGAGACCTTGACCTGCTGGCCACAATTCTTTTGATGCAGCTGAGGATACGGTTGGCTTTCTAGGCTGCAAACACACATGGCCAGCTCATGTTGAGTGTCTTACCAAGCAGCATGTACAAGTTTTCCTGCTCAGAGCTGCTCTCAATCCATTCTCTCATCAGCCTGTATGTGTACTTAGGATTGCCCAAGGTGCAGGACCTTGCACTTGGCCTTGCAGAACTTCATGAATTTCATACAGGCCCACCTCTCAAACCTGTCAAGGTCCCTCTGGATAGCATCCCTTCCCTCCATTGTGTCAACCACTCCACACAGCTTGGTGTCATCAGCAAACTTGCTGAGGGTGCACTTGATCCATGTCACTGACATGTTAAACAGTGCTGGTCCCAGTACTAACCTCTGAGAAACACCAGTTGTTACTGATTTCCACCTGGACATTGAACCATTGACTACAACTCTTTGAGTGTGAACATCCAGCCAATTCCTTACCCACCAACTGTTCCATCAATCAAATCCATGCCTCTCCTTTTCCTAACATCCAGCCTCAACTTCCCCTGACACAGCTTCATGTCCTATCACTGTACACCAGAGAGAAGAGGTCAGCACCTGCCCCTACACTTGCTATCATGAGGAAGCTGTAGGTTGCAACGAGGTCTATCTTTAATCGCCTTTTCTCTAGGCTGAACAACCTATTGACTTCAGCCACTCCTCATACATCTTGCTGTCTAGACCCTTCACCATTTTCATAGCCTTCTTTTGGATGCTATGTAATAGTTTTATGTTTTTCTCATATTGTGGTGTCCAAAACTGTACACAGTACTTCAGGTAAGGCCACACCAGTGTAGAGCACAGCCGGACAGTCCCTTCCCTCAACTGGCAAGCAATTTTGTGCTTGATGTATTGCAGAATACAGTTGGCACTTTTGGATGCTAGGGCACACTGTTGGCTCATATTCAAGTTGATGTTGACCAAAACCCCCAGAACCCTTTTTGCAGGGCTGCTCTCCAGCCTGTTTTTCCTCAGTCTATGCCCTCTACCAGCTGCAGAAACTGCAGCAAACTGACACTTGCTCTTGTTAGACTTCGTGCAGTTGGTGATTGCCCAGCCATCTAATTTGTCAAGATCTCCCTGCAAGGCCTCTCTACCCTCAGTGGAGTCAATGGCTCCTCACAGTTCAGTGTCATCCACAAACTTACTTAGAATACTTTCAAGCCCTGTATCCAAGTCATTTGTGAAAATGTTATAGAGATCTATTCCTAAAATGGAGCCCTGAAGAACTCCACTAGTGAGTGGCCACCAGCCAGGTGTAGCCCCATTTAGTATAATAAGCCTTGGAGCCTGACCCAGCAGCCAGTTCACCCATCACATTATGTTTTTGCTTAGCTGTGTGCTGGACTTTTTTAATTTCTTCATTTTATTTTATTATTATTATTTTTTCAGAAGGATACTGTGAGAAACAATATTGAAAGCTTTGCTGAAATCCATAATGTTACATCAGCTGTCTTCCTTTGGTCAACTATGTGGATAACCTTGCCATAAAATGAAATTATGTTCATTAAACAGGACTTTCCCCTCATGAAATGTTGTTTTTGACCAATGACTGCATTATCTTTCACATTTTTCAGCAAGTCCCAGAATAATCTTCTCTGTAATCTTAACAGGCACTGAACCGAGACTGACAGGCCTGTAATCACCATGGTCTTCTTTCTTGTCCTTCTTGAAAATTGGAACGTTTGCCAGCTTCCAGTCAACTGGGTCCACTCCAGACTCCCAAGACTGTTTTCTCTGGTCTTCCTTTTGCTGTTTACATATTTTAAAACACGCATTTTTGTTGTCCCTTACAGTACTAGCCAGTTTCAATTCTGAGTTTTGGCTGCATGAATTTTCTTCCTGCAATGGCAAAGAACATCTGGTATGGGGACACTGTTGTGGGGGTGTACTACAGGGCACCAGATCAGGAGGAGGTGGTCGATGAGGCCTTTTGCAAGTAGTAGCTTCATGATCCTGGACACTAGTTTTCATGGGGGACTTCAATTTTCCAGGCATCTGTTGGGTAAGCAATTCTGCCAGGTACGTGCAGACTAAATGGTTCCTAAAATGCGTTGAAGATAATTTTCTGATGCAAGTGGTGGAGGAGCCAATGAGGCGAGGGGTGCTTCTGGACCTTGTCCTTACCAAGAGGGATGGGCTTGTTAGGGATGTGAAGGTTGAGGGCAGCTTGCGATGCAGCGACCATGAGATGGTGGAGTTCAAGATGGAGCTTGGTGGAAGAAGTAAGGCTAAAAGCAGGATTGTTACCCTGGACTTTCGGAGAGCCAACTTGGACCTCTTCCGGGACCTGCTTGGGGGTATCTCATGGTCTCAATTACTAAAAGGCAAGGGTGCTTGTGAGAGCTAGGCAGCATTTAAACAGCACTTCTTCCAAACTCAGGATCAGTGCATCCCTAAGAGTAGGAAATCAGGGAAGGGGGGCAGGAAACCTGCATGGATGATCAAGGAGCTCATCGACAAGATCGAAAGGAAGAGGAAGGTCTATGAAATGTGGAAAAAGGGCCTGTCCTCTTGGGACAAGTATAGAAGTGTTGTCAGGGCCTTCAGAGACGTGATGAGGAAGGCTAAAGCCCAGCTAGAGATGAAGCTTGCAAAAGAGATAAAGAATAATAAGAAGTTTTTTGTTGTTGTTTTTTTTTTTATTATTATTATTTTTAGTAAAAGGAAAACTCGGCATAATGTGGGTCCCTTGGTGAACGAGGGGGGTGTCCTGGTAACGGGAGATGCTGAGAAGGTGGAGATGATGCTTTCTTTGCTTCAGGCTTTGCTTCAATGAAGCCCCTCTGAGACTCCTCGACCCTGGAGGGAGGAGAGAGGGTCTGGGAAATGGAGAGCTCCCCCCAGTTGATGAGGGAGTGGTCTGGGAGCATCTGAGTGGGATCAATGCACACAGATCCATGGCCCCGACTGGATGCATCCATGTGTTTTTAGTGGGTTTACATGGCAAGGTTTTGGTAGCAGGGGGCCGTAGGGGTGGCTTCTGTGAGAAGGATCTAGAAGCTGCCCCATTTTTGGTAAGAGCCCTACTGCTGACCAGAGCTGAGTCAGTAAGTGATGTTGCTTTGTGTTGTTTTGCATCTCTGTGAGAGCATATTTAAGAATTTAAGGCAGTGGGGAGAAAAGAAAAAAGAAAGAAAGAAAGAAAAAAGACACACTGTGCCACACAGCAGCTGGGAGAGTGAGAAGAGTGAGGAACAGCCTTGCAGGCACCAAGGTCAGTGAAGAAGGAGGAGGAGAGGTGCTCCAGGCGCCGGAGCAGAAGTCCCCTTCAGCCTGTGGTGAGGACCACGATAAAGCAGGCTGTAGCCCATGGAGTACCGTGATGGAGCAGGGTTCCATGCTGCAGCCCATGGAGGAGACCATGGTGGAGCAGGTGGACCTGCACCGACGGAGACTGCAGCCTGTGGAAGACCCCTGCTGGAGCAGATTCCGGGCCAGACCTGTAGCCTGTGGAGAGGAGCCCACGCAGGAGCAGGTGACCTGGCAGGAGCTGCTGCCTGTGCAGGACCCAGGTTGGAGCAGTTTGCTCCTGAGGAATGGACCCCGTGGTAAGGACCCATATCTGGAGCAGTTCTTGAAGAGCTGCTGCCTGTGCGAAGCCCATGCTGGATCAGTTCAACAAGGACTGCATCCTATGGGAGGGACCCTACAGCACAGGGGACAAGAGTGACTGAGAAGGAGCAGCGGAGAAGGAGTGCTATAGACTGAATATAACCCCCATTCCCCCGTTCCCCTGCGCCACTCAGGGGGAAGAGGTGGAAGAGGGTGGATGGGGGGGGAAGGTGCTTTTGGTTTCTTTCCTTTGTTTCTCACTTCTCTAGCTTGTTAGTAATAGGTGATCAATCTTACTATCTCCCTATGCTGAGTCTGTTTTGCCCATTACGATAATAATGGGGGGAGAGCAGTGGATGTTATGTACCTTAACTTTAGCAAGGCTTTTGATACTGTATCCCACAACATCCAGCTAGCAAAGCTGTGAACGTGTGGGATAGAGGAGTGGACAATAAGGTGGGCTGAGAACTGGCTGACTGGCCAAGCTCAGAGGGTGGTGATCAGTGGTGCAGAGTCTGGCTGGAGGCCTGTGACTAGTGGTGTTCCCCAGGGGTCAGTGCTGGGTCCGGTCTTCTTCAACATCTTCATCGACGACCTTGATGAGGGAATAGTGTCTGCCCTCAGCAAGTACGCCAATGACGCAAAGCTGGGAGGAGTGGCTGTCACGCCAGAAGACTGTGCTGCCATTCAGCAAGACTTGGACAGGCTGGAGAGATGGGCAGGAAGAAACCAAACGAGGTTTAATAAGAGCAAGTGTAGAGTTCTGCACCTGGGAAGGAACAACTGGACATATCAGTACAGGCTGGGGGGTGACCTGCTGGAGAGGAGCTCTTAAGAGAAGGTGTCCTGGGGGACAACAGGTTGACCATGAGCCAGCAGTGTGCCCTGGTGGCCAAGAGGGCTAATGGGATCCTGGCATGCATTAAAAGGAACATGGCCAGCAGGTCAAGAGAGGTGATCCCTGTCCTCTACTCTGCCCTGGTCAGGCCTTACCTGGAGTACTGTGACCAGTTCTGGGCTCCCCAGTACAAAAAAGACAGGAATCTCCTGGAAAGAGTCCAGCGGAGGGCCACAAAGATGATATGGGGCCTGGAGCATCTTTCCTATGAGGACAGGCTGAGAGACCTGGGTCTGTTCAGCCTGGAGAAAAGAAGACTGAGAGGGGATCTTATCAGTGTTTATAAATACCTGAGGTGTGGGAGACAGAGTAATTTGGCCAACCTCTTTTCAGTGGTTTGTGGAGATAGGACAAGGGGCAATGGCTACAAAATGGAGCACAGGAAGTTCCGTACCAACATGCGAAAGAACTTCACAGTGAGGGTGACGGAGCACTGGGACAGGCTGCCCAGGGAGATTGTGGAGTCTCTTTCGCTGGAGATATTCAAGGCCTGTCTGGACGCCTACCTGGGCAGCGTGCTCTGAGGAACCTGCTTTGGCATGGGGGTTGGACCCGATGATTTCTCGAGGTCTCTTCCAAACTCTACAATTCTGTGATTCTGTGATTTGTAGTTCTCTCATGTCACCTAACCTTGATTCCTTGATTTACTGAGTTATTTTGGTTCTGGATAATGCTGTATAGTTAACATAGTATATATGTTAATATTTCTTCTGAGCAGGGGTGAAAGGGTGGGGGACAGTTAAATTCAGGGATAATAGTGAACTTAAATAACAACTAAACTTTCATTGCATCACTGAATAATAGAAACATTCCACTATTTAAAATTGGGTTGTAATACCTCTGAACTATAGAAATAAAATAGGAAACCTCATTTTAAACTACTTTTTTTTTTCCTTCTTCATGTTTTGTTTTCTCCAAATGCACTGTAAAGTGGCACAAGAAAAACAAACCTTTTATGTTTTTTAAGAAGCTAAGTGCTATTGTTAAAGAGGTATTAATGGATTTATTCTAATTCTAAGTGGATGTTAAGAAATATTGACACTAATTCATAAGTAGCTTTTTGTATAGAGGCTTGTTACAGGTTTGGTTTCACAAGTAGAGTAGAATAGAGTTTAGCCTTGCAATGGTAGCTGTAGGTTGTTGAAGTTGGAGATATAGGTAGAATCTACATTTTTAATAGTTTGTGCATAACATTTCATCACTCTTTTGAAACATACAGACTTAACACTGAAACACACACAAGACTCTTCCATGAACAGATGAGCTCAGTACAGCTCTGAGTGAATGCAGATGATTACCAACACAAACAATGACTGAAGCCAGAGCATAACTTCATATTTTAGGTGAGCTCGTGCTTTAACTGGTAATTTTCAACCCTCATGGTCAGCTTTATTATTATAACTATTTTATTTATTTATTTATTTATTTATTTATTTATTTATTTATTCTGTGCAGAACTGTGATAGGTAGATGAAGTATGTACAGTTTAACAGTTAATTCCAAAGGCTGGATTACAGCGGTGTTACCAGTGTAGAGTAACACTGTACATAGGAAGTCCTACTGCAATTAATGGACCTATATAAAGAAAAATGCAGTGATCTGACTAAAGTAGGGGACTCAGAATGTAGACACTTAAGCATTTTTATATTGTTAATACTTTCTGTCAAAAATGTGTATTTAGCCTGACTCTTAAATTTTAATGTATTTATTTTTGAAGTAGTCACTTTAAAATACATTAAACATTTTGGATAGTGCTGTGTAGTATTCATATCTCAGTATGCATCTGTCTTTGTTGCCCTTAAATAGAAAAAATACCATGTATATAAATGCATTTTTAGTTTGTGAATATTTTACATTTGTGCACTGGTTCAGCACGGTAATCCTTAGATACAACTAAACAGGTAATGCCAGAAAATAGTTAATGTGCCATACATACTAAACAGAGCTAGAGGTTAACAATTCATTGTTGTCATAAAGGGAATGGTTTCTGTTTATTCTTTTGATGGCAAATGAGTCAGAAAACAGAGTTATTATACTTCTATGTGAGTTGTTTTAGAAGTTATGTTCAAATGATTATACGCATTATCACTGTTTCACAACTTTCAAAAATCAACAATTATTAACAACAATGAAACAAAAATTCACATTAGGCTTTCTGTGCCAATTTTCATATTCTTTAAAAACCTTTTCTTATATTCCTTAAAAAAATAAATTAGATGCAGGCCCTTTTTAATTAACAGAATTGGAAGAGTTTGCTGAATTTGATTCAGCAAACTTGAATTATTTGCTTTTATTTTATTTATTTTTTATTTACTGTGAAGATTCCCAATATTTTAATTTCTACATCACAAATCCAAGTAGTATAAATTGGGATCTGTTAAATTTCTCCCCTCCCCCTCCCTCTTTCCCTTCTCCTTCCCTTTCTCCCTCTCCTCCTTTTCCCCCTTTCCCTTTCCATTGGATTTGTAAAGTCAGTGGAGTTTGTGAGGATTATTTTATCTTCTACATACATTTGTTAGAGTCTATAATAAAATCAGCCTTGTATAGGCAACACACTTCAGAGAGAACTTCCTAGAGAAGATTATAATCAATATTAGTGTACAGAATTGAACTGAAAACAAATGGTTGCATAACAAAAATCTGAGGAACAAGTTATGCCAAAGGGGAAAACAAACAAACAAATAAACAAAGGTGATTAAAACAAATATCTAAGCAATTTAGATTCTTGGAGTTAAATATGCAAGCAATTCTGAAGAGCCGTATGCAATGCTAAATCCTTTTTGGGAATTACTGTGCAATTCAGATTAGTTTTTGCTGTAATTATGGCTTTGGTGACAGATGATGAAAAGTTTAATGAAAAATCAATTACATAAAGTACTTGAATCCCATACAGCTTAAATATGGAGTCTACATTCAAGTATATATATATATATATATTTAAAGCCTCATTGAGAGAATCTCACTAAAATCAGAGAATCTGCATGTAACTTCATAATAATAATAAAAAAGTTACTTCAAAGATTTTTACAATGTTAAATTTGCTAGCTGTGTGAAATTATTTAAAAAAAAAAAAAAAAGAGAAAGGGTAAAAAAAGAACCGAAAGAGGCAGAAAGCAGAAGACACATTAAAAATTGGCTTCTTTCATAGACTGTAATAAGGGAGTGATTGTGCTAAAAGCAGTTGAGAGCCCAGATAGAAATCAAAGCTAGAAACACACTATATATATATACATCTATATGTATATGTATATTTGGCTTCCATAAATGCTGTACCAGCTTGTTAGGAGGGTTAATTTTAATGGCATTTGATTTTTCAGCACTTTCTTTTTTTTTGTTTGTTCATTATTAACTTGCATATAACTGAATTGTTACAAGATCTTTTCTAGTGTCTTTAGCAGATTGTGTTTAATACGTATTATGCTAGGTTTAGCTCCTTGGAAACAAATTGTGCCTTCCATGTGGAGAAAAGAAGTGACATATAGTAAAAGGTAATTTCTGAATGGGTGGATGAAAAATATGAAGACTACAAAGTGTTGTTTAGTGAGTTACCTCTTAATATTCATTTTAAGGAGTAAGTACTAGTAGAATTAGTAGCAATGTGGTTTCTAATTGACTGTGCTCTCAGTTACAAAGCATAAATGTTTAATGTGTTTAGTGGAGAGTATATTAAATTTAACCACTGCTTCAGTTTTATTCTGAAGTAGTGATCAACAGATCTGAGAAGACATTCTATTTAACTTCTTTTGAAAATAAAAAACAGGAAACTGTTTTTTTGCAAAGTACAAAATTCTGCTAAGGAACTATTGATGTAATACCTCATATTTTTTTCTGGCCATGTCACTTACCCTCATGGGGCAGACGACTACCCAGGATGACATATTACGGAGAAGCTAACCAATACAGAAACTAACTGATACTGATTAAACCTGGGCAAAACTTATATATATATAAGTATACATAAGTCTGACATATACTTGGGATTTTGAATAGCTGCATGAGACTTATCCTGCTCATTTTATTTTTTAGCATGTGTTTATGCTCCTATTGGAGTTGAATAATGTTGCATGCTGTGCAGCCAGCAACAAAGGTGTAGGCTGTTGACTGTAAAGCAGTTGAACTTTAAAATAAATAACACAGCTTAGTGTCTTATTTTTTATATAAGGAATTGAATTATTTAACCCAGGCCGAATTCAAATACAAAAGCAGACAGACTTTTGTTGTCTGCTGAAAATGTGAAGGGGAAAGCTACGCATTTCAGTTCTGTTGTATTATTTTTCTAACATGCAGAAGTAAACTAGAGTAAGCTGTTGAATAATCTTCATTAAATACCACATTCTTGTATTAGTAGTAAAGAGAAGGAACTAAGTTTATCACCTGTAACTTCATCTGATGCAGTTTCATCACTATAGCATAAAGTTAGTCGAATATGAGTAGATAAGAATGTATCAATAGACAAACGTATGTGCTGGAGACAGTTTGGCTGGCTTTGTTGTCTGATCACATAACTAATGTCTGTTTTGCTTATAGTGTCACAGATACAAAGGATACTGGGAATGTTCCTTTGTGTAGTTTTAATTATGTCATTGCTTGATTACATATAAATCATTACTTAGAGACAACAAAAAGAACAATATATTAAAAAAAAGGAAAAATGAGAGAGAGAAGAAAGGAAAGAAAAAAGTGTAAATGCCATTTAATAGACTCAATAATTCCAGGAGACATATTTCAGATGCTACAATGTAGGATGAAGACTGCTCAGAGTGGAATTAATTTGAAGGCAAATGTTAGTTTCAGAATAATCAAAACAGTTTTTACTGTTTTGATGTTTTAAAAAATATGTAAAAATAAAATAAGTGGCCCCAAATTGTGGAAAGGTGCCAGGACTAGTTAAGGATAAGAGTGGGAAGGAAATGATAGAATAATATAGTATATGTTTTAGCATGAGAAGCAGGAGCAAGGAATATTGTATAGAAAAATGTGTGCAACTGGAAGGAGTAAGGAAGGAGATAATGTAGGAACTGAAGCCAAAGTTGGCCCTAAGTTATGAGTAAGTGCCAAAGAGAAGAATATGATAAGGCATTGGAGATAGGACCATGTCCAGGACTGTTACAGGGACTTAACATGGTGGAGGCGGTAAATTAAGAGCAAAACCTGAAGATGAATGGAAGAATAGTAAAAACTCTGTTCTGCACAGCATGAAAATAAAATTAGGTTTCTTGATGTCAAGGATTCCTTTGCTTTATAACAAATAACCTCTAAAACACAGTGGCTAAATGGTTGGCTGTCTTTTGTTGCCAGACAGACGTACTAATGTAATTGACTACAAATTGCCTTATGCTGCGGCTGCTCCTGCACATCAGCAAAAATGTGCTGACAACTTGGAACGAGTAAAAATATGTAGTATACTTTAGGATTCCTTTTTTAAAATAGGAATAACAACAATGACAAAACTTCATAAAGATTGCTATGTGTGCACTGACAGGGAAGTGCTAGAATTAAAGGTATCATCCTAAACTTGTGTTTTCTTTATTTTCACGCTTGATAATATGTTTACATTGATTTATTGATTATTTATGATTTTTTTTTTTTTTTTTTTTTTTTTTTTTTTTCCAGTGACTCTCTGCTTTTAGCAGTCCAGGCTTTTATCAATAAGCCATTTTCATTTTGCATTCTTTGTGGAAGCTATACAGTGAATATATCATGGAGCTGCAGAAAACAAAAGCCCTTGAGAGGGCTATAGTAAATGTGGACCGTGTCCATGGTGATAAACAGACTGCAGAAAGTGGTCATTCAGTATAATACATATTGTAGTATATACATTGAATATATACATTGAGAATACATTGAGTTATGTATTTTGCGCACTTGTGAGCCTTTGGGAAATATGCAAAATCATCATGAACAGTGTTAATTTTGCCACTAAAATATGATCACAGCTTCATTAAATATTTTACAGAAACCATTTGATGTATTATAGGTCCTTTATGAGTGAAAAAGGTCAGTGATAGCCATATGTAAACACAGAAATAACCACTTTTTGGATAGTCAGATGTTAAAATTTGAGGGAAAAAATGAGCTTCTGAGGAACTGAAGCATGCCAACCTGTCTGGATACAATGCTTACCTGACATGTATAGAAAAATAAAGATTCAAGTTATCATAGAATCACAGAATTGCTTGGGTTGGAAAGGACCTTAAAGATCATCAAATTCCAGCCCCCTTCCCAATGGCAGGGATGTTACCCACTGGATCAGGTTGGCCAAGGCCCCATCCAGCCTGGCCTTGAACACCTCTCTTTGGCCTTGAACGCCTCCATAAGCCATTATAAGCTTGTTGCCTTTAAAATCAATTGTATTTTATTATGCAGTTTATCTTGCTTGTTCCTCCTCCATGGTTCTAGAATGTATATGTTTTATTATATGTTACAGCATAATGTAATATATAATATAGTTTCAATTATACAGAATAATATAAGTATATAATATTAATGCAGTAATATTACACTACAGAAATAATATATCCAAATATATAGAATAATATTGTATATAATATATGGAAAGAAAACTCTGAAATGACAAATGCTGGAGTCATAATTCTATGGTTATGTTGGGGATTTTGTTCCACTGGCAAGCAGAATCTGAAATGATTCAAATCTAAAAAAAATATGTTGAAAGGGTGACTGATATGTACAATGCAAGGATGGTCAATATGTGAGAAAAACTTTCTAGAAGATAAGAAAACATACTGGAAGCACGTCTATAACTATGTCAGATTCCAATAGTAGATTGACTTTTTCAGGTATATTATGAGCTGCTGAAGATGCCATATTTCATGAACTGAAACAAGATACTAAATCCCTGTTACACTGAATGGACAAGATGGTAGATAAAAGAGTAGTTGTACAATACAATCTATGATTGGCATCAATCTCCTAAATTAGGAAGTATTTTATGTTGGTGGTTAAAGTTTGAACACGTCTTGTGGTTTTGCTGTAAGCTCTTAATTTCTAACTGAACTGGAATGTGCTTTTTATCAAGGTTATTAATTTACTTAAATTGTAAACATTTTAAAGGGAAAGATTATGGCAGTAAGCATTATTGGAGGAAGATTTTTTTCCCTGTTTTTGATGGATATACCAAGATCAGATCCTGTTTGAGGAGCGCACTAAGTGTTCTATAAATACTAAATAATGCTAATAAGTGGGTGTCTTAGAAATGAAAAGTGAAAGAATGAATGAAAGTTTCTACAGTGTTTCCTTATCTTTCTCTTTTGAGGTGAAAGCTATTATTATTTTCTACTTGGTTATGATGACGTTCTTAATATATAGGTTAGTAAATGAAGGACCAAAGACTTATTACTACCCTAGGAAGCTTTATTTCAAACTATTATCTATTAATGCATAATAGTAGATAAATCTTCAATAATCACAGAATCACAGAATCACAGAATTTCCAGGTTGGAAGAGACCTCAAGGTCATCGAGTCCAACCTCCAACCTAACGCTAACAGCCCACGACTAAACCATATCCCTAAGCTCTACATCTAAGCGTCTTTTGAAGACTTCCAGGGATGGTGACTCCACCACTTCCCTGGGCAGCCTGTTCCAGTGCCTAACAACCCTTTCAGTGAAGAAGTTCTTCCTAACATCTAACCTAAAACTCCCCTGGCTCAACTTAAACCCATTCCCCCTCGTCCTGTCACCAGGCACGTGGGAGAACAGGCCAACCCCCACCTCGCTACAGCCTCCCTTGAGGTACCTAAAAAGAGCGATAAGGTCACCCCTGAGCCTCCTCTTCTCCAGGCTGAACAAGCCCAGCTCCCTCAGCCGCTCCTCATAGGACTTGTTCTCCAGGCCCCTCACCAGCTTCGTCGCCCTTCTCTGCACCCGCTCAAGCACGTCGATGTCCTTCTTGTAGCGAGGGGCCCAAAACTGAACACAGTACTCGAGGTGCGGCCTCACCAGAGCTGAGTACAGGGGGACGATCACCTCCCTAGCCCTGCTGGTCACGCTGTTCCTGATACAAGCCAGGATGCCGTTGGCCTTCATGGCCACCTGAGCACACTGCTGGCTCATATTCAGCCGACTATCCACCAGCACTCCCAGGTCCTTCTCTGCCTGGCAGCTTTCCAACCATTCCTCTCCCAGCCTGTAGCTCTGCTTGGGGTTATTGCGCCCCAGGTGCAGGACCCGACACTTGGCCTTGTTAAACTTCATGCAGTTGACCTCAGCCCATCGGTGCAGCCTATCCAGATCCTCCTGCAGAGCCTTCCTACCCTCTAGCAGATCGACACACGCACCTAACTTGGTGTCATCTGCGAACTTACTGAGGGTGCACTCGATGCCCTCGTCCAGATCATCGATGAAGATATTAAAGAGGACCGGCCCCAGCACCGAGCCCTGGGGGACGCCACTAGTGGCTGGCCTCCAACTGGACTTGGCTCCATTCATCACGACTCTTTGGGCCCGGCTATCCAGCCAGTTTCTAACCCAACGAAGTGTGCGCCAGTCCAAGCCAAGAGCAGCCAGTTTCTTGAGGAGAATGCTGTGGGAGACGGTGTCAAAAGCCTTGCTGAAGTCAAGGTAGACCACATCCACAGCCTTTCCCTCATCCACCCAGCGCGTCACTCTGTCATAGAAGGAGATCAGGTTCGTCAGGCATGACCTGCCTTTCATAAACCCATGCTGACTGGGCCTGAACGCCTGCTTCCCCTGCAAGTGCTGCATGATGACTCTCAGGAGGATCTGCTCCATGAGCTTTCCTGGCACTGAGGTCAAACTGACAGGCCTGTAGTTTCCCGGGTCTGCCCTCCGGCCCTTCTTGTAGATGGGCGTCATGTTTGCTAGCCGCCAGTCGATTGGGACCTCCCCCGATAGCCAGGAGTGCTGATAAATGATGGACAGTGGCTTGGCCAGCTCCTCTGCCAGTTCCCTCAGTACCCTTGGGTGGATCCCATCTGGCCCCATCGACTTGTGCACATCTAAGTGCCGTAGCAGGTCACCAACCAGTTCTTCATGGATAATGAGGGCCACATCCTGCTCCCCATCCCCTTCCACCAGCTCAGGGTACTGAGTATCCAGAGAACATCCGGTATTGCCGCTAAAGACTGAGGCAAAGAAGGCATTGAGCACCTCCGCCTTTTCCTCATCTCTTGTAACTAAGTTTCCCCCTGCATCCAGTAAAGGATGGAGATTCTCCTTAGTCCTCCTTTTTGTGTTGATGTATTTATAGAAACGTTTTTTGTTATCTTTAACGGCAGTAGCCAGATTTAGCTCCAGATGAGCTTTGGCCTTCCTAATTTTGTCCCTGCACAGCCTCGCTACTTCTTTAAAGTCCTCCTTAGTGGCCTGCCCACTTTTCCAAAGCTTATAAACCCTCTTTTTCCTCCTAAGATCAAGCCACAATTCTCTGTTGAGCCAGGCCGGTCTTCTTCCCCGCCAGCTCGTCTTTGGGCACGTGGGGACAGACCGTTCCTGCGCCATTAAGACTTCCCTCTTGAAGAGCGCCCAGCCTTCCTGGACCCCTCTGCCCTTCAGAACCACCTCCCAAGGGATTCCACCAACTAGTGTCCTGAGCAGCTCAAAGTCAGCCCTCCGAAAGTCCAATACAGCGGTTTTACTGGTCCCCTTCGTGGCCTCGCCAAGAATAGTGAACTCCACCATTGCGTGGTCACTCTGCCCAAGACAGCTCCCGACGATCACGTCCTCCACCAGTCCTTCTCTGTTTGTGAAGAGAAGGTCTAGCGGGGCACCACCCCTGGTAGGTTCACTAACCAGCTGCGTCAGGAAGCTATCTTCCACGCTCTCCAGAAACCTCCTAGACTGCTTTCTCAGGGCTGTGTTGTGCTTCCAGGATATGTCAGGGAAGTTGAAGTCCCCCACGAGTACAAGAGCTGATGATTTTGCAACCTCTGTCAGCTGTCTGTAGAATTCCTCATCCGTCTCCTCATCCTGGTTTGGCGGTCTATAGCAGACCCCGACCAGGACCCTAGCCTTGTTGTCCCTGCCGATCCTAACCCAAAGGGACTCGACCTTGTCATTCCCAACCTCGAGTTCTACAACCTCGAAAGACTCTCTAATATAGAGAGCCACACCACCACCCCTTCTATGCTGCCTGTCCCTTCTATAGAGCTTATAGCCAGGCATTGCAGCACTCCAGTCATGAGACTGGTCCCACCACGTCTCCGTGATGGCAACCAAGTCGTAGCCTGCCTGCCGCACGATGGCTTCCAGCTCCTCCTGTTTGTTACCCATGCTGCGTGCATTGGTGTAGATGCACTTCAGCTGGGCCATTGCCTTATCCTCCGGTCTTGCCATTGTTCCCCCTGGCACAGCCCCAACAATCCTAGCCTCAGCCCCATCCCCCTTCCTACCTAGTTTAAAGCCCTCTCAATGAGCCCTGCCAGTTCCTGGCCCAGGATCCTTTTTCCCCTAAAAGATAGGGACCCGTCTGCAGCCATCAGGCCAGGTGCTGAGTAAAGTGCCCCAATAATGGAAAAAAGTAGCTCACTCTATAATAAGATTTCCTTTGTGTTGAATCTAAAATTTATTGCAGTGTTTTTGAAGTATAATTTTATGCAAATATGGAACTGTCTTTGTTTTTTTCAGCTGGAACTCCACAGAGGGAGTGCTAGATTAGATGAATTAATTCAGTCACTTGTAGAAGAATTGCACCTCAATAATATCTAACTCCTGTTTAATTTCAACAATTACATCATCACTTCTAATAAGCAGATTCTGAATAGTAGTGAAACGGTAGTGAAAGACTGCCTGAGTATAAAGCTCAAATTTGGTCCTCAGAACTGGGAAACTAATGTAGCTTAAGACAATGCTGTAAAGTATGTAGTTCTTATTTTAGACTTTACATGTCTTTTAGTAGATCAGAGGATTGCAGTACAAGTAAACTCTTATATTCATGAACGATCAGAAACATACATGATTTAGATATTCTGTACCAAATCTCTGAAAAACATCACTTCTGTAAAAGGTTAATTCTTTGTTTTCATTTTATGACTGAGGTTCTGAGACAGAAGGACAACCAGGAAGAGAATAAATTCATTCTCTCTCTCTTTTTTTTTTTTTTTTTTTTTTTTTTTTCCCATGATCAAAAACATACCATGTGAATGTTCTCTTTTACTATATATCTAACAAGTCTGAACAGCAGTGTGAAAAGAGATTATGTTCACATGAGGCATTTTCAATACAAGCTAAAATATAGCTGTACATAAAAATGAACATAAATTTTAAAATAATTTAATAGGGATAAATATTACCTACCTATGGGTCAGGACAACTAAATTTATTCAGGGCAGTCTTGAATCTGATATTTACCATTTTGATATCTGTAAGGTATCTGTGCTTTTAAAATAAAAATATTTGTATATAATATTTATACTTTTTTTTTTTTTTTTCCCATAACATTGTACTAAGTAAAAAAAAATAGAAGACTACAAATGACCATACCAGAAAATACACAGTTTATACTCTTTCATTTTTTGTTTAACATGCATACATATACCTGATAATATTAAATACACTGACCAGATATGCTAATAGTCCTAAATTCATTGTTACGCATTCTGGGAAAAAAAAAAAAAAAATGGTTGTGCAACAATAATTAGAAGGGAATAATCATTCAGATATGTATTTAGTGCACTTTATTTTAACTGAACACTTTGAATTAATAAACACTTTTTTTTTTTTTTGACACTAATAACTACAGTATATCTTAACACATAATTAACTTAAACATAATAATGAGTAAGTCTACTGAGCAGCAGTGGCAAAATTACAGTAATTCATTTTTTTGGACCTTGTAGCCTAAAAGGAAAATAAACTGTTTATTTAAAAGAGTCATTAGATGCTGCTTTCTTTTCATTGTTATTTACCCTTTAATTAGCCTTATTTCAATTGATTTTTTTTTTTTTTTTTCCTTGATTTCTATCAGGATTACTGGGAAGAGAATCAGACTGTAATGAGAATGAATGTCTTAGTCAATAGAGAAGTTAAGGACTGCTACTACAGTAGCCTGGATATGAATGAGTATCTGGAAAAAAAAAAAAAAAAAAAGTATGATGAAGTGGTACAAAGTATGATGCTCAATAGAAATGGAGGTGTCCTATATAAGGACTTGCCAAGAAATGTATGTGGCATCACTTGACAGGGATTATTTTCAATACAAACAGTGAGAGTTTCCACCACAGTGTAAATTTTTTATGCTGTAGGATCAGATCTATATTCACGCACTTTAACAAAAGAGAATGATACGTTTCCTTTTATTGATGAAAATCAGCTCTGCCCTCTCTCCTGCATCTTGCTATCCAAAAATTAAAAAGAAATAAAAAATAAAAGCTGGTATTTAATATTTTTTTGCTCCTGATAATTGTTTCATTGCTTATATAGATTAATTATAAATAAGAGTGATTAAGAATGATTAAACAACTGAGAAAATTAAATAAGTAGCAAGATTAGGGTAAATAATTGATGTCTTTGGTTTAGTTGTTGAAATGCACATACCTCTGAAATAATAATAATCATTAAAAAAAATAGTTACTCTTAGTTGCTGAGCAAGATCAATACCTGTTCTTGAATTTTATTATATTAATTTATTTCATCTGCTGTTGAAACTTTAAAAAAAATAATAATAAAAAAAAGCTTTTTAAACTTTTTGTAGTGAAGATTCAAATTAACCACAATATGTTCATGTGAAATATAGGTTTGTTTCTAACTATTAGGAAGAAGCTCTCTCTCCCTCCCTCCCCCCCCCCCGCCCCCCCCCCCCCCCTTTTCTTTGATAGTAACTAGTAAGACTTGATTACAGTTACTTGGTATGGTAACACTTTGCTGTAGTGAAGGTATGAATAGTACCAGATTATAGCTATTCATTCAACTCTGCTGCAATCAGGGCTAATTTTCCACACTAGTGCATAATGCAGTAGCTTGCAAATGTCTGTTATTGTTAGATGGGACGTTATTAATACCTGATCACATTGTTGTAAATGCGTGCTGCTCATTTCTCATAGTGAATCTGAAAACAATGGGCCAAATCTTCAATTTCTGATAATTTTAGCAGTGTCACTGAAATTACTTAGGTATGAACTTCTTACAAGTGAAGAAAATAGCCAGTTTACTTAAGAATCACAGAATCACAGAATCACAGAATTTCTAGGTTGGAAGAGACCTCAAGGTCATCGAGTCCAACCTCTAACCTAACACTAACAGTCGCCACTACACCATATCGCTAAGCTCTACATCTAGACGTCTTTTAAAGACCTCCAGGGATGGTGACTCCACCACTTCCCTGGGCAGCCTAATCCAGTGCCTAACAACCCTTTCAGTAAAGAAGTTCTTCCTAACATCCAACCTAAAACTCCCCTGGAGCAACTTAAGCCCATTCCCCCTCGTCCTGTCACCAGGCACGTGGGAGAACAACTGTGCATACATGCATGATTTTGATTTTTTTTTTTTAATTTCTCTTATGAAAGAGGTTAATTTAGAAAGTCCTGAAAGGTCACAGTGAAGCTGTATGTGGGAAGAAAGCATTAATATTTTCAAATAATGAAGGAGATGATTGGTTCTGGCTTCTCAGTGCAAGATCTGATATTTATTCCATTTGTAATGTTTGGCAATTAAAATTACTTGGTCATAGCCTTCCAACCTTTTAACAGTGTAATGCTTGTAGCATTGGACTGATACTACTGTGCAGACGAATCACCTGTAAACAAGTTAAGGAAGAAACCGGGGGCATGGTGGAAACATTCACTGGAACATGATCAGAAAGCATAAGAAATAACTATTGACTTCTATCAGAAAGGACGTAAATTCTCAGATCTAGGAGAACAGAAAAGTCTCAAGATGGGAATCAGATAAAAAGTTCAGATCCACACAGTGTAAAGAAAAAGTTGTGAATTATGAAAAAAAAAAAAATGACATTCAGGTGTTACATGAGATTTGAACTTGGAAGTTACCACCAATATGGAAACAATCACACTCATACAAAGGATCTCATTTTGAAAGTGACAAGGTAAAAACCAAACCAAACCAACCAACCAAAAAACAAAAACAAAAACAAACAACAAAAAACACTTCTCTGTAATGGATTCCAGAACTAGGGGAGTTCAATGACTATAATGCAGTATGGGATAATAAAAGCCTTTTTTTTTTTTTTTTTATTTTTTTTTTCCAGGAATGCTAAGGGAGATGAAAAGTTTGGTATATCAATGCTTTTGTCATTTTTGAGGTTGTCCTAGTCATTGTGACTTGTGTAGATGTACTCTGGATCTCCTAGCCACTAGGCAGGCAGGGCAGCCTGATGGCCTGTGTCAATCCTGCTGTAAGATCCTTGTGGCTACATTGGTAGTTGCTGGCAGGTTCTGTGGCTAACAGCTGGCTGTGCTGCCTTGCCTCATCTGATACTGGCTAACGTGTGTGGCTGACATTGCAGGGGTGGCTGCTGAAAAGGGACACTAAAAGGTGAGGGATGCTTTCAGCACTGTTTGAATTGTTGGTATTTTTTTTCTCTCTGTTATGTATATACACATACACAGGTTAGTCTTATGCCCTGTGTGGCAAAACATATTATATAATCTGTGTTTTGTTTGCCATGGTAAGTCTTATACTCGACTATTACTTTTTTTTTTTTTTTTTTTTTTTTTTAATTGGCTGTCAATTTGGAAGAGTGGTCTCAAAGCATGATAATTTCTTTGAAATAACAGTGGTTCTTAATTATGGAAAGGGAAGCGTTTCTTTTTAAAATTAGGTTACATCTGATTTACATATGATTGCATGTAGCCCTTTGTCTAGAGTCTGAGATAGTAGCAAACACAATGTAGTGAGGGTCAGCAACAGAAAGAACAATAAATGAATACATTTTCAGAAATTTCAAAATAAATAACAATCACATTTTGTGATTTTGTAGTGTTTCTAACTTCTAATATTAAGTAGAATGTCACCGATTGGAGTTCCTTAACCAAAACAAGTGCTGTATTGTTAAGGTTATGAACTATACTTCTTTTAACTCCACTGAGCAGATATATTCCTGAATACAAGGGTAGATCTAATTGAATAAGCATAGCAAAAGACTTACCTGCTGATGTTAACACTGCATGCTAATACAAAAGGTCAACACATAGAGATGACTATACCATACAATCGTATGGTATGGTATGGTATCTATGGAATGGAAAGAAAGGACACAAAAATTTTAAACGTTGTATTTGTCATTGTTAACTGTGTTCCTGAGTAAGGCTAAACACATAAAAAATACATCTAATACTCTGATGGGGTTTATTTTGCTGATTTCCATTTCTATCCACAATAATTTTAAACCATTTTATATTGGTTCTTTTCCTCACTTTCCTTTTCTTTTGTTACTATATATTGCATTATGTTTTTGTACTGTTATACTGAAGAGCACTGTTAAGAATAACAGAAAAAAGAAAAAATAAAAAAAACACTTTTTTTTTTTTCTTAAGCTGCATGCTCAGAGGTTTAGTGCTAAAAGTAAAGAGGTTTAGTGCTAAAAGCAAATTTCCATCAAAATATAGCTTCTAAATATTTCCTTCTAACTCTAATTAGATTTTTTTCCAGTTATGGGCACCAACTTTTGACAGTGTGCAGAATTACTGAACTTCCAGAAGCTGTTTTTTAAACGCATTCAGTGAAGGAGCAATGTGCAGAATAATTTCTTCTGGTAATCACAATGAGCAATACAGTAATTCATTCAAGAGGTTCTACTATTATTCTTTGCATTGCATGTTAAGGAACACAGAGGAAATTACAACCTTTCAGACAGCCCTAAGGAACAAGCAATGTTTTTTACATGCTAGAGCCAAAACTTTCAAATACATCGTTGTTGTTGTTGTTTAATACATTTAAGTGACTGGCTAGCTATATATCCATATACCAATATCTGTTAGAGCTATGGAACTATCTTGGTTAGGGTTATCTTCTGGAACTGCTTGACCCACACTTTCTGTTTTTCTTTTCCTTTTCAGCAATGTTTTTCATTAAACAATATATGTTTTCACTTAGGTTTTCATTCCTGTCTTTCCCAGACCAATTATTCTCACTTTTGCACATTTGAGGCCAACCTTTTTGTGTTCTTTTTGGTCATGCTATATTCTCTGTGTCTCCAGCTGCAGTAGTATTTGTGTCAATAGTTTCAGTGATGAGAAATGCATTTTTAGTTGACTTCATATATCCAGAAGGAAAAACTGCAGAAAAAATAAAATAAATAAATAACTTTTGCCACTATACAGATTTTATACTACTTTTGTTTGGTTCCTGTGAGGAAATGGTAGCTGTGATGATGCAGGACAATGATTAATGTAGACATTTTCTACATTTTGAATATGGCATTGAGATTAAGACATATGGAAATTTGGATTCATAAACAGCAAACCTCAGTTATTCTTCAGAATACATTCAGCTATTTTAATGTATACTTGAAGAAGCTGATATAATTTGATGTGTAAAATAAAGATTTAATGAATTTCTAATTTCCAAACATGTGGAAGTAAACATATCTATACATATTGAAATGGTTCTGTAAGTGAATGTTTTAACAGAATATTACATTTTACATGGCTGTAAAATTAAGATGTTGAATTCTATTTTTTCAAAATGGAAATACACAGAATTATACACTTCTGAATTCAAATTTTGATGCAAGGTGATATATTTTGCAGAAATAATTAGTTACAATTTCATAGAAGATAACCATTTTCAGTACATATTTCCTGGTGTCAAAATGAGCAGTTCTTAGTCAGTACATTTGTGCAATGTACTCTGATTTCTGTAGAGAAAAGGGTGTTAATTAAACCAATATTTTGTGGTACTGATTTGCAGAAGACTGCAATTTTTTAAAGGCTAATAACTTTGCCAAATAGCTACCGGTCTTCACTGGCACACTAAAGATTCAAATGACTTTTTTTTTTTTTTTTCTTTTTTTCTTTTTTTTTCTTCTCCCTCATAGAAGGGTCTTCCTTGATACAAGTGGATAGGGCTTTAACATTTTTCAGCCCTCTTGTTCAACTCATGAGCATAAATCTCTATTCAAATTTTGTAAATACAGTGACAGTTACCCTGATAATACTCCTCCCTCTGTTCTGTGACATATGTAAGTAGCATTACCCTGGAAGTAAGGAAATTGAGACATGGAGGTTAAGTAATTTGCCTGAAGCTAAACAGCAAGCAATTAGCAGAGATGTGATTAGAATTACAAAGTTTTGGCTCTCAGCCCTCTCTTCTGTCCAGTAGCCAACTGTCTCTTTCACAGCTTTTGCCTTCTGGTTTCCTCTCCTGAGACCAAACTTCAGTGAATTTGTATTCTAAACTTTCTTACTATCTAGGTATGAACTGGGAAGGGAATCATAGGTAGATCTGATACTGCTTTTTATTGTTATATTGGAAAGCCCATAAAAGAACAAAGGAAAAGCACAATCTTTTTTGGTAGTTATGTATTTCAGTAATTCATATTTTTATTTTAAAGATGGGAATTAATTGTTCTTTCCAATTATGATTGAGCTCTTAAAGTGAAAATCACTATGGCAGGGCAAATATTTTTTTATTTTATTTTGTTTATTTTATTTCATTTTTATTTTAAGGGGGGCTTCAATATATCCTGCAGAGGTCTTGCAAGCCTGTGTTTAGTAGTCTTCTGAAAGAGAAAGTATGCATTAAGAACAGCTGATTGGATGAAATCAGAGAATGCGCTTAATATCAAATCATGAACTTGAAAACTGATACTTCAGGCCCTGCTAAAATCACCTGTACACACAGAATTATAGTCATAGAATGGAAGCAATATTAACAACCATCTAGTTCCAATCCCCCTCCCATGGACAGGAACACCTTCCTCTAGATCAGTGGGTGAATATCAGTGATAATTTCCAGTAGACCACATAGCTATTTTTTAGTGGTACAGTCATGATTCCCCTTATCTCCACAGATAAGGCATGACACAAAGTCCAGATTGACCTCTGTGTTACCTTTACTGACTGTCCTATGTATGTGAGCATGAACTGTTCTAAACAGTTCCAGTTTGATCTGTTTAGGGTTTTTCATTGTTGTTAGCACATTTTGATTTTTTTTTTTTTTGAGATAAAAATAATAAAATTATGCTTATGAGAGAAGAACTATGATAGATGAAACATAGGTGAGATACAGTACCGTGGACCAGAATCATCTGCTTCAGTGTATCTTTAATCACTGAAAATTATATTACACTCAAGTAAAATTAATAAATATGAAGCATTCTTTTGTAAAGCACGTTCAATGTTAACAGTGACATGCAAGACATCAGATAATTGTAGTCTTCAGTGATCTTAAGTAACAGATGGTGGAAAACATCATTTTACAAGCTGTTGTAAAATCATGATTAAAACAGAAATAGACTCACAATAATTAGGGATTTACCTTTATGTGGTGATATGTTTCTTTTATTTATGTTTGTACAATTTCACTGAATTTTGGAGCTAGTTATAATGTTGTTCATACATTTATATTAGGTTTTAATTCTGATGTTTTTGAATGAGTTAGATGCTTGGAATTTCTGCTGGCAAATTTTACTGGAGTGTATTTACAGTAAACTAGGTCTTATAAGCAGAAATTCATAAAGCAAAACTGCACTTTAAGAGTAGTATTTTTTGCTGCCTTGTAGTGCACTGTCCTGATTGAAAAATAAATAAATAAATAAAATAAAATTATATATATATATATATATTTAATATATATATATAAATATATATATATATATTTAAATGTTGGCTTCTAGGATCTTGAACTCACAATAGGAGCTTTACAGAACAGGACACTTGTGTAGAGCTGAAAACACAGTATGAAAGATACTGCCAGTGAAATTACATATAATCAGTGCATTTATATCTGCATAACTATATTGTAGAGCAAGCTACTTGTACTGTGTTCAGTGATGTATCTTGCATGACTTGTAAGCAAGGAACTGTGTTGATCTACTGAGACTTTTAGTCACTCAACCTTTTGTAATACCTATAAACAGTTTTCTGACCTAGTTTATGAACATCTGCTTATGCATCAGTAATTTATCATCTTACAGGCCATGCTAGCTGGTCTTTTAGAATAGCTGAAGATCTGTGCAGCTGGGCTGCATTGCATGGCCCTCATAGCATTACTAGTATGATGAAAATATGTATATATATACACACACACAAGTATAGATTTATATAAATACATATATATGTATATATATTTCTTTCTCTACCTCATTGGATACCCTATTCAGATGACATATGATCAGTATGTGTAGGCAAATGATAAAAATTGTTTTACAACTAATAGTTGTTTTTCTAGTTCTGGGATGAAGTAGTTCTAACCTAGTAACAAAGCAAGAAAAAATTATGAGTCTGTACTAACAAGTATATATATATGTATTTTATAATAAAATTAGTTATACAGCCCTTTTATTAACCACTTATAATTTTATTTATTTATTATTTTATTAACCACATAACCAGCTCAATAAATCAGTCAACTGACTTCTTAAAGAAGGTTTGGAAGTAGAAAGTCATCTTAAACCCCTTAATGCCCCAAAAGCCCTGCTTAAAATTTAATTCTGAACAAGCAGAACTGTATTATTCTCATGTATGTATGTTCAAAGGAATTGTTGTTGTCAGTGTATGGAACTATGGACTGTAAGATTTGATTAGACTCATGCGCACACTTGATGCAAGTAACAGCTCTCTACCTCAGCAGTGTAACTAAGAAAAAAAAAAAAAAAAAAGGAGATATAAAACTATGTATTCACCACCAGGACAGGACAGGACTGTAAATAGAGGGTTTAAAGTGGAGAAGATATTAACTGCCTTGTCATTAAGTTCAAGTTCAGTTAGTATGTTTGAGACAGGTCTGATGAATCTAAAGATCCCCATCAGACACCCAAGGTATATTCCTCAATCTCATCTGTTGTGGACTAGTATTTGGCCAAGGGCTTGGTCACTAAACTAAGCCTTATCACCTTGTAGAGTAAGAGAAGTGGAGAAGGAAGGTCTTTTGCAATAGAAAGATTGAATGACTTATGGTTTTCTATCACCCATGTCCCCATAAACTTCAATAATTGATGTGTATTTTGATTTTTGTACATTTTTCTTGCAGTTATTTTCAACTGCCTTGAGCTAAAGATAATTTTACAGTAAGTGGGTAACATTAAAGCATTTCACCGATATAGACATGTTATACAAAAGACTAGGATCTTTGGTCACCTTCACAGTGCATAGCAGAAGATTACAAAAGAGTGCTTTTCCCTTTTGATGCAAGTCCTGTTCCGGTATTGGCATCATGGAAGTTCACCTCTAGTGTTGGAAAAGAAAGATGATATTTAGATGAAAGTAAGTCACGTTATTGCGTCATTTGTTTTCAGGGAGGATTTTATTAATTTCTCTTTTGATTGAAAAGGAGTTACAATAATTTGTTTATAAGGGTACCTTAGAATCAGAATATCCCGAGTTGGAAGGGACCCATAAGGATCATTGAATCCAACCTTGTTGAGCATTAACACCGAAGAAAATTAAGTATGATTTCATGATTTCTTTTCTCTTTGAGTCATTCTTATAGGTGATTTTGTGTTCACAGTCACTAGTCAGCAATCTGTCTTTTGTTTAAATGGAAGTATGAATTTTGTTCTGTTTAGATAAGTAAAAAGTGAGTGGGAACTTCACTTGATAATTGCAACACCTCGATTTTTATTCTTCCTAGGTTTCGTACCAGTAATGTGAGGACATGTGAAGACTGAGACAGTAGTAAAGGTCACCTCTCTGGTAATAGCCCAGATACTCTCAGTCACTAACTGAAACTAGTGCCTATAGGATCTCTTTATTGTCCCTTTCCTTTAGAGAGAAGTTCCTCTGGAAAGAGGTCAACTTGCCTGGCATTTTAAGATCCACCCTTTCTACACTGCACATTGAAAAGGAGCGTCAGCTCTCAGTTACCAAATAATTCATATGCAGTCTGCAGACATTAAAATTTGAAAAAGAAGCAGTAAAGAGCTTTGAAGCGGAATTTCCTTTCATTACATTAGTGAATATGACAAGGTTATGTAATGTTCCAGGGGGATGAAGTGGTGCACGTCACTAACCTTTTAGATTCAAGAGGCTTTATGTTTTTCATTTGCTGCTGGAAGAAGGCTTAGTACTGGATTAGCTAGCAAATTCCTCTTTTTAACTCAGGTAGATTAATCCACAGCCAGATTCCACATATAACATATATAATAAATGTAACCTATACATAAACATTTGTCATTATTTTGTTTAATATGAAGCATCTGAACATGTGGTGGTGTTTAACTTAAAGGCATACGTGCACTTGGGCTAAATTTGCACTTTTCATTGTTTGTATTTCATATAGGCATTGGAAAGAGAAAAAAGAGAGCTCTTACCCTTCTAATTCATTTACCATATTAATGTTAAGCCATAATTAATGTTAAGCCTTTATCTTTCAGTGCTCAACTAAATCAAACATTAAAAACAAGCCTTTCAATTCTCTTTTCTTAACTATCATAAACAAGGGTGTTTCTGTGAGAACAACTGAACATACACTGGGGAAAATAAGGGAAGATGCAGACAGAAATTTGTAAAATCATTCTATTTTCTGTAGTGATATATAGAAGGGTTAGAGCTTGTAAAAAATGTATCTGTTATGTAGCACTGGTGCTTAAAACTCTTACGTCTCTTGGGGCTTGAAGGTGAGAGGAAACAGGGTTGGGCTTTGCGATCCTTCACATTTGCAGAGGAGGCTGGCCTAGATGATCCATCAGCCCTGGCTTCCCTTCATGCTTGGTGTGATATGCAATAGTTGCTGCTGAGTTTCAGTTCTACAGTAAGTGTCCCAGTAATTTGTCATTAAACCAAGCAATAATTTTAATGGAAAAAAGAAGAACAAAATATTCTTCAGCTTACCTAGAGAATGAGCATATTTGTCTACAGTATTATTATTTTTTCCACATGTTTTTCATATATCTTCTTAGTATTTGTGAAAGTCTTATTTCACCCCAGTTATTGTATACTCTAGATGAGATTGGGTTGTGGAGGCGAAGTGGGGAGAGGTGATGTTAGCTGGCAAATAAATGTGTGCTCCTGTCTGTGTTGGTTTGTATTCCTGCCATGTCCCTAGCACTCAGATAATGTCTGTATCTAGAAAAGCATGCGTAATCCACAATGAAATGAACTGGTACCAGGGTCTGCGCAGCGTAGAGGTACATATTAGGAATGTGCTATTTTAACATTAGACCTGTTGGAAAATGTAACCTACCTATACCAATTGTAAGACATTGCTTGCAAGTGTGCCATCTGATTCTATATTTCAGGCAAGAATAGACTCTATGGCCAGGGTAGTAAAATGGTTCTGTGCATTGCAGAAAAGTTGAAAACATAAAGACAGGTTTGACTTATCATTTTCCTTGAGAGATCACCAAGTCAATTTTTAGGGTGGGTATGTTCTGGCTAAATGAAGGCAGAGGAACTAGAGGTAACTGGTAAATTAAAAGCAAAACAAACAAACAAACAAACAAACAAAGAAAAACACACACACACACACACACACAAAAACAGTTGTTGCTGTTGTTTTTTTTCCATAATCATTTCTTCTGAATGTTTTTGTTTCTAGAAGAATACACACGTAGCAAAAGGAAGGTGGGTGATAAGCATTTTAGTTCTATTGTAAAGCTTTTATTAATGTTGTTTTAAAGGATGAGTTTTTAAGTTGTGGAGCCTGTAAATTGGAACAGCTTAGTTTCCTTCACCCAGGAAGAAAACTCAGAAGCATGTGTTTGTTTATAACTACAAGTAATTTTTGTAAACCAAATGGATCAAGGTCTTCAGCTGGAATTAGCTGGCATATCTGGATTACATTTAATAGTTCAAGGATCAAAAACTGGTAATTTCCATTCACAGGTTAATAAACATATTCAGCTGCTCTGGGTATGATGACATTTGAAGATTGCTTTGTTGCAATTCTTCATGTTGGAAGGATGTGAGGATGATGCAGTTTTAGGCTGTTTACTGTGAGAAACAGGAGAACTTCAGCAGATTGTGACTGACAGACAGAAGCCTGTAGGAACATACCAGTTGGTAACTTTGGGATTTCTTAATGCAGATTTCATGAATGCAAATTCTCACTTGTCCTTATAGAAATAAAAACCCAATTAACTTTCTTACATAGCTAATTTGCAGTTACACTGTATGTGCAGGTTAGAATTAAGGCAAAATAATTGCTTATAACAATGATCAGTGTAACTGATCACAAATCACAAATCATGATTAATGAGTAAATTAGCTGTAAATGAAGTGAAGTGAATGCTTTGAAAATTCTTTTTAAAGACATAAATGAGTGCAAAAAGCTCTTCTGTTAAATATTGTGCTTATATATTAGATATATATTATATATAATATATATTGTGCTTATATATTATATATATTGTGCTTATATTATACATATATTATATATATTATATATATTATACATATATTAGCTTTTATATATTATATATATAGCTTTTTAGAATATTAGCTCATAGAGGAATTGTGAAAAGAACAATAGCTCAAATAATTTGCAATGTATCTATATAGCATTAAGCTGAGATCATATGCTACATTTTGCCTATCTATTCCTGTTTATCATAGTTATATCATAGTTATATTTTGCTTTTTAGGAAAAGAACCTTCATCATTATTGAATTTAAACCAGTCTGTAGCCTGCTTATTACAATATTTAGCAGTTACTGATAAGCAAGGGGGCACAAATGAATATATAATATGAATATATAT
>CM021763.1:31798973-31832535 GCA_011075105.1 Heteronetta atricapilla | reverse complement strand
TATATATATATATATATATATCCTTTGTTTTCTGCATTGGAATTTTCTGTGTGTGTAGTTTGTAACAGAAATAATGACTTAAAAATTTCTAACTAGGAATGAGTCACATATCCAAGTGAAACCAGACCAGTATCACAGAGGGGCTCTATAACAAGTGACAATGATTCTTGTGATGGTGTGTGTAAACTACCGCAAACTGCAGAGACACCTGCTGCACTGTATTGTTCGTTCCGCAATCAGGAGCATTTCTGAGTGTCAGATGAAAAGTTTCCTTGGGAACACTTGTGACTGTAGTGTCTTCCAGGTTTTATTGCTAAGTCTTCACAAACAAAACAACTCCTGAAACATCAGTTTATGATAATTTACAAGTAAATAGGGGAGTTTGAAAAAAAGCATCTAAGCTTCCCCCCCCCCCCCCCTTATGTTGTTGTTATTTCATTCACACATACTATGAAGGCTGACAAAGGACATTAAATGAAAATCCTTGAATACTTTTATTCAGATTTATGAAACTATTTTATATTTCACAAATATGATAAAGTTTAATTGTGAATTGAATTGCAGTATGCTAGGACCTTCCGTACACCCCAAACAGAGAGTCCAGAAACAGATCTGTGTTAAGGTCTGCATTCCCTATGTATCTTGTCAACAGTAGGTCCACGTGCTGGTGCTGCAGACTTCCCTTTTCTTTTAAAAAAAGTGAAGTCTTATTTTCATATTCATCTGTTAGAGGATTTATCTCCATAAAAGAGTCTCTACTCCAGAATAGCTCTCAGTAGCTAAGAAGGGGGCTGCATTTAAAAAGCGTTTTGTCAGATATTTTATTTGAACGCTGAGGAAAAATGTAACGTCCTTAAAGAACAGCACAGGGTGTAGAGGAGTATAATTAGAACAATTAGACAATTCCATAACCTTGAGAATAATGAATTAGTTAATTCCATTCACTTCTTCAGGATTGTACTTAAACTTATGAAAGGAAAATGTTACAAAAGAATCGAGGGATATCTTATACTCATGGAAAGGTATGAAAAAGTTCTAATCCAAATCAGTTACGTTAGTGTCATGTGAGAAATGCATTTTCTGGGGCCTTTATATATATAAAAGTATAGTATTTATATAGTATATATATAAGTATATATATAAGTATATATATAAATTATATTATAAAGTATATTATAAAGTATATATTATAAGTATAGAGTATTTAAAAGTAAAGTATAGTATTTATATAGTATATATATAAGTATATATATAAGTATATATAAATTATATTATAAATTATATTATAAAGTATATATTATAAATTATATATAATTATATATATAAGTATATATATAAGTATATATATAAGTATATATATAAAAGTAAAGTATTTATATATATATATATTATATATATATTTCCCTTATATATATATATAAGGGAAAAAAAAAAAAAAAAAAAAGGCAGATTCTTTCTGGTTGCCAATAAACTCTCTATTTCAGAAGTCTGTTTGTCTCCTAGGGGGACAGCTTGACTGTGAAGCAGCAGCTGAACTGCTATGGCTTTAAATTCCATAAAACAAATATATTAAATCTCAGTATGTTTAAGGTGATCTAACAATAAATTCAATTTTGCTTCATTTTTTAGGCTGTAGTTTGCAGCAGTTCAAAAGCTGTTACATGAGTTTCTGAGTAGCCCTAGCAACAAGTGGATAACAAGCAGTAGGAGTAGGAACTCTCAGGCCTTTGAAGGAAAGGCTTATGCTTACTCTGCATACTTCCCAATTACAGAAGTCTTCTGCTGTACAGACTTTTCTTGTCAAAATATCAAAGTTCAGTATCTACAAAGATCTGGGAAGGCACTACTAGGTGAACAAGCTGAAATAAACCAAAGCTGCATTGTTTATGTTTAATATTGCTGTGACTTTTATGACATTCACAAGAAAGTTTGGAGTAAGAGCATCTGATTTTAACTGAATTTTACTATTTTTACTTTAATTTTGCTACTATTATTTGAATTGCAGCTTTATTGAAAAATGACCAGAGTTTCAATAGTGCTGAGAGGCTGTCATAGGATAGTTGATAACCTATTGGTTCTGATTTTTTTTTTTGGCAGATTAATTGCACTGGAAGATTCCCATATAGATTGTTGCTAAGCTTAATGAGTGTGCTGGAGAGAGTGTCTTTTGGACTCTGCACCTATGTTGTTAAGGGAGATTGAAAATAGTTGTCAGTTCTCAATCAAAATTGCCCTTATGTTAATAAGCACATCTGTGTGTGCAGTGTAATTGTATTTGCTATTACAGTCACTAGCAGCTTATGTCAGATTCAATGTCAAGAAACTGACAACATTAACTGTGGAGCTAATTTGTGTCAAATGTTAATTAACAACCTTTATAAAGATAAAGACAGCAAATACTACTTTTCATTTTTGGTTCTGTCTCGGCATGATTTCACATACTAGTACACTGATGATAGTCAGTTTATATGTGACGAGATGAACATATTGATTGAATAATGGAAATACGGATCTCATGTGCTCATTGTCTTTCTCCATGGCTGGCTGGCTACTATCACACTAGTCTTAGCTCATCTGGACCGTAAATAAGTTTATCCTCATAACACCTATTAAACATCTAGACAGTATTATCCTTCTGGTACATGTAACTTTAGTCTTCACAAGATAAGCTTAAAACTTTGCTTGTCTTGACAAAATATCTACAAGAAGGGAGTTATGTCTACAAGTAGAGAATTACATAATTATGTAACAACTCTGCTTGTCTTTTCCTTCTCCTGCTCCATAGAATCAGAGAATGGTTTGGGTTGGAAGGTAAATAAAGACCATCTATTTCCAACCCCTCTGCCATGGACGGGACACCTTCCACTACACCAGGTTGCTCAAAGCCCCATCTAACCTGTCCTTAAACACTTCCAGGGATGGGGCAACCACAGCTTTTCTGGGCAACCTGTTTTTCTCACCAGCCTCACAGTGAAGAACTTCTTCTTTATATCTACTCTGAACTTACTTTTTTTACTTTTTTTTTTTTTTTTTTTTTTTTTTAGTTTAAAACCATTACTTTTTCCTGTCACTACACTTCCTGACAGAGAGTCCCTCCCGAGCTTTCCCATAGACCCCTTTAGGTACTGGAAGGCCACCATAAGGTCCTCCCAGAGGTTTCTCTTCTCTGGCCTGAACAAGCCTAACTCCCTCAGCCTGTCTTTGTAGGAGAGGTGCTCCAACACTCTGGTCATCTTTGTGGCCTTCCTCTGGACTTGTTCTAATTGGTCCATGTCCTTCTTGTGCTGGGGACCCCAGAGTTGAGCACACTAAACACACAGTAGGAACTTGATTCATAGCAAGTTTTATTAGATTACAGGTGGTCCAAAATTCACATAGGACTAGAAACATTGTTATTCTTCAAGTACCAAACAAAGCCAAATCAGCTCTTCAGCCCTATTTCTGCAGCTTCACTACCTATTTACTGCTCTGCAGAAGATAATAAGTAATTTTCAAAAGGAGGCATAGCAGTTTTAGTCCTTATTAATTTTTTTTTTTTTTTTTTCCCAGTCCTGGATGGAGTCAGACAACTAGCTTTATCTCTACCACCAGTTAGTTTTTATAGAAAATATACATCTTCAAGCATACTGCCATGTAACACTAGATAAACAGTGTTGCAGTTTTCAGAGTTTTGGAGGTAGAACTTTTTTGTTGTTGTTTGCTTGCTTGTTTGTTTTGTTTTGATTATTTCCAGTTTATCAGCAATGGGAAAGGCAAATTGTCTTGCAGTATAAATTAGTGCAAGCTCAGTTGCATTTGCCTGAATTGCACTAATGGAGGACATGTCTCTGAATGTCTAATAAGAAGGAAAGGGATTCTCTTTTATTGGTCTTCTTTTTAAGATTAGTATTATCATGAAACAATATATTGCATATGAGGAAAAGCATGCCAAGCATGGATATTGGCAACTAGGCAAAGTCCCTGGTGACCAGAAAAAAATGAAACATCATTCCGATTTTTAAAAAGGGAAGAAAGGAAGACATGGGGAACTACAGACTGGTGTGCCTCACCTCTTTTCCTGGCAAGATCTTGGACCAAATCCTTTTGGAGGCAATGTTAAGGTACATGCAAGACGAGGTGATCTGGGACAGCCAGCATGGCTTCACTAAGGGTAAATCGTGCCTGACCCATCTGGTGGCCTCCTGTGATGGAATGACTGCATCAGTCAACAAGGGGAGACTGACTGATGTCATCTACTTAGACTTCTGTAAGGCCTTTGACAGGGTCCCATTTGGCATCCTGATCTGTAAACTGGAAAGATATGGATTTGAGTGGTGAAACATCCGGTGGATAAGGAATTGGCACAATAGCTGCATGCAGAGAGTGGTGGTCAATGGTTCTATGTCCAGGTGGAGAGCAGTGATGAGTGGTGTCACTCAGGAGTCTTTCTTGGGACCTTTGCTTTTCAATAAATTCATAAATGACATAGACAATGGCATTGAGTGCACCCTCAGCAAGTTTGCACAGGACACCAAGCTGAGTGGAGCAGTTGACAGCGAAGAAGGAGGAGATGCCACTCAAAGGAACCTGGAAAGGCTGGAGAAATGGGCCCATGTGAACTGCATGAGGTTCAACAAGTCCAAGTGCAAGGTGCTGCACCTGGGTCGGGGCAATCCCAGACGAGTACAGACTGGGAGAGGAACTCATTGAGAGCAGCTCTGTGGAGAGAGACTTGCGGGTTCTGGTGGACAAAAAGCTTGACATGAGCCAGCAGTGCATGTTTGCAGCCCAGAAGGCCAACTGCATCCTGGCCTACCACAACAGGGTGGTGGCCAGCAGATCGAGAGATGGTTTTCCTCTTCTACTCTGCCCTTGTGGACCCCCACTTGGAGTACTGCATCCAGGTCTGGGGACCCCAGCACAAAAAGGATGGGGAGCTCTTAAAATGGATCTAGGGGGTGGCCACAAAGATGATCATACAACTGGAGCACCTCTCCTATGAAGAAAGTCTGACAGAGCTGGCAATGTTGAGCCTAAACAAGAGAAGGCTCCGGGGAGACCTCATTGTGGCATTAAAGGGGGCTTATAAAAGGGATAGAGAAGGACTCTTTACTCGGTTAGATAATGACAGAACAAAGGGGAATGGTCTTAAACCAAAAGAGGATAGATTTAGACTAGACATTAAGAGGATTTTTTTCTCTGTAATGGAGGTGAGGCACTGGAACAGGTCACCCAGAGAGGTTGTGGAATCCCCATCCCTGGAGGTGTTCAAGGCCAGGCTGGATGGGGCCTTGGCAAACTTGATCTAGTGGGTGGCATACCTGTCTATGGCAAGAGTTTTGGAATTAGATGATCTTTAAGTTTCCTTCCAAGGCAAGCCATTCTATGATTCTGTGATTCTATGATTCTATGATTATCATGGTGATTGGCATAGACATAAAAGTAGAATATGTTTGCTGTTTTCCAGAGCTGGTTTAACCTAGTTTGTCACACTTTTTGTTTATTGTTTTTCATTGCTTTTATTTTCTTTGTTGTTTAACTATCTGAAGTTAAGCTAAATGTTTCAGGAACTCTGGTAATGCATGGTAAAACTGGCAAATTTTCCAAAATGGACATTATCTCCAATGAAGTAAGTTATTTTATTTATGTTGAGTTTATGAATTTGCCAGTCTCTGAATGAATCATATGTTTATAATTAAATATTTGAATTAAATGAATCATGTATATGGAATTAAAGAGCCTGTGAGCTGATTAACTTACCCACACAGTGTTTTTCTTTTGTTGGTTTGAGGTTAAACAATGAATTTGCAAAATGTCAAAAAGAATAAAAAGAGAATGACTGTATCAGTTTTTTCATGATGGCACACATTCACAATTTGTGCCACAGAATATCTGATTCAGTCATGTCTCTGCATATCAGAAAGCTGAGTTAATACATGAGTGGAAAAGAATTTAAGGCTAGGAGTTTGGGTGAAACCCAGATGGTGAAACCCAGATGCTCTTCATCAGAATATATTTCTGTCTTTTCTGTGGTCCAAGCATAAAGCCTGTGAGTGGGGAAAGGATTTTCAGTTTGTTTGCTCTATCTCCGTGTTTCATTCATGGTGTATTTGGAGATTCTTTATCACCAGAGATGTGCTTTTGTAAGTTCTCCACAGCAGCACTAGTGGCACACTGTTTTGCTATGCTCAGACTTGCTATTGAACTTTTTTCAGGTATTTTTTTTGTTCTCAGAGAATACATGGTGTTCAGTGGGCAAAATTAGCACAGCAGGTAGTTTATGGAGGTTTGAGCATTCTGGAAAGTTGAAAACACAGTAACAACAATTTTGTCTCACATCTCTGTTTAAGAAGAAAGGGTGTGTTTTTTCAAATACGTAACATTTTTACAGTGTTTTATTTTATTTATTTTGTTTTATTTTATTTTGTTTTATTTTATTTTATTTTATTTTATTTTATTTTATTTTATTTTATTTTATTTTATTTTATTTTATTTATTGTTAGTGGTATGTTGCACGTTAGGGGTCAGGTAATTGTGAATGCCCCATCCCTGGAGATGTTCAAGACCAGATAGGAGGAAGACCTGGACAACCTGATCTTGTGTGTGGCATCGCAGCCCATAGCAGTGGGGTTGGAATTAGATAACTTTTAAGGTCCCTTCCAACTCAAGCCCTTCTATGATTCTATAATATTTAATATAGCAACGTCTGGGGACCCCAGCACAAAAAGGATGGGGAGCTCTTAAAATGGATCCACAGATCCATTTTAAGTATTGAGTCCTTTTTATAGTAATGGCTACAACATATTTTCTTGGCATTTAAAATAATTCCAAGATTTCCACCAGTGTTACATACACACACTTGTAGTCTGCTGAGGTTTTGACATTTAAATAAACATCCTGACAAGAAATGTTGCCTGTGGAAAGGCCAGTTCAGCAGAATAACAGTTAGACAGACATAAGAACTGAAGAACAGCAACTCAGAAACAAAAACTATTACAGTATAGGTACATAGCCGTCAGTTCTAAGAGAATGAAGACAACAAAAGAGACTGAGAACAGAAAGTGACTGTTGAAAGTTGAAAAGGAGAGCAGAAATTAATTGCAGCAGTTGCTGCAGAGCAACTACATATAACAGCTTACAGCTGAAGACAGACCACAAAGCCAATACCTGTGGCTTTTTGTTGTTGTTTGTTTGTTTTATAATTTAAAAACTCTAAATACTCATTTCATATCATTCAAGTCAGCATCTTCAAGCATACAGGATTGCTAAAAACTGCTCAGCTAAGAAAGAGAATGATGTAAATATACACATGAAGTCTTCAACATCTCTGAACTATGGTTAGACATTATCTCAGTTTTTACATTGATTTTTCAGAAGTCATATCTCATGTCGGTGTAAGTTTGACAGTTTTATTTCACCAGAAGTTTGATACATTAAGCTTAATTATGTTTTAACAGAAAAGGAAGGTAAAAGAATAATTAATAAAAATGTCCTTTCCTACTTTTGAAATTTCTCCAGTTCTCTGTCCTCTTCTGTTCCTGCAATAGCTACATTTTTAAAATTTATTTATTTTGACAGAATGGAATAATGTGGGAATGAACAGGAATTATATTTGAAGCTGTGCCCATGCATATACCTCTCTGCTGTTACAGTCCTTTATGCATAGACTCTTAATACATAGGCATTTACCTCCCCACTGCAAACTTACAAATGTTTTCATAGAATTTCTCCTAAATGTAACTAATTTTAATGGCTTAAAGGTGGGAATCTTGCTTTCATGACATCCTGTGATCGTAACATCAAGTCATGAATCATGATCTTATCTGAGTTGATTAATGAGCTCATTTTACAGCAAAAGACAAATTGGATTTTTTATTTATACTGGTGATAAAATATAATGTGTGATCTTGCTATTTTGATGATATCAGATTTTCCATTGTCATATAAGTTTACTAGTAAAATCTGTAAGTACTTTCCTGACCTTTTAGTTATTTTTTAATGCTTTTTCTTACAGGTGAATGCTATTATCAAAGAAACAAAATATTTTATACCTTCCTTCATTTTGAAGTCTTGGCATGACTTATTTTTCATGGGTGCTGCTTAGATTAATGCTTTTGTTTGTTTGTTTGTTTGTTTATTTTAGCACCACCAAAGTTTACAAGAACACCTGTCGACCAGACAGGCGTTTCTGGAGGAGTCGCCTCATTCATCTGTCAAGCCACAGGAGACCCAAGACCTAAAATTGTCTGGAACAAGAAGGGAAAGAAAGTCAGCAATCAGAGATTTGAGGTATTAGGTCCATTGTTCTGTTCCTCTGAAAAAAATACATTCCAGTCTCACTTCTAATCCTAATATATATGCTCTATTATCAGTGATTAAACAAAATAGCTATGACCATTGGGAATAATCTAGTGGGAGCAGTTTTGTGCAGGTTTCATTTTGCAAACTAGTTAGTAGCACTGTTAAAGGGAAAACTGCTGCTGCTGCATGATCTAACCAGAATGATCTAACTGGGGAGCCTTGGCATGCTTCAGTTCACCCTGCAAACTTTTCTGTAACGGAGATGGGGAAAATTATTTGAGCTGTGATTATTGTCCCCAGAGAGTAAACCACCTCCGTCTGTGGCAGTGTGCACCAAGCAGACCTAGCCTTGTGGCTTCTGCTGCCACAATTGCTTACCACTATTGCAGAGAGAGATGAAAGGGACATTATATTTCCCGCTGCTGCAGAGGAAATATAAAAGTTGTTTGCTTTTGATTCTTTTCCTAACAATATCCTTGGGAAAAGCTATAGAGAAAGCCGTTTCCTCTCTTTCCACAACCTTCAATTAAAGGAAACAGTGAAGATAATCTGTTCAAAGGATACAAGCTCTTTGGGGAAATAAAACAACAAATAATATTCCCTCTTTTAGTGGCAGGAACAATTGATATCAAATATTGTATGACCTTTAACATGAAGAACAAATTCAGAAAGTGGGAGAAGGCATGTATAATGGATATCAAACTGGGGCTGATAATGTATAATTTCCCCTGAGCCTCTTCACTGTTTTCACTGTTAACAGGTCTCTACTTTTGCATCAAGAAAACAACTGTTTGGCAAAGGACTAATTTGTGTATGAAACAGTGACACATATTTTTTGAGTGAATGATATAAAATATATGTATAAAATGTTGAATTAATATTGAAGTCTTCGGTGTTCATTTTGGTGTTTTGTGGAATGTTGCTTGAGTTTCAGTTTAGACTTGTGCCAGTGGAAAAGAATTGCATTCCTTGCATGGACTATTTTTTTTTTTTTATTTCTTCTTTTGTTCAAAATGTATTTTGCAGCATGCAAAAGCTATCAATTCCTTTATTAACTTATATAGGTATTTGCTTGCGTATTTACCACAATATGAAAAAGTAATTTGAATTGGATGTAAAAGAGATCTGCTCATGCCAGGAACCATTTGTTCCTTACAGAATATATGAAGAGCTGTAATTGGATAGAGCAGTTAACATAGAAATGTTATCATAAAATCTACATAATTTATCCAATTCTGGTCACAAAATTTTCATTCAAGTTGACTCTTAAGCAGTGAAAGATTGGGCATGTACATGTTTACTGTGATGGCTGAGTTTTATTTTTCAATATGTGGTGTTTTACTTGATTCATATTCTGTTTTCTGTGTGACTACATACCTGGTTTGGGGGAGAATAGGTAAAAATATGTCTGTTTTATTTCCATTAAAATATTGGAATGCAATGATATAAATATATATATTTTAAAAAGTCTTAAATATTCTGTAAGTTAAATACTGAACAAGCTGTATAGTCAGGTAAGATGGAATGTATTTCAAATAAATAGAAAACCAATTCTTTTATATTTTTTATTATAACCCCTGAACAGGATGCTTATAAAATATCCAAATAAAATACAGAATACATCAACATTGTAAGCACTTTTATTTCTCATTAAAAATAAGAGCATTAATTCACACTGTAGAATCTCAGAATAACAACAGAGTAACGGCAGAAATTAGCTTCAGAAAATACATAAGGCATCTCTGGGAAACAAGAAAAATCTGAGATGGTCAACTATACCAATAGGAAAATAATTGATTGGGCTTCTTCCCTCCCCTCCCCCCCCACTTTTTTTTGGTGGTGTGTTTATTTTTATTTATGTATTTATTAGATTAATATTTTGTGTTTTTCTCTGAGTTTTATAGCTTAGTAATAGAGAACATGAAAAGGTTTTACCTGACCACTTGTCTTTATAGAAGCCTAATGGATACAGTTGGAAGAGATTTCAAGTGGCTACCTAATCCATCTTCTTTCACAGAGATGCTGAGGCTTACTTTAGTAGTAGTAGTAGTAGTAGTGGTAGTAGTAGTAGTAGTTTTTAAATAAACTTTATAGCCTAGTACAGATTACTGTGAATCTTGACATTTTTTCTCATGTCTAATCTGAACTTTTTGCTGAAACTTAATGTACAAAGTAATTGTCTTATCTAGTAATATGAAAACAAATAGTTTATTCCTTTACTCTTGACAGTGAACATTTTTATTTGACAATTATTATCACAGAATGTGGAATGTTCTTGCTCACTGGATAATTCTTTAAACTGATTGTTGCTCAAACATTTAGTGAACGTGACACACCACTTCTAAAATTAAAGGCTAAAACAACCCATTGTGGGACGTTGCTATTAATCTCTCATTTTTCATTTATATTGCTTATATGTATTCATTTACATGCTACGAGTGAATGTGATATGGGAGGATTCTTTCCCTCCTCTTGCTTCAAATAAATCTGATCACACAAATTACAGAATCACAGAATCACAGAATTTCTAGGTTGGAAGAGACCTCAAGATCATCGAGTCCATCCTCTAACCTAACACTAACAGTCCCCACTAAACCATATCGCTAAGCTCTACGTCTAGATGTCTTTTAAAGACCTCCAGGGATGGTGACTCCACCACTTCCCTGGGCAGCCCGTTCCAATGTCTAACAACCCTTTCAGTAAAGAAGTTCTTCCTAACATCCAACCTAAAACTCCCCTGGCGTAACTTTAGCCCATTCCCCTTCATCCTGTCACCAGGCACGTGGGAGAACAGACCAACCCACCCTTAATACAGCCTCCTTTAAGGTACCTGTAGAGAGCAATAAGGTCGCCCCTGAGCCTCCTTTTCTCCAGGCTGAATATGCCCAGCTCCCTCAGCCGCTCCTCGTAGGACTTGTTCTGCAGCTTCGTCACCCTCACCAGCTTCGTCGCCCTTCTCTGGACCCGCTCAAGCACCTCGATGTCCTTCTTGTAGTGAGAGGCCCAAAACTGAAGACAGTACTCGAGGTGCGGCCTCACCAGAGCCGAGTACATGGGGACGATCACCTCCCTAGCCCTGCTGGCCACACTGCTTCTTATAGAAGCCAGGATGCCATTGGCCTTCTTGGCCGCCTGAGCACACTGCTGGCTCATATTCTGCCGATTATCAACCAATCGTCCCAGGTCCTTCTCTGCCTGGCAGCTTTCTAACCATTCCTCTCCCGGGCTGTAGCTCTGCTTGGGGTTGTTGTGCCCCAGAAGCAGGACCTGACACTTGGCCTTGTTGTACTTCATGCAGTTGACCTCAGACTATCCAGATCCTCCTGCAGAGCCTTCCTACCCTCGAGCAGATCGACACACACACCTAACTTGGTGTCATCTGCGAACTTACTGAGGGTGCACTCAATGCCCTCATCCAGATCATCAATGAAGATATTAAAGAGGACCAGCCCCAGCACCAAGCCCTAGAGAACGCCACTAGTGACTGGCCTCCAACTGGATTTGACTCCATTCACCATGACTCTTTGGGCCCGGCTATCCAGCCAGTTTCTGACCCAATGAAGCGTATGCCAGTCCAAGCCAAGAGCAGCCAGTTTCTTGAGGAGAATGCTGTGGGAGACGGTGTCAAAAGCCTTGCTGAAGTCAAGGTAGACCACATCCACAGCCTTTCCCTCATCCACCAAGTGTGTCACTTTGTCATAGAAGGAGATCAGGTTAGTTAAGCAGGACCTGCCCTTCATAAACCCATGCTGACTGGGCCTGATCGCCTGCTTGCCCTGCAAGTGCTGCATGATGATTCTCAAGATAATCTCCTCCATGAGCTTCCCTGGCACTGAGGTCAAACTAACAGGCCAATAGTTCCCTGGGTCTGCCCTCTGGCCCTTCTTGTAGATGGGCGTCACGTTTACTAGCCACCAGTCAACTGGGACCTCCCCTGATAGCCAGGACTGCTGATAAATGATGGTAAGCAGCTTGGCCAGCTCCTCCTCCAGTTCACTCAGTACCCTCGGGTGGATCCCATCTGGCCCCATCAACTTGCACACATCCAAGTGCCGTAGCAGGTCGCCAACCATCTCTACATGGATGAGGGCCACGTTCTGCTCCCCATCCCCTTCTGCCAGCTCAAGTTAGAAGAATAAACTAACTTACTTAGTCTTGCTAAGAGGAACTTAAAGAGAGATAGAGTAGGGAAAAAAAGTGTTTTTTGTTTGTTTGTTTGTTTGTTTGTGTTTTAAAAAATAATATTGCACTATTTCATCATTCTGTGTGTGGCAAGAGGGTGGTTCTGTTTTTTTTTTGGTTGGTTGGTTGGTTGGTTTTTAAGCTATATTTTGTTTTGCTTTGTTTTAACCCACTTCAGTGTAGATTAGTGTGGGAGTGTGAGGAATTAACTGTCTGTGGAGAATACATCACAGGAAAACTAATTTTTTTTTATGATGTGTATTTTGGAGGTACCATACTTGAGACTTAAACTTGGCAATATTTTCCGAACCCAAACTGCTTGAATTGTTTTTGCTGGTCATCCAGCTAGACTTATTTAGCATTCATATTTAAAGAAGAATGATAATTAATTTTAAGTATAGTGACTGGGACTATTTGGATTCCATATTTTCTTTTTTATTTGCAAATAATTTGCATGTGTGCTATTTAGGACTGTGAAATTTTCCTTTCATTCATAAATATCAATTTATTAAGAACTCTAGTTACTATTTTCTTTGCATTGAGGTCAGATGGAGGTTTTTGGTTATCTAGGTTTCCTTAGGGCAATGGCTTTACTTAAAGAACAGTGAAATGTGATTTGGCCTGTGAACTATGGAACTGATTTTTTTCTCAGAAAAAAAAAAAAAAAAGATTACATTACATATTTCCATTTAGACTTCTTCCATACATAAGAAGAAACTGAGCATTTTCTATAATGAATGTGGAAAAATAATGAGGTAATCATGATAAATTAATTTTGAGTTACTTTGAGAGTATTTTAAATTAATTTTAATAAAAAAGTATTTTTTATTAATTTACTTTGAGAGTATTTTTCATAGTCTCAAAAAGACCAGAAGTCGAACAGATTATTTGATTATAAATTATTTGTACAGACTCAAACATATATGCAAAAAGGCATAGATGTAAATTGTTTTTTGTGCATATTATGTGTGATTTTAGCCATATATATTAATTATTTTGAAAAAAAAAAAAGACTAATAAGTCATATATTAGTCATATTAAGATTAATAAGTCTTTCTAAGTGCCACTGACCTGAGTACTAACTTATTTTACTGACAAAGAAATTAAAGGAAAAATAAATAAATAAATAAATAGATTACTATTATTATTTAATTATAGGGAAGCCTTTTTCAACATCTGGAGTTCTGCAGTACTCACCAATATCTGATGTGATTGTGACTGCAAAACATGAAGGAAATAATCTCATACTTTGCATGTAAATATGAATATTTATTGTGTAAATATTACAATTTCAAAATTAAACCTGAAAGTTTAGCCTAATTATTTAGTCTTTTAACTGCTACTTGTGTTCTAATTTTGGAGCACTTTTTGGATAAATTTACTCACATTCTGTGGGCTGAATACATAACTAAACTTAGTCCTATCTTGTTCAGAAATTGTCAAGCTTTTTCCAATTGTGAGCTCAAAGAGTGAATGTACTTTGTGAGCAGGTTGAGAATACAGCCTGCAGCAGCACAAATTAACGTAACTGGCATAAAAAGGTAAAGTCCGGAAGATAAAAGAATGAAGGGAGACTGGTAATGAACTTTGGGATAAAAGAGCATGAAGTTACAGAATACATCTGGATTTTTTTGTTCATTTGTTTTTTTGTTTTAGTCCTGTCCATTCTTGAAACTTTCTTGGAGTAGCTATTGAATGTTTACTGAAGAGCAGTGTATATTACCCATATTCCCACCTTTGTTGAATTTTTCCTGGTATGTATATTTGAAAAATAAACCTGGCTCTCATGTCACAAATACTGACAGGTCAAGCACAGATTAATGGAGGGATAGGCATTTGTAACAACATCTGTGACAGCTGTTGTTTCCTTCTATAGGTAATAGAGTTTGATGATGGATCTGGATCAGTTCTCAGAATACAACCACTGCGCACGCCACGAGATGAAGCTATTTATGAGTGTGTGGCTTCTAACAGCGTGGGTGAAATAAGTGTGTCCACGAGACTCACTGTTTTACGTGGTAAGTTCTTTTTCAACATAACTAACTTATTGTTAGATTATTGTAAAAGGGAGGTTTCACTCCAAGAAAATTAATTGCAGTTGTTTTCATATGGGTGTTATTGTAATTCTAATTCTGTTAAATAGAAACTATTTCACGTAACACTTTAATGCCTTATATACTTGATTTTTGACTGTAGACTGGTAATGACAGAGTAGACTGAAGAAAATAAGTAAAACACGAATGTCTTGTGCATAACTGGTTACGTATGTTAGTTACTGAGTGAAAAACAATGTTTTATGAATGCATCTGATCTACATCTGAGTTGTGCTCTGGATAGCTTATCTTTGTATGATCAGCATTTACACTGAAATTTGTCCAATTTACAGTGACCTTGAAAAAATACATGAACAGTATTTAGATGAGATTAATTAAACAGCTACAAAGCTTTTCCCCCAAGCTATCACAAATAAAACCAAAAAAAAAGGGGGGGGAGATGGGAGTATAGGAAAGGAAAATTCAATTTTTTCATTGTCCTGCAGGGGTGAGGATATAAATGTTCTGCCAAGTCTGTTGTCTAGATAGTATTCATAGTAGGAAGTGCTAGTAATCAAATGACGTGAATGCTTCATTCAGTCTGCTGGAAATAAGTGCAAACTGGATTTGTAGACACTTCATGAAATATCACTGTTCAGTTTTGAGGGGTGCTTTTACGGATGAAGATTACTGTTTTGCATTGTGATATCACATTGCATTATTTGTTTTGCAGAAATAACTGCTAAGGGCCTGTTTATGTGAACTGATGATGTCTGCTTGACAGAATTTAGAGAACTTTTTTGAATGGATTAAACACATTTTCTTTTTGTTTCTTCTGTCCCAACAAACTTATGGAGACAAGAAGACTTCTTCTTGATTTTTTTTCTGGAGTTTGGATTTTTTTTATATATATATATTAATCCTGGTGTTACTTCTGGAGTCAAAGAACAACGATACATGCATACGTATTTTCCTAGAGGTAGTCTGTTGTAAACAAATCTTTTTAATATTTAAAGTTGTTCTCTCTAATGCCAAGATTGTTTGTTCTGTTATCTTTTAAAAACTATTCTTGGCACAGACAATGAAAATGGGAAGACTGATAATTAGGTTTAGCATCATGGATTTGTTCCTAACTTTCTGAGATGTATTTTTCCCTTCATTGTTTTGAATAAAGAAAACACTGCTTATGTGCAGCTTCCTTGCAGTTGAAAATGAACATAAAACTACATTGTCATACTGCATTAAAAATTCAGTAAATTAAAAAGAGATGCAAAAAGGGAGAAGAAACTAATAATAATAATAATAAAGCAGAAAACAATGAGGAAACCCAGGTGTAAGAGATATTCCTTGCCTTCAGAATTTCATGAAATGCATTTTCAAGACACTCTGGTCTTGAAATGTGCAAGCGTTTTGTTTATACTATTCTAAATAAAGCAAAATTCTCATGTTGAGGTTTGTAGAAAAGAAATAATAGCATTCATCTCTAGAGGGATGTAAAGGTTGGAAAAGGAAGAGTAGTCTGATTGTTAACACTGAGTGTAAAATGGGATCTGTTTTTGCTACACCTGTTGATTATTTAATTGTAAGGCATATGTGGTCTTTGCTACTTCTTTCTTTCTCAGATATCTCAATGCTACCTAATCTAATCTAATGCTATCCTCAATGCTATTTAATCTAATACTAGATTAGATTCCGTATAAAAAAAAGTTCTTAATTATCTGCATATGCAAATACCAGATGAATAAAAACTAAATATTATTAGTTGTGAGGATAAAAATTTAAGTCAATTTAAATTTAAATTAATTACAAACTGATTGTCTAATTAAAATGTATGAAATCTGGAAGAATATGTGTTGTTTCCAGCCATGATACTTATGGCTTTTGCAACATATGTAATATATTTTGGTCTCAGAAATAGATTTATGTATTTGATATGAAACTGAGAACATGCAAGAGCTTATGAACGTACAGAGACTATAGATTCAGCAAAAGGAATAACATCAGAGAAAAGTAAGGACCACACAAAGTAACATCACATTGTAAGGAAACTTTGTCAGGGTTAAAATTTTAAGTTGCTTTAAATATAGTGACTCTGTTGATTTCCATGACAAATGATTATACCGTGTTAAGTACATTAGCCTGGAAGATAAGTAATTTTGTTAGAACCTTCTACTCTGCAATCTTACACAAATCTTCATATTATACAGTCTTCAAAAGTAGCTTTGTGGAAGAAACTCCAACTGATTGTGTCTTTGTGATAAAGCGTTACATAGCTGCTATAGGAATAAACACATAATAAAGGTGTAAGAAGAATTAAACAGATATAATCCAACGCTAAACAGATTGGAGTGAGTTGGATCTGTGGTGGTCCACTTACACTTTACACTTTAGTCATCAGAGTATGTGTGACTCAGGATTGCAGAAGATATGCACATAACTTTCATGTGTTTTTTCAAATCTTTCCATAAAGGTGCCATCACAGACCCAGCTTGGCATTTGTGCTCAGTTTTGCACAAAAGGAAATCTTGGAGAGGAAGTCTGAGTTAATCCACAGCTCAACCCACAAGCACTGCTACTGTAATAAACCTTGTTTCATTAGGTTCATGCATAGAAGGGCCAAATTTATTCTGTTACCAGAATAAATAAGAGCACATCCTAACACAAGATAAACTTTACTTGCTAGGATGAATATAGTGACTACCTGGAACAAGAGTAAATGCCTTAGATAAATTAAAAATGTTTTTTGTTTGTTTGTTTTGTTTTGTTTTTCTTTATATAAAGCAGGCATCTGCTTTCCAGGTTACATTCACTCACATGAAAATGCTCCATTTCACAGGAAGTAAGACTTTTAAAGATAAGCCTCCTTCCAGACAAGAAGAGTCTATATATTTCTTTTGGAGGCCTTTGTTTTCAAAATTCATATTGAGAACCATATGAGTGGAACAATATTTTGATATATTCATTCAAAATTATCAGTGTTCAAATGGCTATGGAAAACATTGAAGTGTATCTTCTATCTGCAGATAGAATGGCTTTCCTTTTGTTGTCTGTCTATCCTTTTTCTTTTTAAAGCCACCTAACAGTGTTTTTTGGACTTGCAAATGGTGGATAACAAACATTTTTAATGACTTTTGCTTGCTATCTGAAAAGTAAAGAGAGAGACTACATAGTACATTTTGGAAAAAAATAAATAAATAAATAAATAAGTGGGTTGTTTTCTTAGCTCACTATTTTCTCTATTATTGTTGATTGTATTTTACATTATAAAATTACTGACATAAAGAATTTTTGTGGAGCAGGCACTGTATAAGGAAGGAAGAATTAAAGTAAAATATCTATGGGGAGTGCCTAGGGCAGATACTCCTCTCTTATGCACTTTAGAAAGTCAAACAGTCATTGCTGCAAAAAAATAAAAAGTGAAATATTTATTAAACTGTGTTTCCCTGTCCATTGATACACAAAGAAATTGAGGTACAGGTAATTGAGAGAGATGATGTTTGTTAGACTCTCAGAAGTCAAATAAACATTTTTATGCTATTAAAAAAAAAAAGGTGCATCCAAGGTATATTTTTTCATTTTTTATTTCTGCTGGCAGCAACAGATTCCATGATAATAGGAGCTCATTTCTGTATTTTCACTGTACCCAGTAGTACTGAAATGAGAAGGAGCTATTCTAAAGTAATCTGTCATCTGGGACAGCTATCTTTGAGGGCATGGAAATTAGACAAATGGAGTGACACGGCTGTAGTGTTCGAAAATGTGCTGTGGGATGTCTCTTATTTCTAGACAAATGGGAGGAAGAACTATACATATTCTAGGTATTAGCTGAATGATAGGAAAAATGTACTGTGTTCCAGCTGGAGCTGTGTAAACTTTGTATACCAATGTATACCTGACTTGACTGTTGTGTAGTCATAATGATTGTTGCCAGGGGGCTGCTGGTGGGACAAACCATTGAAAGTAAAATGAAGACTAACAGGGAAAACAAGTAAATACCTGTGTGATAACTTCATAGGCTGAAAAGATGTTTATCTCAAACATACGTTGCATGCGGAGCCAACAGAGGTTCCCAAACTTCCTCAACTTTCAGTGATCATGATACAGACTATGTATAGTCACCTTGTGACTAGAATTAGCATGTTCATTACAGTCCTATTTTTATTATGCATCTTTTTGAGAGGAAGACTGTTGTTCATGCTGTGAAAATAGTACTTTGCAATTTAAGCTATAATGTCTCTCCTGGGGAGCTGAGCAAGGAAGATTAAGGAACAAAACACAGCTGCTTGACACTCACACAAAAGGATTTTGTGAAATAATGAAACAAAAGGAAAGGTAGCCAATACAACTTAAACTTAAAAAAAAAAAAAAGCTGAAACAAAATAAATTGCAGTTTTTGAATAGCATGCAGATGCCAAGAAATGGCTAAGAAAGTAGTAGAGCACTAGGAATATTTAGATGTAACTTTATAAACTATTTTCAAATATTTTCTTTGGGTATGGGAATGTATGTAGGGAAAATAAAAACATTTGCCTTCCATGCAGCATAATTTGAAACACTTAATGACTTACCATCTCTATAAACATGGTCAGGGCCAGGTGATTTAACCAAATAGCCAAAATATATACAATATAATTTGAAATGCATAATCTATTTGCCATTGCTGGCTTATAACTTAAATGGGTGTTTTCAGTCCCTTTCTAGTACAGGGACATAAGTGGTAACTAATGGTAATGGTTGAGAAAGTACTGCATTTTACAAATTTAGTAAAAAGACAGTAAGCTTGTAAGAGCCTATTACTATAAATATGTGATGCAAGGAATTGAGTTCAATTTCTAGGTATGTACATTTGACCTTAGTGATTTCAGTTATCTGTTGTGGGCTTTTGTGTCATTCTTTACAAACTTACTGTTTATAGTCATTTAAAACAAATGAAAATGAAGTTGCTGTAGGTTTTCTGATTAAGAATTTTCTAGTTAATGCCTAATCTTAAGATTTTAGTAGTTAATACCTTTTTTTGTATTTCCTCTCCTGTCTATTTCCATCTATTTCCTAGATGGAAAATGTATCAAATATATTTTTGCAATACTCAGTTAATAGCTTGTTAGAACTTTAGTAGTAGAAGTGGTAGTAGTAGTAGTAGTAGTAGTGACAATTTTGATTTTGTACTAACTGTACACATTTTCCCTTTTCTTGCACACCATGTTATTATGAAGAACCTCTTACAACATAAAGCTAAAGCTCTAAGTTAGCTGCTTCTAAAAAGCAGAGCAGTCACTTAAAAATAATAAGAATAATGTAATTAATATCAAATTTCTTCATTGAAAGTATCAATACTTGTAGTCAAGTAGTCAATACCTTGTAGTCAAGACTTTCAAAGATGAGTAATTATTTTAGAAAATTAATAGTCTGAACAATTAATAAGACCTTTTAAGATGTCTTAAAAAGGTATTCATTCATAGCCATCAGAACATTAACATTTGTCTTTATTTACTAGAATATTGTTTTAACATGAAGTTTCTTTCAATTCTTTGTTAACCTATATATTTTTTGAACATGATTGGTAGTATGGATTTATTTCCACCATGAAAATACACAAAAGAACTTTTCCTGCTACCAACTAGTAATACCAGCTATGGGTATGTCTTTGTAGAGGTTTTTGGTTTTGGTTTCTGTTTGTTTTCTCTTCCTGCTGTTCCTCACTGAATTTCATCTTTCACTGGATTTCATCAACTCAAGTTTATGTTTTACTTATAAAAGGAATAAAATTAGCCAGTTAAGTTTCATGCATTTGTACATGTTCACAAGATCAATTTTAATTTTTGAAATATTAACAGTTGTAGAAAATGATTAATGCCTGATATTTACAAGGCAGTATGGATGGTCCAAAGACAGAAACATTGTTTTGAAATTTGTCAGCTGGCTATGCTATAACACATTAAAAAAAAATAAAAAAGCTTATGGATGCTTTTTCAGGGATAGATGTCTGACAGTTGTTGTGATCTAAGAAGAGGAACTGAAATAATACCAGACAAAGGAGAGCAGTTTTTTATTTAGCTTGAAATAATTCTTCACCAGACAGTTTTGGCTAAGAATGTACACCTGTTAAATACTTTTAGGCAATAGCTCAATGACTAATTTTAGCATGAACCCCAATCTGATTGTTTCCACTCTGGCATATAATAACTTCATATAGTTATTATAGACATTTCTGATAAAAAGGAAATATGTCGGCCACTTGGAAAACATAAACTAAGCCAACCTGAGAAAGTTATTTTAAAACATATTTGTTTTATATGTTTTTACCACTCATCGATATGTATGATGATTCACTCCTTTTCCTAGACAGTCCCATAATCATCAGAAATCTGTCAGGAACATGTATCATTGAGAACGAAAAAGAATTACCAGGTGGAAAAGGAATATTTCCTCTTCCAGTCTATCCTTGCAGAACCAGTATTAAAACATGTAACAATGGAATTGTATCAAGTTAAAATAAAATCTTTCTCTGAAAAGCCATGAGCTGCTGTATACAATGGGTTACCATTTTGATCTGTTTCCTCAAAGATTGACCCATATACAAACATTCACAGACATGATGTTATGAATGGTCTTCACAGGAAAAGGCAGAGGATTAACTACATGCACAACTGCTAGGTGTTCTGCATGAGGATAGGTTTTTTAGTGTTCTGTTCACGATTTTTATGTATTGCAACATCATGTGTCTGTATATATAAATAAGAAAACAAACTTTTTCATTTTCTACCTGGCTGTAAGGTAATTCAATTAAAATAATTCAAATTTGGGATGAGAAATGAATGATTAACCATTTGCCTATCTTAATTGATATACAAATAAGTAGTATATATGTATATATATATATATATATGTATATATGTATAATATATATATTACACCAAAAATTCTTAGAATGCACTCACTTTTCCTGAGGTTATTTCCTATATATGCATTCAAGGTCCTCGGCTTTGTATAGAGAGTCGTAATGGATCTCTGTTGGGGTTTAAGGTTACACAACATATGTGTAACATATATATACTACACATATATATCATTCTACTTTGACTCTACAAGCCCAAATACTATTTATTTAGTAGAACAAGCACCCTGGTCTGAAGATTTCTGATTATGTAGTAGTAATAGCCAGGTTTTTTTTCCTTCCAGTAGTTCTGATCTACATACTCCATATATATTTTTCTGGACCTTACTTAATATAATTACAGACATTGGGGTTTAAGGTTACACAATCTTTCATTGTTTCTGGCAGTGGCCAGAAACCACTGCCTTGACTGAAGTGCCATTAAACCAGTGCCATTAATCGAATGCCAAATGCCATATTCCATGTTGTAGTTGTAATCTGTGGCCTCAGTTCTACCCACTCACTTCAACACACCCTTATGATATTTAGTAGCAATGTAATTGTCATTACTGCACAATATGAAGGTAAAATTCACACCACAATTCCAAGGAATGTTTTGATGTCAATATTTTATATTGACTGAAAAAAAAAAAAAAAACCAAAAACAAACAAACAAAAAAACTAACAAAAAACAGTTCTAGTGAATATCTGTTTGAGGGGATGATACAATGATTAGTTTCTTAACCTTTGACAGTGTCAACATTACTTGTAAGTAACTGCTGGTTTAGGAGTTTGGTAGGTTTCATCTTAATTGTTGTCATAGTAAATATTTATATGAAATGCCTAATATAGCATAATAAAACCAAGACAGTTACTAAAAAAAAAAAAAAAAAATCATATAGAAGGTCCATCTTTTTCCAGGCTAGTGGTTTCTGTGAATGCTTGTGTTATATCAAGTACACCATTAGGATGATAGAAATATTTACTGAAATTTGGGACAAGCTTGAGACTAGTGTACTGAAGTGACAAAAAAAAAAAAAAAAAAAAAATCATTTTAATGCAATAAGTGCTAATCTTCAAATACAGGAAACCTAGTAAGAGAGCTTTCTCATGTATATCTGAAAATGCAATTTAAAAATTAAAGAAACCTTATGTAATATTTCAGCTTGCTTAACTTGGCAATAGGTTTTAAAATAATATTTATTGCTGTGATTGTTAAGTTTGGAATGACTTGTCATAGGAAGCAAAAAAATAGAAGAATACATGCCAAAAAAAATATGTAACATATTCTGGGCAAATATATATAAACATTAAAAGGAAGGTAAAATTCAATGGATCACGTAAAACATGCATATTTTGAGTACTAGCATTAGTAATAAACAAATTCTGAACTAATAACTTTTAATTGATTAAAGGGGGGTTCTTTGCATTGATATAGTAAAATGCTGAAAGAACTGTGGGTTAAGTAGCTTCATTGAGATGGAAAAACTTCTATGAATGCTAAGATGTACACAATACAAAATCCTGATGTGATACATATCACTCCAGGTATTACAGTACTTGCTCTAAACTGATAGGAAATTCTGCTGCTGACTGCTACTGTCCCATCTATCTTAGAATCTTTGCAAAGATTCATTAATAAAGTTACCATTTACTGGTTCAGTAGTACTGGAATTTCTTCATCTTCCCTTAGAAACAGGTAAATAATGTGCAAAATTGTTACTTAAGTTCACCATGACTTAAAATGTTCCATTAAAATGTTTATTATTATTATTATTATTATTATTAATTTCCTGTAGGTACCTTTAGGTACCAGAAGGCTACAGTAAGGATTCCCTGGAGTCTTCTCCTGGCAGAACAAACCCAACTCCCTCACCCTATCTTTGTAGGACAGGTGCGCCAGCCCTTTCATCATCTTTGTGGCCCTCCTCTGGATTTGGTCTAATGTCCATGTCCTTAAGTAGTGGGATCCCCAGAGCTGAGTAAAGGACTCCAGGTGGGATCTCATGAGAGCAGAGCAGGAGAATAACCTTCCTCAACCTGCTGATCATGCTTCTTTTGATGCAGCCCAGGAAACAGTTGACGTTCTGTCCTGGAAGCCCACATGGCCAGCTCAAGTTGACCTTCTTGTCAAGCAACACCCCCATGTCCTTCTCCTCTCTTGAGCTGCTCTCAATCCATTATCTGCCCAACCTGTATTTGTGCTTGGGATTTCTCTGGCCCAGATGCAGGACCTTGCATTTGGCCTTGTTGAACTTCATGAGGTTCTTACAGACCCATCTCTCAAACACATCCAGGTCCCTCTGGATGATGGCATCCCTTCCCTCCAGTGTGTCGACTGCACCACACAGCATGGAGCCATCAATAAACTTGCTGATTGTGCAGTCTACCCATTAGTACTGACCCCTGAGGAACAGCACATGTCATTGATCTCCACTTGGTCCATCCGTCAAATACATTTCTTTCCAACCTAGAGATAAGGATAACAAGAATAATGAGGTAGTTTTCCAAGTGGAAGCATTTCAATAAACATTTCAGTCAAATATACTCAAGTAGGTCATCATCACCACCATCAATGGCAATACACCGGAATCTTGGCTTATGACACTGTGGTCTTTCATATCATGGACATATTTCAGGAGATGCTAACTTAATATTATTTATTTGGATTACTTTAAATTGTAATTAAAAAAGATCACCTAAAGGAGAATGCCAAATATGTTGGCTTCACAAATTCCTTAAAACTTTTATTTTTTTTCTTAATTCAAACAGGAATAGTATTGTTCTTTCTGTAGTCATTCAGATTCCTTGCCTTTCAAATACAATTTGTTCTGGGAAAGTACAGACATATTTTTGTATCCCATTTTACTTGAGTAAGAAAAATTGTCACTGTGGATTTCCATATAAAGAAAACCATTTCTATGGTCACTGTTATGCATTGAAGTTATGAAGTGTATTTTCTATTTAACTGAGAGGACTTCAGTGCTTCTATCTTGGTACTAAGCTCAAAAGCTCATCTCGGCTCCTACACACTTGGTTTCAGTTATTGCACTGCAATTTTTTCACTAGGCCTGTAATTTATTTTAATAAAATATATCAACTTGTCTTAGATGGCATTATCAGCCTAAGATAAACAAATCTTTATAGACAACCTCTATCTTAATGTTCACACACAAGTTTATTTGGTTTTTGGCTGTATAGATAAGGAAGAGTATCTAGGGAATCCTCTTTATTACACCTGCAGAAACATGAATTTGAAGGAAAGTGAATTGAGAGGCTGAAAAGTTGCCAGAGATTTTTTTTATTATTATTATTATTATTTTTTTTTTTTCAAAAAGCTACTGTTACTTGGAACTTGATTTATGGCAAGGAGATTAAGCCAAGTGCAGAAAAGCCATTAGTAAACCCAAAAGCAATCATTTGTTGTTGTGTCATGTTTCATATAGCAGACAGAGGACTGAACTGAGTATGCTGAAGTCAGTGAGAAAACTGTCTTCCTAGCTAGACTTCAGATCAGTCATATCATGAATTTGGTAGTTAGCTGCAAAATGTCATAAACAAAGAAACAAGCAGAAAAAATCTCAGGCTCTACCATTCACACTGTTCATACCTAGAAACATGAAAATAAGGTAGTTGCTCTGACAAATACTGTGTACTTTCTTCAGGTTTTTAAGGCATACTCTGGTATTTTGAAATTCTGTTTGTTTGGGCTTGGGCGATTAATGTTGTTTGTTTGCTTTGCTTAAATACTGAAACAGAGGAGGATAGGACTTAAGGTGAGATGCTCAAGTTTTTGTTGATATTGTTTAATGAGTTGCCTAAACGTAAGTGACTTTGTAAGCACATATCCTTAATTAGTGACCTAATTTTCACATGGTCTAAATGTAGTGTTCCTCCCCAGTTTTTCTGTAGGTCCCCTTTAGGTACCAGAAGGCTGCTGTAAGGTCTCCCTGAAGCCTTCTCTTCTGCAGGTAGAACAAGCCCAACTCCTGTCTTTGTAGGAGAGGTGCTCCAGCCCTTTGATCATCTTTGTGGCCCTTCTCTGGACTCGCTTTAGCAGGTCAATGTCTTATGCTGTGGGTGCTGTGGGACCCACAGCATCAGATTTCATGAAAGAAGAAAGAAAACTGAATCTGTTAGGAACCCTATTGAAACTAATATAGCCATCACAATTATCTATCTATCTATCTATTTATTTATTTATTTTATACAGCCATAAAATCTAGCTTTTGAGCCTTATGTGGCAGTAGTGCTGAAACTTAGAGCCAACCAAAATGAAGAAGAGTATTTTCTACTGCTTTGAATGACAATTTGCTAAGTTTATGGTGAAAGGAGAGAGACTTCATTTCTATGTGTTTTAAAATTTTAAAATTTTAGCGCGAGTAACTACACCAGCTAAACTTCAGTCAATTTGTATTGAGCATACAATAAAATTAATTTTCCCTTTACCAGAGAAATTTCAGCTCATTGTTCCATATATCAGATTTTTCCTAACAATAACTTTGGCATAGACAGGAGAAAAACAAAATCAGCCATCAACTTCCTTGATCTTAAAAATCAACAAACAATCACTCTAAAGAGTACAATACACTTTTCACTGTATCAGTTGGCTCTGAGGTTCACCGCTATTGACATAACTTTTGTTTTCTTGCTATCTCAACATTTAATAGTTGCAATAAATAAGTTTAGTTTAATTAACATTTCTAAGGCACTGTTATATCATCATTTCAGGGAGACAGCATTTCTATGTTTTAAAAATGTAAATTTCAAAATGTCCAAATGGGTTAAGTGGCTAAAGTAAGTAGTCACATTTGGATAGAGATAGCTAAGTTTTATATGTAAAGGTTTGATTTATCTTTGAGGGGGATGTCTTCGATTCTTTTTGTAGCCTATAAAATTAACCTGTTTAGTAAAGGAGATCAAAAGACTTGATTGCTGAGATTGCTGATGAAGGAAGAATGAAGTAATGACATGAAAAGACATAAAGATATATATTTTTAGAAGTCTTTTCCGTTGAGAGATAGATTGCAGTCCTTGTGTTGCACTTAAGTTTTTTTTTTTTTTTTTTTTTTTTTTTTAATAATTAAACTTATCTGTACTAAAAATTTTGTACAATGTACAAACAAATGAAGACTGATGCTGCCATTTTTGCATAGTACAGTGTAATATGATACCAAACTTTATCAAGGTAGTGCAGGAAGATCAACAAAAATAGTAACATTCTCTCAAATGCCAAAGTTTTGATACTATAAGGGTAACTGACTACAAGTCACAGAAGGATGAGGGAACAAGCAAACACATCATCAGCTGCTATGTTAAAGGACATATATTGGGAATAATGAGGTTCATTGCCCCTTCAAAAACAGTTCTGAGAATGGAATAAGGTGAGGAATGATTTGCTACTGTGTCTGTATGGATATACAATCTATTCCAGCCCTACCTCACAAAAATTACTTGCTCCAAACAGAGGAAGTCTGGCCAACATGAATAGGTCTAGAAAAGACTTATTTCTATGTATTTTTTCCTGGCGTATTTACATTAGTTAGAGATACTGTATCATTGTACCTCAGACAAATAGAACTGGTACACCTAAAGTCAGCAGTGTGTACTCTACCTTAGTGGAGGAGTGGACTGACTAAAATTAATTTTTCTGTAAATTTAATGTGTGGACATAGCGGTAAGGAAAAAGAGCAAATTATAAAAACAACATGTATCATAGGTTAGACAAAATATGTAAATGCTGCAGTCCAAAACTACAGAAAAAAATATTCTTAGAAAGAAAACTGTATTTTTGGGAGGTGCTGTTTATCTTGAGCAATGGAAAATGTTTCAGATAAGGAATTCTTTAATTCACCCCTCCACTCCCCAGTCAACATTAAATGAATATTTAATTAATGAATTTTAATTATTAACTTCCCTTTTACTAGTTGCAGGAACTGGAACAAGCTGCTTAAACCCCTTGTTTTGTCATACATTTACTTTTAAAGGAGATAAAATCTAGCTTCCCATAGGAAGGGGTAAATAATTCAGGGTGTGTGCTGTGCATAAGATTTTTTTTTTTTTTTTTTTTTTACTGTATTAAAATATTGTGTTTAGCCGCAACTCTGTGTCATATGAAACTTCTCCAATGTTTTCATTGCAGTATACCACGACAGCAGGGATTTTGTTATCATGTAGAGTAAGTGGTCGTATCTCAGATGCATGTTGAGAAGTGTATTTCTGTTTTTTAACTTTTAGGACTATTTTATTGATTTCAGAAATGATCACAATGAGCAGTAGTAGACTCTGCCTGTACTGCAAATGATTATATTATTATTTGTGAGTTTTAATGAATAACTGCTAACTAATTATTTTTCACTTGGGATGTAGTATGTCTTAATACTAGAGTAATTACAAGGAATTTTCTGATTATGAAAAGGCCATTTATTAATCATTTAAGATCTACAGTATGGGTCCCTAGTGCTGTTTCATTTAGAGAGTGGCACAATTTTGTGGAGTGGCAGCTGCTAAGAGATACGTGAAGAATCCTAAATGTGGAATCTCAGAGTGAATGCTAGTGGAATGGAATTTAAATTCATCCAAGTTTTAAATAGTTTAATAGTCTTAAATAAATGTTTATTTAATCATAAGAAAATGATAATAGACAACATATTTGTGTTACTCAATAAAGTAATATAAAAAGTCCCAAACCACATTTCTCCAGGTAAAGTAAATCACAATTCTTACAAATTAAATAAAATAGTGTTATGGGAGCAAATGAGAATAGTGTGCACAAATAATTAGTTTGTTGCTCTAATTAATTTAATCTGGTAAAGATATGAATACAGACTGGTATGCCTCTTGCCATCCATTTTTATCTTGTTTTTCTAATTTTTTGTCAGCACAAAATCTTGTTTTTCTACAAAAGTTTTTGTCTGCTATTTTCAGGGTACAGTAAAATCATATCAACAGAATCACATTTAAAGCAGATAGACATAGTAGATCAAGACATTTGTGATATGAACAACTGCTGAACTTAAATCCTTCTATCATCAAAAAGACCAATATAAGCTTGTCAAGGGCAGAACACCATTGCTAGCTAGTTAGGGGCCATGCTTTCCATGCCTGAACCCATTGTTTTATGACATAACATGGTAATGGAATAACCGTTCCATAACAGGAATAGACAACAAAGTTAATGAAGTGCTTAAGCCTTGGTCTTGTTTTCTGCAATTGATTTACATTAAATTACCCAGTCTTAACATTATCTGCATTATAGTAAATTTTGTTTACAGGTGATTTCAGAGCCAAGTGTTTGACATGGACATTTTCTAAGTTTAAGTTTTTCTCACCTATACTTAGAGAGTTCTGCAGTTTTGGCATGCCTCCAATGACATCTAATGGGTGTTTGAATATGGGTTGTTAATTATTAGTGGAAAATATTTCTACTGCAGTCTCACAACATACCTATTACACATCTCAACCCATCATACATTTTGTATTGTAGTTCTAGTTTTTGGCAGAACAGTTTTGTCTTTAAACTAAGGCAAGAAAATTTCAAATACATGGAGAGCAATAGATATACCACATTTTAGCACCGAAAGGGAGATTCTTCTACAGGACTTTTTAAAGGCATGATAAAAATCTTCTTTTTTAGAGTGGAGAAACTAACACATATCTAATTTTCAGTTAAATAATTAACATTATTAAATATTGTAGCATCTTCTTCACCATAAGTCAGGCTTATGAAATTTGCATTCTGATCTATTTTGTCTGCTTCTTAGAGGTGGAAGATAACCAACCAATCCCAGGCTAATTCGTACACATGTGAGAGATACAAAGATACTCACAGTGGAGTTTTCTGGCTGTTTATTGGGACCATGATTTGTTGTTGTTGTTGTTTGTTTATTTGTTTTGTTTTATTTTTCTTTTAAAATTGATCATATATTGGGAAAATGTGTGTTTTCTGTTTCAGACATGTAGCTTGAGTATCAAATTTAAATTTGCTTTGATGACTGTGAGAAATTCCATAAACATAAATGGGCTTGAGGATTTGATGTTCAAGGCCAAAGAACAAAAGCTTACTCTGTTGTGAAGGCTCCTTGAAATTGACTACAAATAGCAATGGACTGCAAACAAAAATTGGCTATAAGCAAAGTCAATAAAATTGACTCTATCTAAAGTAAGTCAGTACATTCTTTATATTGGACTTCTTGAGTCTAGCAGTGGGATCATACAATTTCTCAGAGTTTGCCAGGTCAACACTGGAATAAAAACAAGGTGTTTGAAATTTGTGAAGTATTAAACACAGTTTTAGGTATTCTACTCTTCCTTGGGAAATAACTCAATGAAATCTTTGTATGCTACCTTTTCTGAAGAATGTTAAACTGGTTTGCATACTGTTCTCAACCACAAATGATAAATGTAAACATTTTTAAAGTTGTTATTGCTGTTTCAAGATACAGCTTGCAGTCTTCATGTCAGAATTATTTTAGGTCATTATATCAGTTTAATTCCATCTGGAGCTCACAATCAGGTGTGCATATAACTGTTTCTTGTGCAGATTTAATCTATATAAGAAAATAAAATTAGAGAATATTTCATATCTACAATGATAAAATATTTATGTTAGGGACAGAATCTCTATTTATGTATGTTCTTCACCTGTTCAAAATTTATAAAGAGGCTAGTAGTAAGTTCAAAGTTCCTATTTTCTGAAATACAGGCCCATTTTTTCATGTGTCTCTGAAGAGACACCCATACTTAGGAAAATTATACAATTACAGCTTTTCTCTGTTTATCAGAAATCTTACAATGGAATTGTTAAGATTACTTTCTTGGTTTCAAATGAATGTGTTAGACCTTTTCTACTTACAGAATTTTATCAAAGTGTTAAATGATATTTGTGCTTAGCTGTAATCTTCCTAAGGAATGTTTATGTAAACCCTTATATTTAGATTTGAAATAGGTTAGAGGCCTTGTCATGGGCAGCATGATGGACAGTGTGATTGGATTTACGATAATCACTGACTTTCCATCTCAAGTACTGCTGGAGTGCCACTGTTTTAACTTGAATGAGCATTCCCTTGACTCGTTGAAGTGCCACACAGAAATAACAGTTGCTTCTCATAAAGTCAGCTGCAAAATGAAAGCATACCCTGAGGTTACTGTTATTGCTGTTTTAAAATTATGGACCCTAGATTTACTTGTTAAGACTTGATATTTGCATTTCACAGTAATAAAAAGGATGTTTATTTGATGTCTTTTAAATGGCTGTGCTGCTCATTTCCATGATATTTAGCAATATAAGCATGCATTTGTAAAGCAAAAAGGGAACTGGAAAACCATCCATTGAAAATGGCATCACAAACACGATTTCTTTTTTCATTTATTTTATTGCCACTTATTTTGGCTTTTTTTTTTTAATTCTGCCCATCCTCATTCTCTGTACATTTATTTCTGTCAAAGCAAGCATGTCTTCAATGGAGTTAGTCAGTAAGCAGTTCTTATTAAAGGATTATAATACTTCCAATTGGTTAGTAAATGTAAGGAGGTCATGTGTGTCAGATACCATTGGGGGCTGAATGAATCTCAGTTGCAAACTGTGTTGCCTGTCATTGGTAACCGATCTTCCACCTATTTCTAGCAAAGAAGAATATTTATGCAATGTGCTGAGAAGGGACTACAGAGTAGCTCCAACTTTGTGTTCTAAGAATATCAGTTCTAAGAGTTTATTTTTAGAAAGTAGACACAAAATACCATAGAATCATAGAATCATAGAATATCCCGATTTGGAAGGGACCCATAATGATAGGTCCAACTCCTGGCACTGCACAGGTCTGCCCAAAAGTTTAGACCATGTGACTAAGTGCACAGTCCAATTGCTTCTTAAATTCAGACAGGCTTGGTGCAGTGACTACTTCATTGGGGAGCCTGTGTGCAACCTCCCTCTCAGTGAAGAACCTCTTCCTGATGTCCAGGCTAATCATCCCCTAACTCAAATTAACACTGTTCCTGCGGGTCCTATCATTGGTGATAACAGAGAATAGATCACATGCCTCTCCACTCCCCCTCATGAGGAAGTTGTAGACTGCAATGAGGTCTCCCCTCAGCCTCCTCTTTTCCAGGCTGAACAAGCCCAGTGACCTCAGCCGCTCTTCGTAAGTCATCCCATCTAGGCCCTTCATCATTTTTGTCGCCCTCCTCTGGACACTCTCCAACAGTTTAATGTCCTTTTTGTATTGTAGTGCACAGAACTGCACACAGTACTCAAGATGAGGCCGCACCAGCGCAGAGTAGAGCGGGACAATCACTTCCCTTGACCAACTAGCAATGCCATGCTTGATGCACTCCAGGATACGGTTGACCCTCCTGGCTGCCAGGGCATACTGCTGGCTCATAATCAACTTGCCATCCACCACAACCCCCATATCCCTCTCTGTGGGGCTGCTCTCCAGTGTCTCATCGCCCATTCTGTACATATAGCCATTGTTGCCCCATCCCAGGTGCAGGACCTGACGCTTGCTTTTGTTAAACTTCATGCGGTTGGTGATCGCCCAGCTCTCCAACCTGTCCAGATCTCTCCGCAAGGCCTTTCCAATCTCATCTGAATCCACAATTCCTCCAAGTTTGGTGTCGTCGGCAAATTTGCTCAAAACACCTTCGAGTCCTACTTCCAAATTGTTTATAAAAACATTGAAGAGGACTGGCCCTAAAATGGAGCCTTGAGAGACCCCATTAGTGACCATCCACCAGCCTGATGTGGCCCCATTTACCACAACCCTTTGAGCCCTGCCCAGCAGCCAATTGTTCACCCATTGTATGATGTTTTTGTCTAGTTGTATGCTGGACATTTTGTCCAGTAGGATCCTATGGGAAACCGTGTCAAAAGTCTTGCTGAAGTCCAAAAAGATCACATCAGCTAGTTTCCCTTGATCAACTTTCCCTTGATCAACTGGATGGGTGATCATAAAAGGAAATCAAATTTGTTAGGCAAGACCTACCCCTCTTTACTGGGTCTGGCTGGGATGTTAACTTTCCCTGCAGCAGCCCATACAGTGCTGCGCTCTGCATCTGTAGCAGTGGTATCACACTGGTGTTGTGTCTGCTGCTGAGAAGTGCTGGCACAGCACTAGGACTTTCTCTAACCCTCCTAGGGGGTGGGCAAAAAAGTGAGAAAGAAACATTATCAGGGCAGCTGACCTAAACCAACCAAAGGGATATTCCATACCATATGATGTCACACTCAGCAATAAAAGGTGGAAAAAGGAAGGGAGAGGGGGGGGCTCTCATTGCAAAAACATCTGTCCTCCTCCCGAACACTGGCTATGGGCGTTGAGGCTCTGCTTCAAGGACATGGTCAAGCATCGCTCATTTGTGGGAAGTAGAGAGTAATTTCTTTCCTCTGCACTTCTACATAGCCTTTACTTGTTTTGTTTTGTTATTCCCTTTCCCCCTCCCTCTTCCCCTTTCCCTTTTTTCCCTGTAGTTGAATTGTTTAATTAACAATAATATTTCCTTAATAATATTTTTTCTCTTTAATTAAATTATCCTTATCTCAACCCGTGAGTTGTTCTTTCCTTTACTTCTTCCCCTCCTAATCTGAAGAGGGAGAGTGAGAGAGAGGTTGTGGTGTTCAGCTACCTAGCACGGTAAAACCACCACACCCTCATGAACCTATGTTGGCTGGGACCAATGACTGCATTGTCCCCCAGGTGCGCTTCAGTAACTTCAAGGATCATCCTCTCCATTATTTTACCAGGCACTGACGTGAGACTGACAGGCCTGTAATTGCTAGGATCTTCTTTTTTACCCTTCTTGAAAATAAATATAACATTTGCCAGCTTCCAGTCTACTGGGACCTCTCCAGATTCCCAAGATCATTGAAATGATCCTGCTCTTTAAGCAGGATGAATCCCATCCAGACTCATGGATTTGTATGGATCTAGGTGGAGCAGCAAATCCCACACATGTTCAGGGTCGGTTGGGAATTTGTCATTTCCACCATCATGGTCTTCCAGCTCAAGGCACTGGGTCCTGAAGCCCATCATCAGTATTGAAGACAGAGGCAAAGAAGGCATTAAATGTCTCTGCTTTGCCTGTGTCACTGTTTGTGAGGAGACCTTCCCCATCAAGTAGCAGACCTATGTTTTCTTTGGTTCTCCTCTTTCTGTTCACATATCTAAAAAAAAAAAAAAAAAAAAAAAAAAAAAAA
>CM021763.1:31782665-31796000 GCA_011075105.1 Heteronetta atricapilla | reverse complement strand
CCCCCCCCCCCCCCCCCAAAAAAAAAGACAAAACAGAATTCTATTGAAGTGAAGACAATAGTTAACTCCAATTATTTTGGGTACTTTTAACCTACATAAATATTAACCTGTCAAGTGATAAAACATGCTAAATAGATCTAGGTTAATTACCACTGTAATTGTTTTAATATCTTTTGAGACACACTATTTCTAATAAAATGATTTCTTGAAGAAGTGGCTGACAGAATAGATTCCTTTAATGGTGCCCAAGAAAAAGAAGAATTTGACAACTTAACAGGTTATTGCCATATATATTGTCAAAAGAAAACACATCTTCTAAACAGTATTATTTTTAACAGTTTTGAGTTCGAACTCTCAGCCAACTAGTTGAATGTAAATTTTATGTTAGAACAGAGTGTTCCTAAGTAAATGAAAGTGTTATTTCAATGCACAATTGTGGAACAGTATATTTTAGTAACTAATTCATAAGACACTTGTGTTTATGTCTGTAAAAGCAGCAGTAACCTGGGCTGTGTGCACAGGGGCAGAGACAGTAGTTCAAGGAAAGACTTAGTCCCCTGGTGTTCAGTTCTCCATAGAACGCATCTTATTACTTTGTCTAGTTTTGATACATTTGGTTACTGTGTCTGGTTTTGCCCCCACCCCTACACTGTACAAAGAAAATACAGGTATGCTGTCTCCCTCCTGAAGGGAGGGCACCCAGGTAGTGGTGCTGGAGGCCTTGCTCTGAGAGGTGAGGCTGTGGAGTGGGGCCAGTTCATCTGGGAGAAGGAGTGGCTGTGGGGGCACCCAACAGCAGCCCTGGCACTATCAGGAGGGGATGGAGGAGTTGCGGCCAGGCTCTGTCCAGTGGTGCATGGCAGGAGGGCAGGAGGCACATCACAGGCTGAGGCACAGCACAGTCTGAGGCATGAGGGGCTCAGGCTGGAGATGAGGAAGAACATTTTTCCCACCAGGACAGCCTGGCCGTGGAGCTGAAGCCCAAGCAGGTGGCGCCTCTGCGGCCTGGGGGAATTGTGTCCCAGCTGGATGAAGAAGCCCTGATTGGCCCGGCCTGAGGGCCTGAGAGCCCTTAATCCTGTAGTTTAGAGGAAAACACTTCACAGCTGAAATGATTTTCCAGTAATGTTCCTAGGCCAGTGTTAACATCAGTGCTCCTTTGCATTGCTTCATTTGTATCAATTAAAAAGTCTCAGTACACAGATTCACTTCTGTGCATGGTTTATGAGGACAACACAGTGTGAATCATGTTTCAGAAACTTGATATGGTGTTAATTTCAAAGTCCTGGTAAGCAAAACTTACTTAAATTGTATTCAATCTTGAGAGTTAGGGACTTTTTGGAATGGAAGAAAGGTGTATCAAGGGATATTCAGATTGAATATTACAAAAAGTGACATGGTTTAATGGTGGACTTGGTAGTGCATTGACGATCTTAGAGGTCTTTTCCAATTTTAATGATTCTATGATTCTAAAAGGTTCTTCAGATTGGCTGGGCACTGGAATGGGTTCCTCAGGGAAGTGGTCATGGCACCAAGCCTGCCAGAGCTCAAGAACTATTTTGACAACAGCATCAGACATAGGGGTTGATTTTCTGATGATTCTGTGTGCAGCCATGAATTGGACTGAATGATCTTTGTGGGCCCCTCTTAACTCAGTGTATTTTATGATTCTATGATTCTTCATTAGTGCAATTAGCAATAAAAAAGGATAAAATTAATATATATATATTCTGCCCCATGTTGTATTTGATGAAGAGTAAGCAGTGATTTTCTGGCAATATATTATTTATATATAATATGACTATTATAATAGTAGATAAGATTGCTTCAAAATCTATTTAATTTCACAAAGTCACTGTGATCAAGGATTAAAATAAATTTTATGTGTGGAAATCTTCTGTTAAGGAAAACTGTTCCATTATTTCATGTTCCACACAAATTATCTGTATGTAGTAGATGACTACAACACTAGCTGTGGATTTTGTTATTTGCAGTAGAGTCCATGTACTGGCTTGGCCTCAGCTAAAATTTTTGTTTGTTCTTCAACAGACAAGGTTTAGACCTAGTAAAAAACTTTTTTCCATCTTGGTAAACTATATCACGCTATTTTGAGAGGTAAAAGGCTTAGACAGAAAACTACACATATGAGAGTGTGCCAACAATTTCTTCTTCTGTGTAATGAAACCCCCCTCAGTAAAAAGCAAATATATAGTGTTTCTGATTGTTGGTATTTGCATCTTTATATGCAAATTTACATTTATAGTCATACATTTAAGAAGCAGCTTTTTTTTAGTTTAAGTCATTGTGAGGGAAATATATACAATTCAGCAGTGTAAGTTAACAAAATAAGGGAGCAAGATAGTCAGAGGGAACATTAATATTTTTATAGATCTTTTACCTTTGTGTAAGGAAGCTTTAGAACAATTCTAAAGTGCCAGGGGATAAAAAAAAAAAAAAAAAAAAAGCTCACATATTTTTATTATTATACTGCACAAGATACTTTCCCAGAACTTACTGCTTAGTTTTGCTAAAAACTTATGTGAGATGTGCTTTACAGAACTGATGATAATAGGTGCTTCTGCAAGAGATTAAAATATTTAAATTCATATGTATTAGCTTGATTGTTTGTAGCTATATATTTACAAAAAAAATAGACTCGTGTTTATATATTCAAATGCTGGGGGATGGAGACATAAGAAAAAAGAACAAAACAAACAAAAAAAGAAGTAGAGGAAGCTTGGGTAAATTCTAGTCCTGCTTCATAAAAGAAGGATTTGAAAAACTGAAGAATCACTAAACAGCTGGTCCATGTTTTGACTCTGAAGAATGTGCAGATTGCACCTTCAGTGGTGGGAGTGCTTTTATGTAATTATTACACCTTATTTAATAGCAAAAAAAAAAAAAAAAAAAAAAAAAAAGTAACAATATTCAGACTTTCTTATTCCAACCAGTGCATTCCTGGTCTCCGAACAATGCTTCATATGAAAGTCACATATATCAGCACATCTGGACATTTAAGATTTTTATTTTTTATTAATTTTTTGGTAAGCAGTCTATATCATTGACCAGAAGTGAAAACACTATAAGACGGCATTAGCAGAATATGAAACAAGAGAGAAGTGTTACTGACTGGTGTTTAATACTTTATAGAGCTCTAAAATCAGAATATTTTATAAGGATTTTCAAAACCACAATATTTGTCTGCCTCCATTTGCATAACATGTTAAATGCATAGAAGACATTTTGCACTTATTTAAACTATTTATCATTGCAATTATTCTCTGTATTTATTTGATTCCTGTACGAAAGGCAGAATAACAAATTGATATCAACAGCCATGTAATAAACAACAACACTGAAAATCATCTCCAATTTGATATTTTTTAACTAAAACATATACCGTCTGTCTTTATTGTTATTAATTTCTTTGAACAGGTCTGTAATATTTTTAGAATAATTAGTAGAAACTAGAAATCTTGGCAGGCTATCTGAGTTAACAGGACAGCCTTCCAGGAATTTTAGATTTGGGACCAATGGTAAGTGTTTAGATAAAAGTTTCTAGAATTATTTAATTATTTAGTGGGTGAGCAGTTTCCCCCCAGTGCATTAAACCATGAGTTTTAAAATACCCATTAAAATTTTCTACTCTTTTTTTACAGGAAAGGATTTTCACTTGTTGTATTGGATGAACCCCTAACTTTGCATTTCATACCAGAGAATCTTTTTGACAGAAAGTACAGTTAAACCTGGTCATACAACAATAATTTAATATTCTAAATTCATAGAACAGTAACATAGTAACATAGAATGCTTTGGGTTAGAAGGGACCTTAAAGATCACCTAGTTACAACCCCCCCTTCCATGGGCGGGGACACCTTCCACTAGACCAAGTTGCTCAAAGCCCCATCCAGCCTGTCCTTAAACACTTCCAGGGATGGGGCATCCACAGCTTCTCTGGGCAACCTGTTCCAGTGCCTCACCACTCTCTGAGTGAAGAAATTCTTCCTAATGTCTAATCTAAATCTACTCTTTTTTAGTTGAAAACCATTACCCCTTGTCCTATCACTACACTCTATAACGAAGAATCTCCCCCCCAGCTTTTTTGTAGGTCCCCTTTAGGTACTGGAAGGCTGCTATAATGTCTCCCTGGAGCTTTCTCTTCTCCAGGCTGAACATCCCTAGCTTCCTCATCCTGTCTTCACAGGAGACGTGCTCCAAGCCTCTGATCATATTTGTGGCCCTCCTCTGGACCCGCTTTAATGGGTCTATATCCGTCTTGTGCTGGGGGCCCCAGAGCTTTACACAGCACTCCAGGTAGAGTGTCACAAAAGCAGAACAGAGGGGGAGAATCACTTCCCTCAACCTGCTGGCCATGCTGCTTTTGATGCAGCCCAGGATACAATTGGATTTCTGGACTGCAAGCACACACTGCAAGCTCATGTCCAATTTCCACCCACTAGTAACCCAAAGTCTTTCTCTGTTAGGTGTTTCTCAATCCATTCACTCCCCTGGTGTACTGGTGTTTGGGATAAATTCCTTTTTTTCTATGCAGATTGTTTTCTCTGTTCTAGTCTCCCTTAAATTGCATACCACCATTTCACAGAATCACAGAATTTTCCAGGTTGGAAGAGACCTCAAGGTCATCGAGTCCAACCTCCAACCTAACGCTAAGAGCCCACGACTAAACCATATCCCTAAGCTCTACATCTAAGCGTCTTTTGAAGACTTCCAGGGATGGTGACTCCACCACTTCCCTGGGCAGCCTGTTCCAGTGCCTCACAACCCTTTCAGTGAAGAAGTTCTTCCTAACATCTAACCTAAAACTCCCCTGGCTCAACTTAAACCCATTCCCCCTCGTCCTGTCACCAGGCACGTGGGAGAACAGGCCAACCCCCACCTCGCTACAGCCTCCCTTGAGGTACCTAAAAAGAGCGATAAGGTCACCCCTGAGCCTCCTCTTCTCCAGGCTGAACAAGCCCAGCTCCCTCAGCCGCTCCTCATAGGACTTGTTCTCCAGGCCCCTCACCAGCTTCGTCGCCCTTCTCTGCACCCGCTCAAGCACGTCGATGTCCTTCTTGTAGCGAGGGGCCCAAAACTGAACACAGTACTCGAGGTGCGGCCTCACCAGAGCTGAGTACAGGGGGACGATCACCTCCCTAGCCCTGCTGGTCACGCTGTTCCTGATACAAGCCAGGATGCCGTTGGCCTTCTTGGCCACCTGAGCACACTGCTGGCTCATATTCAGCCGACTATCCACCAGCACTCCCAGGTCCTTCTCTGCCTGGCAGCTTTCCAACCATTCCTCTCCCAGCCTGTAGCTCTGCTTGGGGTTATTGCGCCCCAGGTGCAGGACGCGACACTTGGCCTAGATTTTTGCCTTTCCCACATTCTAAAATTCTCAGTTATACTCTGGTTTGCAATCAACATTTATTTTAAGAAGATTGGACCATAACAGAAAGCCAGTATGCTTTACAGATTGATACACATTACATAGCATTACCTGTGCAAAGTATCTCTTTACTGTGAAGACTAAGTAGTGTGCTCCATCAACTGATGGCCTTAATAGTCTTCCATGTTAAATGATAGAAGCAATAGACATTTGCTGAAGGTAAGTTCTCTAAGCAGATCTGAATCTTGTACCATCTCAAGAGGAGAGCTCTTTTCTCATCTCAGTCCTACTTAATTTAAAATAAATAAATAAATAAAATAGAGCTGGATGATAGATGTGTATCTACCTGCAGTTCCAGGTTGACTAATCATGTTCTAATTTCCTCTAGTAAGTGAAAGGAATGGGTTATCATAGAACAATACATACAACCCTCAGGCTCTGTATTTTCCTACTCAACAAAACTGCAGTGCTTTAATTCCTACAAATCTACATGTATTTCAATTGGAATAAATTGATGGATACAACATGTTAGGCACCCAGAAACCCTTTGGACCAGCCTGTCTTATGATTTAGTAATGAAGATGACCTTTTGTAATTAGTAACAAGCATTTATTATTTAGTTAAATTGCAATGAGCCTCTGCTGGTCCTTATGTCTTTCTTTGTGTGCTTGCCCAGTCTATTCTTGGTGTGTGTTCTCAGTATTCTTATTTAAAATAATTGTTAAGAAGCATACCCAGGTATCTGCCAACTTTAATTTTGTTCCAACTCTCCCATTGCACTTTTACCTAAATAAATAAATAAATATTGGTTTTGTATTTACTACTATACCTTGGACGCTTTAATAACTATTCTCAAATTACGTAAGCCTTTGGAAAAGTGTGCAACAGTCCAAACAGAATTACTCTTGCCTAAGTCAATTTTCTGATCTTGGTGTTCTCACCACACAATCCAAATTGCTTCTCTTGTCCAAGAACTGGGAAATGGCAGTTTACCTTAACTTGAAGAACTGATTAACCACTGCCAAGGCTTTTGATACCAAAGCATTAGATGCCAAGGTCCTCAAGGCCTTTGGAAGCCATTCAAGCTTGATTTTTCTAGAGAATAAGCATTCCTTCTGGTAAACTGGTTGCTGTTCAGTTTTGCTAACATTCTTACCATGACACTGAACCTCCCATTTCTGAAACTGATACTTGCAGAATGTTAGCAAAAGTTTATTTTGCTGATTTGTTTGTCCTTTTCCTCCTGTTCTCTGTCTTTTCTTATGAAATCGCTGCTGTCACATGAAATGAAAAATAAATCATATTACCTTTGTATTTTCTAGATAGGAGTAGTATTTTCTAGATAGGAGTAGTCTTGACAGCCTTGTGCATTTTGCTGTATTTCAGTTGTGCTAGCTGTTGTCTGCTTTGACTTCAGAAATGTTAGGCAAATAGAAGTGAGCTGTGCATTTTTTTGTGTTTGTTCATTTGCCCATCACTTTGTTTCCTCGGGCCTGTACAGGGAAAAGTTAACTGTTCTTGAAAGAATTTGAATTATATTTTCATGTTGTTTCTAAGTCTACAAGGTTAGATGATTTCTTTTGCAATGATCTTTCCAGACAAATGTCATTAGAACTGCTGTGGACAGAAAGCATAATTTTGTGACATTTTAAAGCAGGATGCAAACCTGACCTGGATGACCAAAGACATATCTTTCTATTTATTGTGGTTCCGCTAAACTTCTGTATCGACTGAAACTAAGAAAAAAATGTGCTAAAATTATATTTAAAATGATGCCCTGGTAATCCAAAGTTTGTGCCCTCCAGATCAAGAAGATGTAGAATAAGAACAAGTCCAGCAAATTCAAGTGTAACCTTAGTGGTTTCAATGATGCCGTTCTTTAAAATTACGTTTAATATCTTTATGCTGCATCAATTTCAGTCCCTGGTGCAGTGGAACATGCTAAATTAAGCTGTTAGACCTTTGAGTCCTAATATACTAATAATTTGGTAGATAAACACCAGTGTTTAGTTCTATATTTCTGTCTCAACTTAGATGAACATTCAAAGCTAACAGCAACAAAAAGACTCTTCTTATATTTCAACATACAAATAAATACATTATGTATTATATAATGTAAAAATATTATATTTCTGTAATTACATAGATCTCTAATTATTTTGAAAATTATTTGAAATGTTGAAATACAGCATACATCTGTAGGGACTTCTAAAATAACTGTTGCTACTTATTGAGGACAAGTAATTTTCTCTGTTTCATGGAGAAAGAAAGAAAAAGGAAGTATATAAGGAAACAGTAGAATATAATTAAAAGATTTAAAGATAATTTTGAGACTGAAGTACAGACCCTTCAAATGTTACAGAAAACAACTATCCATGAGATTTGCCAGTGAACTAAACAAGTTTTATGTATTTCTTGTTAGAAGCTATATTTTTTTTTTCAGTGAAAATCCTAAGCAAATATACAGACAGCAGAAAATAATTGATTATTATTGCAGGCTGGATTAGAAAAGGAAGAATATAGAATCTCTAAGTTACTAATAGAAGGAACAAAAATGATTTTATTTACATGGAGAAGGTTATTTGTTTCAAACAATGTGTGAAATAGAGTCTCTGCCATGATACATTGTCTGACACTCTGCTTTATTTGAGTGTAAGCAAAAGGAGTTCATGTCAATTATTTAAACATATTAAAGTTTTAAGTTTTTGCTTAGGTTAAAAATCAGTTTGGATGTTGCCTGAGACAGTGCTATAAATAGTTAATCTCTTCATGAACAATGCTTGGGCAAAAATGGCATAACTGCCTCAGGACAAAATTGGCATAACTGCCTCAGTGAAAATTAATACCATAAATACTGTAAGCAAACAGAAGGTGATAAAAACTTAGCCACTGAAGAGACTCAATACAATATTAGGACTAATAGCATTTGGCAGATCATTTATCTGATCAGTTTATCCAGTATCATTAATTTTATGTAATGTGTATATGGCTGATTACCAAACATATACATACTTACATAGCATGTGTATATAATGTATATAATTTATATATAATAAATATATATATTATATTTAATTTTAAATAACTATTTATCCTATACACATAATGATGTGTAATAACTATTTATCCTCTACACATAATGATGTTTTATATTTCTATAAAACATTTTAAGGAGGAATATTGCTAAGGCAGAAAACTTCACCAGTTGTTAGACTTACTTTCACCCTTTAAAGGCTTCTAATATCAAGTGGACTTGTCATGTTCCATCCTTTTCCTAAATATATGGTTACTCACATCATTCATATATTCATATGAAGTAAAAAATAATAATAATAAAAAAATCTCAGTCTTCCTAAAGAATAACAGTTAAATCACCACTACATTGTATTCTGAATCATATAGCTATGTTGTTAGGGCAGATAAACCTGTTCTAGATATGAAAATATGTATAAGTACAAGTGTTAGCACACTTTGTTTTCCTGCCAGGGAGGTTCACTATCCAGCAATGCCAGTGAAGCACTTCCAAAGAATTTTCTATATTTTGACCTTTGAAATTTAAAATACTGTTAAGTTTTAAGATAGGGTATTTATTATTAGAGGATCTCTTTATCCTTACAGGACTTTCTGGATTTCGTGCTAACAGCTGTTTCACAGCAGATGGAAGAAGTTATCAGCAGTTTATAAAATAAGTGTTTCACAAGTTTTGCAAACACCTTTCATATTCTTCATGAATCTTCTCGTCACGAAGATTTGAGATTAGAATGACAGAATAAAACAAATGGAACAACAACGAAAATCAAAAGCTACTTTACTGACTTTGTGATGCAGCTTAATATAAAATACCACTAAAGATTTCATCCTACACATGTATGCACACATGAAAAAAAAGAAAAAAAAAAAAGTTTTTGAGTTTCTAGAAGCCTGGAAACGTGATAGTAAATGTCTCAGATACCAAAACTGCTAATAATGTCTGCTTCTTTCCCATCGTATGCATAACAGCTGTCATCATGGGGGGCATCAGGAAGAACACAGAGTTCTCTTTTTATGCTTAGAGCATGACTAGACAATTGAGCAAAGCATCTGATGGCATATGCACTGAAGAAGCAGCTGATGATGCGTGTCTTTTCATTTCAGCCATCACCCTGATAAGTTTTTGACTTATTTCTCTATTGAGAAAGCTAACCCACTCCAATCTTCATTTTAATTCTGAACTTAATGTCTGTGACAGTTAATGTCTGTTTCTGTGATAAGAAAGCCAGAGGGACCCAGATGAGAAGTGGGATGAATAAAGTCACTCTCTCTCTATCTCTCTCTTTTTAGATACAGACATGAGTCTGTGTCTATTAGCAGCCATTTTCTTAATGCTATGTTTTTGTTATTTGCATATCTTAAGCTGTACTACTGGTCTCTTTGTTAAACGATACAAACTTCACTTACATTTCCTCAGCTCCCCAACACAATATTGTTTTTAAATGTATTAATATTTTAATGTATTTATGACTTTTAATCTAACCTGTTTAAAGGAAAAATATGAAGTGCATTTACAATGACAACCTAATTAGCTGAATATAATAGTTCAATTTAATAGTTATACTGATGGTGAAGGTTACCATTTAACTTACAATTTATCTTTGTGGGAAAATAATCCAGAACCATCACTGACTTCATGCATGCTCTTCCTTAAGTCACTGTGAATTTTAAAGTAAAGGTTTCATAACTTGACAGATAGGATCAAAGGAATAAGGTCATAAATAGCATAGTTATCAGACTGTTCATTATTTTTTTTTTTGAATTGAATGTATATAATAAACTTAAAACATGAATTCTAAGTAACTTAAATACATCTTTAGTTTCCTCAGAGTACATTATATATATATATATATACATATATATATAACATATATATATATAAAACAAAATTCTGTAAGAACACTAATTAATGAATTAAGCCAATTCAAATGTCCATGTATTTATTTTTGTTCTTTGAAATATGGTGGTCCAAATATGTACTATATTGATTTTTCTTGTCTTTTATTGTTTTTTTTTTCTTTTTCAAAGAGAAAGAAAGAGGGAAAGAGGGAAAGAAAGAGGGAAAGAGAGAAAAAGAGAGAGAGAGAAAAGGAAAGCAGGAAAGAAAGAAGGAAGGAAGAAAAGAAGGAAGGAAAAAGAGAAAGAGGGGGGAGGGAGGGAAGAAGAAAGAAAGAGAAAGAAAGAAAGAAAAAGAAAGAGAAAAAGAAGGAAAGAAAGAAAGAACAAAAGGAAGAAAGAAAGAAAGACAAAGGTTATCATAAACTAATAGAATATCCTGATTTGGTGGAAGGGACACACAAGGATCATTGTGGCCAACTCTTAGCTCCACACTGGACCACCCAAAAATCAGACCCTATGCTTTGAGCATTTTACAAATGCTTCTTGAACTCTGTCAGGCCTGGAGTTGTGCCTGTTCCAGTGCACAACCACCATATTGGTGAATAACCTTTTCCTAACATCCAGCATGAACCTCCCCTGTCATTGCTTCATGCCATCAAGGTCCCACTGAAAGAAATTACAGCATTTCTATAAATTTATCCAGAGATTTTGAAGAAAAAAAAAGCTATGTGCAGGAAGAATGGAGGATATGAGAGGCTGTTTCTATAGCATTACCAACCTGTGCAAAGGACCAGCATAATCAAATAGCTTGTAATCCTGGAGAGAAGAAAGGGGCTATAGATGCTTAGACAAGACGTCTACACATGAAAAGAAAAATCCTATATATTGCTGAGACATGGTCATAGTATGAAACAGGGACACATTCTAAATTTAAAAGCCACTTGAGAACTTTTGCAGATAGAAAGCAAAATCTTGCCTGTCTGCTTCTAAAATTGCTTACTAAAAACACATAAAAATAATTTCCTGCTGTCACCATTCTCTTTTCTGGTTTTCTCCATACTATGTATTATCTTGGGAACAGCTCTCTTGCTAAGAGACAAGGTCCTTATTTGGTATGCTTCATTTTTTTTTTTTTTTCAAAATGAAATATTGCTCTTTTAGAAATCTGAATGTGGTAGTAAATTGCAGATGAAGATAGATTTCACCAATGCATTCTTCTCTGTTATTCTCTAGTATGAATCAGATTACAGGTGTCAAGTTATACATCTGAGTATATTATGGTATAGATCATAGAATCATCAAATCATTAAGGTTGGAGAAGATGGTCAAACCATCCCCTGGTCAAACCATCATCTGGTCAAACCATCCCCCTACCACCAATGTCATGTACTAAACCATGTCCCTCAATACCAGATCCAACCTCTCCTTAAACACTTCCAGGGACAGTGACTCCACCACCTCCCTGGACAACCCATTCCCATGCCTGACTACTCTTTCTTCTTGAGAAGAAATGTCTCCTAATTTTCACACTGAAGATCTTGTGGCACAACTTGAGGCCATTTTCTTTAGTCCTATTGCTAGTTATCTTCCAGAAGAGGCTGAACCCCAGCTCCCCACAGCTTCCTTTCAGGTAGCTGTAAAGAACAATAATGTCTCCCCTGAGCCTCCTCTTCTCCAGATTAAACCCCAGTTCCCTCAGCCACTCCCCATAGGACTTGTGTTCCAGGCCCTTCACCAGCTTCATAGCCCTTCTCTGGACACATTCCAAAGTCTCAATGTCCTTCTTGTAGTAAGGGGCCCAAAGCTGAACACAGTACTCAAGGTGTGGCCTCACCAGAACAGAATACAAGCAGACAATCACCTCCCTGGTCCTGCTGGTTACACTATTCATGATAAAAGGCCTTCTTGGCCACCTGGGAACACTGCTGGCTCATGTTCAGGTGAGCATTGGACAACAACCCCAGATCCTTTTCCTCTGCACAGCTTTTGAACGAATCTGCCCCAAGCCTGTAGTGTTCAATGGTGGTTTTGTGCCCCAAGCGCAGGACCGTACACTTAGCCACATTGAACCTTATCCCTTTGGCCTCTGCCCATCTATCCAACCTATCCAGGTCCCTCTGCATGGCCTTCCTACCCTCCAGCAGATAGACACTTTCCCCCAGCTTGGTGTCATCTGCAAACTTACTGAGAGTGCACTCAAATTCCTCATCCAAATCATCAATAAAGATATTAAAGAGGTTGAGCCCCAACACTGACCTTTGGAGAACATCACTGGTGACTGGTCACCAGATGGATTTCATTCCATTCACCACTTCTCTCCAGACCCGTCCATCCAGCCATTTTTTAACCCAACAAAGAGTGTACCTGTCCAAGGCATTGGTTACCCAGCTTTTCCAGGAGAATATTGCAGAAGACTGTGTCAAAGGCTTTGCTGAAGTCTAGGTAGACTACATCAACAGGCTTTCCCTCATCAACCAGGCAGGCGACTCAGTCATAGGAGATGAGGTTGGTCATGCAGGACTTGCCTTTCATGAGCTCATGCTGACTGGGCATTATCCCCTGGTTGTTCCACATATGCTATGCAATGGCATTCAAGATGACCTGTGCCGTCACCTTTCCTGGCACCAGAATCAGGCTGACAGCCCCGTGGTTCCCCTGGTCTTCCTTACAACCCTTATTATAGATGGGAGTCACATTAGTAAGTTTCCATTCATATGGGACCTTTCCAGTTGACCATGACTGCTAATAGATATATGGTTATAGTATAGAATAAATATTCTGGTGTATTATATCTAGTGACTGAGTGACCTAGCTCAATCTGAAGTATGGTTTATAGACTGCAGCAGCAACTGGAACCTCTGAGGAGCTCCTTTCTTACTTGATTTGAGTTTCTGTTAAGTTACTGCATTATAGTATAAAATTCTCCTGGTTTGTATTTATTTGGTTTGTACCTTGGTTTGCCAAGTATGTTGTATTCCTGAACTGTACTTTGAACCAAGTAACTGTACTCTGCCTAAGTAAAGAGATGAGAGTGCCTGGTAAAATAATGGAGAAGATGGTTCTCAAACTTATTGAGG
>CM021763.1:31770447-31782265 GCA_011075105.1 Heteronetta atricapilla | reverse complement strand
AGGGTCCCTTCCAACTCAGGATATTCTATGATTCTATGATTCTATAAGTTTTCTCTCTGTAGAGTACATGATAAGGAAATTCGTTCAGGGACTACAATAAAGAAGCATTATTTTTGTAGATGTTATTAGACTTACTAACAAGTCAAAAAATAAAGTGAAGAACATGAAAGGCACAGAAAATGAATTACTGAGTCTCTCAGGTTTTTATATTATTAACAATTTCTGCATGTTTTATAGAAAAAGAAGTGAAAAAGTTAGTAAAACGTACAAACATTTATTAATGTTTTATGGTGACCTTTGGCTCTTAGGCAATCCACGAACATGTTTGGGCCTCTTTATATATTACCTTGGTGAACTTGCTTTTCCTGGTGCAAAGGCTTAAAAAGAATTTTAAGATTTGATTTCTGATTTTAGGTTCAAATGGATTATATTATCATTTTGTTAGGTTTCCATCTTCTGCTTTGTCTATGGACTTTTCTTTTTTTCTCTTTCAAGAAACGTGGCTAGGCCTTAATGTGAAAAGGACATCATATGCAAAATCAATAATTTACTGTTACTATAATTGAAATCATGGCAAACAAATATTAGTTGAAGTCCCCCATGAGAACAAGGGCTAGTGATGGTGAGACTTCTCCCAGCTGCTTACAGCATATTTCATCTGCCTTTTTATCCTGGTTGGGAAGTCTGTAAGAGACTTCCTTATCTGACCTGTTGGCCTTCCCCCTGCTTCTTGAGCATAAAAGTAAACCCTATCATCACCATCGTTAAGTTCAAGATGGTCAAAACACTGTAACATACTCCACCACCTCTCTTTCCTAGCCTATCCCTTTTGAACAATTTATAGCCACTCATTGCTGCACTCTAGCTGTGCAAATCATCCAATCACGTTTCTGTGATGGCAACTATATCACATTTTTCCTGCTGTACAATGGCCTACAGCTCTTCCCATTTATTGCCTGTGCCATGTGCATTAGTGTAGCTGCATTTCCATTGGGCTAGCGATCTTTTCACCTTTTCTGGGGAGAGAACCCCTAATTCCTATGTGGCCACTCTCAGAAACTTCTGTGATTTCTAACATGTCAATATCCCTTGTGTCTTTGCTGTTGCATGGCTTTCCATCCAGTACCTCCACTGGGATGGCAGACTGAAGGATCTTGCTAGCACATCACCCCACAGCCATTGGTGTGTCACCCCCAGGGTTATCTCCAGTGAGCCTGTTTCTATCCCTTTCCCCCTTCACATCTAGTTTAAAGCTCTTTCAATGAGCCCTGCTAACTCCTGTGCAAAAGTCATTTTTCCCCTTGGAGACAGGTGTAGCCTGTCTGTTGCCAGCGGGCCTAGTGTTGTGTAAAGCAACCCATGATCAAAACACCTCTAAAGTTCTGCTGGTGACACCAAGTTTGGAGCCAGGCATTGATCTGATTACTCTTCCTGTTTCTCCCCTCATGGTTCCCTGCAATTGGAGAGGAGAACGCTGTGCTCCCAATCCCTTAACCAGTTGTCCCAAATCCCTAAAGTCTCTTAATTGCCCTTGGACTTCTTCTTGGAACCTCATTGCTGCCTAACTGAAAATTCAGTAATGCATAATATTCAAAGGGCTGCACCAGGGTAGGAAACATTTCTTTGCATCTCTAATCAGGCCCCCAGGGAGGTAGCAGATTTCCACACAAAGTGGATCTGCTTTGCGTACCAGGTATTCTGTTCCCTTCAGAAGGAAGTCTGCTATGACAAAGACCCTTCTTTTTTGTTTTCTGGAAGCAGTGTTGATGCAGGGCTGACTTAACCTTGACAACACCTCCAAGCCAGATGAGCCATCATCCTCATTATTGTTCAATTCCCCTTGCCACATACCTATTATGCATGAGTATCTGGGAAGGTAGGGCAGTCACTGAGGAGACAAACCCACTGCACCAGGAAGGAACAAAAGGAATTTGCCATATGTGGGATTTGAACCCCCATCTCCAGGGAAGACTGTGACCTGAACACAGTGCCTTAGACCTCTTGGGTACCCTAACCTGCTAAAAAGAATAAAACTCACATCACATAACATCATCTCACAAGGACGAAAAAGTACACCATATATTTGCAGATAGTTCTGTGACCACTTCTCAATCCCAGTAGTAGTTTGATGTAGTTCAGTGGCCATTCAGGCAGCACATGACAGTGCCATGACACTGCTGCTGCATTCACAGTGGCTATCAGCCCAGGAGATGTCAGGTGTGCCACATACCTAGCAAACCAGGCTTGTTTGGAGCTGCACATGGTTTGTGACAATTAGCTACCTCCCTTCAAGTCTTTTGCAAAAACTTTCTTTCAGAGATTACAGAGGAATTAATTCTCTTTGCTACTATTTTTCTCACCACACTTAATGCCATAACACTTACAAGTAGAGTTTTCTTCAACAAAATGCCCCCCATGTTTTTCCCTCTGCCCATTCAGCTGAGCATGTTTATATGTATCTGAGTTGAACAGGGATGGGATTACTTATATTTCTAAAGCATAAAACACATGTATGTATTTTTTAGAATCACGTATTAAGCCAAAAAATATTCAATTCTTATTGTTGCATCTCCTTCTTAATGGATTTTAAATTGAACACCTTTGAAATATGCTTAGTCTCCAGAAACTTTATAAAATTAGTTTTATACTAGCCTTGAGATTTCATGGTTTTCATTTTAACATTGCTTTTAATCAAATTGATGAGGCATAACTGAATGTTACATACTGCATTGCTAGCCTGCTTGTTTTTTTTTTCCTTTTTTTTTTTTTTTTTTTAATGGTGGTAATGCAGCCTAGGTTTTTCATTAAAAAATATTGCTGGCTTTATAAATCATTTAAAATATACCATATGATGGTTTAATCTTTTTATTTTTTTTTCTTTTGCTTTTGCTAATGTGTGTCAATATAAACAAAAACCCATCATATGTTCGCAACATTTATTTCTTTTGTGCGTGTGTTTTTTATTTCCCAGTATATGCAGCCTTTAGATTATTCTGAAAGAGCCTTAAATTAAATGTAGTTTGTTTTCATTGCAAACATTGTTGAGGCATTAAATAAAAGTATATAAGTATATATTAAATAAGTATATAAGTATATATTATGGCTTATATACTTATGTACAGTATATATATTTCACATAGTCTAAATTACAATGGTGTAAAATATAGATCTTATTTAAACTGCATGAAACTCTACTGTATCAGGGTGTGACAAGCAACATGTGCTTCTACATTCACATTATTTGAAAGATGGCCTGAATGCTGAGATATGAGATGATAAGTGAGCTGAAAGCCATGTCACAAGCCATGGCACAAAAGCTGTTAAAATCAAATCCTTTCTCAGTATTTTTCACTGTTGTGACATTATTTCCTACATTTTAAATCTGTTAACTCAGGTTAGTCTTGTTAAATCGTAAGTTAAATTATACTGTAAACACAGAAATGTATTGGGTGTAGGTGTCAGTGTTTTTGTAGTGGGGATAATGAAGGGGATGGCTTCTCCTAGAAGATGCAGACAGCTCTGGCAGGTTCCAGCTGTTTTCAGACAGTTTCAGTGGACCCTCTTCAGAACACAGCCAAGCCCATCAGTGGAGCTGTTAGTGCCTCTCCAATAACGTTTTTAAGAAAGGACAAATTTAATGCAGAGGTAGAGGAGGAGGGACCAAAAATAGAGTGGGAAACAGCAGAGGGAACACCAAAAGGCAGAGAAGGTGGAGGGGAAGAAGGTACTCCATGATAGAGTTGACATCCGCGAAGCAGCCAATGCACAAGGGTGGCTGGATGTTTCCTGAAGAAACTGTGGTATGTGGAAGGACCATGCTGGAGCAGGGAAAAAGTGGGAGAGGGAATGAGCGAAAGGGTGACACGTGTACTGACCTGTCACATGTGGGAAAAGGAAATGAGGAATGGTACACACTTCACTTTGGAGAGAGCAGCAGCAATATAATTTATTGATAAGAAAGCTTATGTGACCTAACAAAGATTCAGTGGTGACAAGGTTCGCCTAATAATTGGAAGATACGCTTAATTATGCAGAATATAAGAGGCACTATATATTACTCAAAGACACTAAGCAAAACACATTATATACCACACAAATACTATGTAAGGCACAAGGCTACTTGACATTACATAAAGAACACCGTACTGTTGAGTCATGAGGTTCAGAGTAGACCCATGTGCTTTTTTAAATCTTTGAACAGAGGAGGTGAGGAGTGTCAGTGCAGTTGAATGCACTCCTAGTTCCAGATTTGTTTCAGAAGTTTATGTCTAAGGAACTATATGCATTACATGAATCCTTTATGCGACTTAGCTAAGATTATAAAGAGGGAATGTGCATTGCTCAAACTAGCCCTTGGGTTTTTGTCTTCTGTCTCTCCAGAATACAGCCATCAGGATTGAACACATCCATCACACATGCAAGTGGGGGTGTTGAGGGATAGTACATTGTCACACTCCACCCTTTGGCTAGTTTATTCATTTTACTTTATCACAAACTGGCGGTTTGGTCACCTCTTACTTCTGCGTCATAAATAGTATATTTAAAACTTAGCCTCTTGCAGATCCACAATAAGAAGACAGTGAAATGTTGCTGTTTGCTCTGTGTTCTTTTGTATGTTTTGGCTGGCTGAAGTTGGATTTACTTTGTCATATGCCTAACCTTCACATGAACTAGCCACATTAAAGTTAGTAAAATCAGCTAAGTATAGAATATGAAGTATAGAATGAAAAATTCCTACTGCTGTTGGAGAGTGTCCAAAAAGAATGTCCCACCAATGGTGTTCTCCATCCTTTTTAACTCTTTCCATGGCATCACGTATTTCTTCTGTATCATAATGAATGGTAATTAGAAGTTTTTGTCCATTGTTTTGGGCATGTTATAGCAGTCGACATAGATCATTTCATTCTAGTAATTTCCTTACCAGGGTAAGATGCATTCCAGTTGGGATAGGCAATAAATCTTGAATCAGTGTATGATATAGATGGCAATAATTGATAAGATTTAACAGGAGCTGAATAATTACAGTCACACACCATAATTTTAGTAAAGTTGCAAATGCAAATATTTAAGCTATTACTTGTATTTATAGTAATGCTGTCTACAAGTATGAAATCACAAAGTATTCTCATGAAAGCATATACTTTTCTGAGATTTACCAGTACAGTACTAGGGGTTTCATTGGATGTTCTTCAAAATGACAAACATTTTGTTCAGTGTCAGTAAAAAGGTCTTGGACTTTGATAGTATTACTCTCAAAAATAAAACCTTGTTGCGTGTGTTAATATAAACTGTCTGCCATTTGTTTCCATTTCACTGAGTCCATGCTCTTATGTTCCAATGTATTAGAACATAATAGTTTCATTGTGATTTAATCCCAGAGCAATTATTGTGTATATAGTGTATACTGAAGCATTGTGTATTGTTAAGACAAAAGCTGTGGCCTTATTATTGATGGGATTATAGGTAAAATAGACTAAATGCCACCAGGACTGGAATTCCCTTTCAAATTTTGTTTCATTATCCCAAATTACCTTTTGAGTTTCAGCGGGTAAGGTACCCCCTTCACCTTCTCTTCTAATTGCTGCTACCATAGAATAGATCCACAATTGAGCTTGGATACAACTAAAAACAAGCGAAGCATTATCTTGGGCTATACCAAGTGCATCTACAATCAAGAGGGTTGTCCCCTCTATTAATTCTTTCCCATTGAGACAGTATATCAGATAAAAAACATTGGTTAGTTCCCAGTTCTAATAGAAAGGACCACAATGGATGTTCCAATCTGTTTAAATCACTTCTTGTTGTGCTTAGTTGATTTACAAGTACTTCAGTATGACCATACACCTCTATCTCCCCCTGGACTGCACAGGGGCAGGTAGAAGAGTAGGGAGTGAAGTTGAGGATGAGGTGTGTAGAAAGGCATTGCTTTAATCTTTGTCTCTGTTTCTCACTTGGATTGATTTTAATCAACAATAAATTACATATTTATTTGTTTCCCAAGTCTGTTTTGTAATGTATCTCTTAAGCTATTTTCTCCCTATGTCCTGCTGAGCAAGGGGAGTGAGTGAGTGAGCAGCTGGGTGGGAGTCTGGCTGCTGGCCAAACCCACCACAGCAAGCAATAAACTACCTGAATCAATGTGTTTCTCAAACATTACCCTTAATAGTAAGAGCCTTGTTTGTTTCAGAGTTTGGAAGTTAAATTAGGAGTAAGGTATTAAAGATAATACCTTAAAGTTTACAAAAGTATAGTAGGTTACTGAAGAGTGAATCAGAGAAACAAGTGACTGGGACAAGTGCTACTTTTCAGGATAGCACCGAAGTGCCCGAAGTAAAGCAACTTTGTGCTCTCGCTCTCTGCCCATCTCCCCCTCTCCCCCACATACATATATGTCTATAATCCATATGTTTGCTAGTTAAAATGCTAGTGGTTTTGTTTGTTTGTTTGTTTTGTTTTGTTTTTCCAATTTGAAACTTTGTATGGCTTTATTCTTCCTACAACACATAGTCAATATCAACAATATGAATTGAGTCAGACTCCAAAAAATCTGGTATTTTCCTGAAAATAACAATTTTAATAAACATTTTAATTGATAATTTTTAAGGTGTTTATTACTTTATAAGGACTATATTGCATTAAGACCACTTATGTGATTTTTTTTCTTTATAGCTTCAAAAGCTACAATATATATATGTTTGTAAATGAAAAATGAAATTTACATGTATTCAAAGAATTCTGAAAATTGGGCCTGTGGCAAAATGTGTAAAAGAGGAGGCTGGTCTCCTGGAGGTATTACCACCCTACCACAGAAATTGGATTTCTTCTTACATTTCTGGTTGGACCCACTTGAGCAGAGGGCTTGGAGCAGATGACCTGCAGATCTCTTCCAACCTCAATCACACTGTGATTCTGTGATTCTATATTGATCTCACATATTGGTGGTTGTATACACCATAAAGGAAATCATTAAATAATATCTCCTTTCAATAACAGAATCTCTGTCCACCCTCTCCTTCAGTTATTTTGAGTATATTAGGCTTAAGGGTGAGTTTACATTAATGTTTTGCTTTGTTATTTTGGAAATAGAGCTCTAAAATGAATGTATGGGATTTATATTTGCAAATAATTTTTGCTGGTATTGCTGTACTCACTTTAGTTATAGACAAGAGGTATGACAACAAGTTGTGTTGGGCTCCTTCACTGATAAAATGTATACATTTGCAGTTATTTCATATTTCTTTAAAGCTGTGTGATGTTGTGGCCTTACTTAATGTGGTATGGCCATAGTTGACCACTTGTCCCCATTTACTATAACAAGTCCATTTCAGGATTAAATGTCGATCATTTAGAGCTCCTCCATCTGAGGATAAGACTCTGGATTTCAATAGCTCAGATCAGTTACAATAGTAAGAACAAAACTACAGAAATAAAATCAGTAAGGAAGGGGCAAGAGGTGATGAGTTGTCAGGAGTTTCTCCCTATTCTGACACTGTGGTGCAGAGAAGAAAGGTGGTTGTGTTTGATAATGTTTATTATCCCTGTTGTTTATTATGAAGAATTGACCTCTAGCAGGGTAGCTGACACAGGTAACTCCTCAGTAACTGTGCAGTTGATGTTTGCCATACCAATACATAGTTTTTTCCTTCAATTTGCTATACACCCACTACAGAGAGCTCTTGTCTCTGGAAGAAATTTTGTCAAATTGATTCTAGCCATAGTATTTTAGCTTTTTTACTGTTACTTCTCTATGTTACTTCTTTACTGTCTTCTCTACATGGGAAAAAGTTAGGTATTTAAAAAAATAATATGTATGGGTACTGAAAGTCAAAATCATTCTTTGTATAAGTGGATCTGCATGCATGAAAGAATTTGATACCTTAAGAGTCAATTATAATAGCCTTTTGATGAACAAACCATAGGTCATCAGAGTACAATAGCTCCAAGGGAAACATCTTATCTCTCTCTAGTGTATGTGACAAGTGCCTAAAACAAACATACAGTGTTGAAATGTCATCTTTTTTGAGTCAAGGTCAGAGATCTTTCTATGATGTTTGCCACCTGAAGCAAAAATAGTTAAGATGTTCCATGAATAATATAAAAGAAATTAGAAATATCGTGGGCTTATTTGAGCTCTTACTATTACTCTAGTCATGATTGGTCAGCTCCAATGAGAGATCCGTCCAGGACTGGACGGATAAAACACGTACAAATTTATTTGGATAATTTATTTTTTTGCATCTGAAACACTGTGTAAACAATAATTTCACTTCCAGCTTGTATCTCTCATTTACACCTGGTACAGCAAAGAACTCATGAAGTTAATTAGTAGAGGAAGATGTGTAGAATTGATCAGCTTCAACAGCTGCTTTATGGAAGGAGGGAGTGGGGGAGGGAATCAAAGCCTGGAGTGAAAAAGATACTCTTTTTGGTAAAAGAGGAAAAGGAAAAAGAGAAGAACCTCACGAAAATCTTGTCATTATTGCAATACTAATAGGGCAATGCCTATCTTTATTGGGGAAATAAATAAATAAATAAATAGAAATAAAGTAATAGAATATAATGTTAATTATTACTTTTTATGATGAAAATAGTTTTTGCTAATGACATTCTCTTGTGAATTTAAGATGTATTGACATACACCAAAATTCTGTCATTCTCAATTATAGTTTTCAGTAAGCATTTTGAATACACTTCATGATAAGGTGACTGCAGAAAGAGCAGCATTGAATATTATAGTTGCGGTTCCCCAGAGTTGCCTGCCTGTCCTGCATCAAGCAATGGATGCCGCATCATTCACATCATTTCTAATGTTTTGCACTCCAGTTTCTTTGTATATCCTAGAAGTTGTTACATTATAACTGTTTGATACAGTGGCCAGAGAGGTTACATATCCCTGATGAACGTGAATTAGCACATTAAAAACTGACATGAGAATAGATTAACTTACTCTCAGTGAATGAAGTCCATAGGATTTGGAGAAGGCTCCTTATTTTGGGAAAGCTAACATTTTTCTTAATATATTTCATCAAAGTCTTGTTTAGTTTAGTTTTGTTTTGTTTAGGAAGGCCATTATTATGCAATGAAGATACTATAACATTGTGACAAACATCTTGACATTGTTACTACACTGTTTATTACAAAAAGGTAATCCATGGAGATTAAAGAGTTAGACTAAAGGTATTTTGAGTAATGTAAATATCATTGTCAACTAATACAATATTTTATTTTTCCTCATTGGTATTTATTCACAGTAATAAACAATTGCCATTATATGCCAGGCATAAAAAAAAAAAAAAAAAAAAAAACACAGATTACTTAGATTCACTGTGAAACCAATTTAGCTAAAAGAGAAATATGAGTGTATCATTCTGTTTTGCCCTTCAGATTGCCCAGTTTTATGAAATTCAGAAATAATCCAGAATTTCAAAATTAATGTTCAAGAAAATCATTAGGATTTTTAGTTTTGACATCCAGTTTTCCTTAGCAAGTAGCCAAAGCACAGACTGAAAACTGATTAAAAAATTGTCATACAATTATTTTATATCATAAAAAAACAAAACAAAATCAACAAGAAACATAATAACAACAAAGGTACTGATGAAAGATAAATCTACACTTCTGCAGAAAAAACAAACAAACAAACAAACACAATGCATAGATTAAAATAATGTCATTTAGATATTCAACAGCTCACCAACAAGTATATAAATGTGTCATAATAATATGTATTATTACATATATGCTACTAGATATAATAGTCATAAAGGCATTTTGGAGTATTTATGAAGTCATGTAACTGCTTTGGAATAATGTCCTGATAAAATATTTGAATAAATTACCATAATACATTACATTGACATGGAAATCTCACAGTGTGACTTACAGAATCTCACTCCAGACTTACAGAATTTATCTGTTTTTATTATTTGGTTGTTTTTTCTTTGTTTGCTTTATTTTATTTTATTTTATTTTATTTTATTAAGTTTAGTTTAGTTTAGTTTAGTTTTTATTGCATTGCATTGCATTGCATTGCATTGCATTTGGTTTGTGCTTCCAGTTTCTCTCAGATTGTAAGCTATGGATTTTTATTTATTTATTTATTTTTAATAAAGAAAACAGCCTCATCTTGGTTTTCCCGTATTGACAGGTATCCCCCCACCTCCCCCCGAGTTTTATACATACAGGATGTGTGGGGTTTTAAGTGTGTAGAAAGTAAGCTGTCGGAGTGACCCGGAGTAACGACGCAACCTCGATGCGAGTATAATCGTTCTGCTTTAATGAATGTTCTAGCAAGGTATATATATGCTACCCCTACAGCATGCGCAGACAACAACTTATAATTGGACCAACTTCTCTATGGACACGTCTCTAGCACCAATATAATTGGTACAACTGTGTCGTCTCTCCTCCTGAACATAGTTCCGCATATTTTAGTTGTAACATCACTCAAGGTTATCAGCCCTGGGCCTACATTATTTTCACAGTCCTTCAAGGCCTGAGTTGCTCACTGTAATTAAATCATGCCCCTTCTCATTTAAACATAGCTCCACAATTCCCCCTTTTTGTTTTTGAGCAACCCAGGCCTGGTCTACTACCTTTAACACTGCAAACATTGCAATAAGCAACGTACTATAAGCAACACGGTAAAAATAGAATAGTGCTTCACAGCGATGCTGCTTCTCACTCACACAGAACAATCACACAATCACGCAAAGAGGCCTCTTGCACTTTTCATTCATACCACAAGAAAATACCACTTAAAATAATGGCTTCCGTGGCTTCAGGAGGTCCTTGTCTACTCCCGTGGTGAGCAGCTGAGAGTGGAGATCCCTCCGAGGAAAATGCTCGGGGTGCACCTAGGGGCGTCCATTCCACAGTCAATCCCACAGCCGAGCAGAGTGGCTCCTGGTGCAAGAAATGATGCTATTCTAGTTTTGTATAATTACACCAAAGAGATGCATTGCAATAAGGAGCGAGTGTGGCATTGACAATTTGTTTCATGGGTTGGTTTTTGCCCATTTAGTTGAACCTTACACATGGTGTGGCTGTTACACTTCCCAGGATATCTAATTCCTGTGGCTCTAGAGGCACTCACAGCAAGTAGACAGTCCAGTCTTTGTTATCTGCTGGGAGCCCCACCAGGCATGTCGTAAATGGGTTGTTAGCACTAGCCAGGGACAGGCACATCGCTTCTTGTCCTGTCATGTTGGCGAGGGTGACCTAGATGTTGCAGCATGGTTGGATGGAGGTCTGACAGTAACCAGGTCTGACAATAACCGACGACAGCGGTGATTGTGAGGAGGAGGCCAACCATGGCCTTATGCCCTTGCTGGTACCCTTCTTGGTCTGTGACCTGTGGAGACACAAGCATACCCTCGACCCCAAGTTATTAGAGGCTGGGGTCCCTCCCAAAGACCTGTATTTAATTTTTTTTACCATCACTAACACCTGCTCTGATTGTGGCACCTGTGACAGTGCTGAATTCATACTTCTGTAATGTTTTACTATGGGTGGTACCTCTTTGTGAGGAAAGGGTAATGCTAGCTGATTCATTATGTAAAGTGCCTTTCCCAACCTGTTCTGTGGTGTTTCCTAGGTGTCTCCCCCTTTTTGTTTATTTAGCAGTGTTTTCAAGGTACAATGTGTTAGTGTGGCTCTGCATGTGAATAATACAATACAGGTGCACTCTCTGCTCTACAAAAAATAACAGCTCTTTAAATTTTTGAAAGAGGTTTTCCTTTGGGATATGTCTCAAATGTGCCCTCTCAATACGCTGAGCAACACCTACAGCATATTGCGAGTCTGATACAATATTCAA
>CM021763.1:31736672-31766697 GCA_011075105.1 Heteronetta atricapilla | reverse complement strand
TTTTTTTTTTTTTTTTTTTTTTTTTTTTTTTTTAATGTTAAGCTCTAGGTCACTCTAGGTCATGAACACAGAAGTATGTTCAGATACCTCTATCAGATACCTCCTCTATATATTTGCAGAACCTCTATCATACTCAATCAATCTCTACTTTTTGATGGAGGAGAAGGCTTTGTTAGAAGAATTCTTCAGGGTAAAGAAAGAAAAGGTTAGGAAGTTACATACTTGCTACTCTTACAGAGGGTGTTTTTTTGTTTTGTTTCGTTGTTTTGTTTTGTTTTGTTTTTCATTGCTTCTTCCATTCTTCAGATTGAAATGAAAGTGTGTTTTACTATATAGTTCTGAAAAAAATAATCCTAGTTTATGTTATTATTTTTAATCATACAATTATAATTTATAGCAAGTGAGAAGTTACATATTTTAAAATGTACATATATATTATTTTATTATTTATGTTTTAAGAGAGGTCTTCTGTTTACTTGTTATCTTGACAGAGAACTAGTAAGAGAATGAAAAGGAAAGTCTGTGAAATAAAGTTTACTAATGACAAATAAACATAGCTTGAACAACTTTAGTCATAAAAACCAAATGGGTTTATGGCTTAAGGTAAAGATTGATAAATGGAATATGCTAAATAAAATCCTGAATAGGACAACTTGCCCAATATCTGTAGGCTATCTGTGAAACAGAAAAGTTAAAGCTTTGTACTTTTATGCATTAGCCTGTGGAAACAATTTCACTTCTGAAATGCTTCAAGAGCATTTGAGTATAATGGGCTTTATACCGCCTGCCTTGGTTGTACCCTGTAGAGAGCACTCAGCCCATTCAGCTTGAACTCCATTTTATCTAGCTCTTATCCATTAATTTTCTCCTGACCTTGGGCATAAAATATATGCACTTTTTATGCATTGTGCTTTGTGTGGACAAAGAGGAATAGCATTACCCATCGATCACCATTATGAATGATACAGCTTAAAACAAACACAGGTCAGAGACAGATATGTTAAGAGAAGATTTGTATTGATTCTATCACAACACTGAGTTAAAAGGAAAAAGAAAAAAAAAATTGTAAATGATGAAAAGAGATTTGCAAAATAGCAATTGCTCTGAAGCAAACTTAACAACTTTGCTTTAGGGTTATTTTTATTTAAAAAGAATGCTATTATTAATAAAACCTACCTCTCCTTAATATATTTATAGCCATACCTTAGATTTTTCAGCGTACTACAGAGATAACATCTCTGTGTTTTATTGCTGCATTCTTTCCTTACAAACCTTTGTTGTTAAAATAATCTTACTCTGACTAGATCCCTTAATCTATATTTAGTTTTAGCACTGTTTAAACGATACTTTTAGCTGTAGGTGCTTTTTATTTGTTTAACAACTCAATCTACTTGTGAAATACTGCTTTTCAGTACAACAAAATTGTATGTCTTGTTCGAATGTATGACACTGATAGTAGTGCTAAAAATTCTGTTAAGTTCACCTGAATACATTATGGTCCTGTGTGGTAATGCCCATATACCCAAACAACTTTGATTAGCAGCTATGAATGAGAATGAAACCTTACTATACATGAGTTTTATTTTGGAAGTGTCTTTTAATAAGGTGCTCATGTTATTAAGAACTAAAACTCTTTCATGTTTAGAGCAATATATGGTTGTTGTATTTATTCCATACTGTGTCTTTGTAAAATGGAATCAGGAAGTAGTACAGTTTCAGATCAAGAAACTGAGAAAAGAAATTGCAATGTGCCTTCTCTACAATTCTACAGCAAATCAGTTGCTGATTCAAAGTCACAGTCCTCCTGAGTCCGCAGATTTTAAAGCCATAAGGGATCATTAAAATTGTTTAGTCCAGCCTCCTATAATCTAGGTCATGGGATTTCCCTGAATTAGTTCCTACTTCATTATCTAAAGCTGTTGAGGAAAAGTATCAGCCTAGCTTAAATGCCTTGTGCTGTTCCAGGGGATTGTTCAGGCTTCTCATCTAAGACTTGATCATGCATTTGTTTTCTAATAGATCCTGTGCAGGCTTTTGCACAAACTGCTTCCAGAGGGGTACATGTCCAATCCCTTCTATCTAACTAAAAGGAGACTGCAAAGCTAGTACCCTGTCATGGAAGTGTTGATAGAATCCATCTGAAGTGGTGGGGTGAGAGAAAAATACACTTTCCTACATTGTTGAATAACTATTTCAACTCTTTAATATCTTTAGTCACCTTCTCTTCTGGAGAAAATGTGTGACAGCTTAGTTTAGCTGATAGCCCACTATCAACTTTTATTCTCTACTTATGCTATCAATCCTTTTCTCCCCCGGAGGTCAGGTTCTTGGAATTCAAGAACACTTTTTAAAAGAGACACAAAGGTGCATTTCACAGGTTCAGGCACTATTTGCATGTGCAGCTGAATCTTTCTACTGTAGCTAGTAACTTCATGCTCTAAGGGATTATGAAAGTATGTTTCTGAGTAATGTGTCATGAGAATGCTTCATTCTAAAAGGAAGTATGCACAGGGCTGTTCTAGGAAGCTGTTTGCAAGAGCTTTTGGTTATATAAAATAAATTTCAAAAGAAATGGTTTAGCCATTTTTTAGTCAATGGCAATTTTGAAAGAAAGAATGAAAACCACCACCTCCCACTGCCTTCACCCCTTTTAAAATCATTTTCAGGCATCCACATTCTCAAAGGATTTGAATTGCACAGGACATTCTAATCTAAGCTTCTTTTCAGATATGCAATGTATAAAATATCTGGAATTCTGCCTGACATACTGACACACTTTCACACTTTGGATGTTATCATGCTCATAATAGGGAAAAAAAAAAAAAAAAAAAAAAAAAAAGAAAAAAAAAAAGTAAACCGGAACGTGTCTCTTAAGTTTAAAATGCGAATGAATGTATTTGTTTTTCTTCCAGCTAGTCCACAAAACAGTGAGTCATTCCACCTGTTTCATAAAAATTTTAAATTCTTCCAAGGGGCTGTCAGGGGCTGGTGTTCAAAGTGCATTTTTTTCTAGCCTATTACTAAAGGGAAATTTGACAGTGTTTTCTGTATGCAGCAATGATGTAAAAACAAGCAGTTCAGGTGAATCACCTGTATTTTAAGAAAATCTGTAGTTGGTAAATGTGGATTCATAGGGAAGAAGTGAATACAGAAACAGTTGGTCAGCATTTAACTGTATATATATACATATATACATAAATACATGAGCATTCTTTATACACTTTGTATTGAGTCTAAGTTCTGGTTTGGATACCACTACTGCCATGTGGATGTTAAAGTGTGCTTTATCTTTGCAGCTGCATACACAACAAAACATACATGTACAAGTGTTTCCTGACACTGAAAAAGTGGAGTGTACAGATGTACTGACTCAGTATATATACTACATGTAGTCTGTCTGAGATACAAAAATGTGGACTGTAGAGTGTTGAAACCTCTTGCTTTCTTCACCAATTAGTAGTGTTCTTCATCTCATTATATAATACTTCTCTTTATGAACAACTTCATGGCCAAATAAACTCTCTTTTCTCTTGTTTTGTGGTAAACTTGTATTAATTAAGCAAAGTTTAGCTACTTAGAAATAAATGTAAAACAGAAAGCTTTCCAGGATATTGCAACTACAAATATTACATGACCTTTGTAAATTTAATCCATCTAATTTTTCCTTCATTTAAGATATAACAATCCATAAAGATTATTTTTTTCTGTCCCATGTAGACTTCTTTGACTGAGGGAAGGAAAGGACAGAAGGAAAAAGAATGGGAGGAAATAAGGCAGGTTTGGACACGCCTTAGAGCATTTTATATTTCATATTGCCTAATCTCTATTGCTGCCTTGCAAAGCTTTTAGATCCTTTGACATGAAGAGTATCACCTTTTTTACAAACTGAGAAATGAAGATGATGTGGGTTTGTCATATGTTGAACACATCAAGGACAAGGCTAGAAATGGAAACAAAAGTAAACAAGCAACTTTTCTTACCATTCCATTAAGGAATATTAATGTTTCACAAGGCAGATTCCTGATATCCTAGCTCACTGTATTATTTTAAAATTACAGATAATGGAGGATTTTGTTAACTCTTAGGCAAATGTGTCCACTCATTCCTGATTACAGGTTTATTTATTTATTTATTTGTTTGTTTTCCCTTTAGCTGTACCTAGAAAGGTTACATCCTCAAAAGATGTGATAAATTGAGATTGCTTTTCTATACTATACAAATACCACACAATCTGACTCTACACATACATTTTAATATCCTGTCTAAAAAATAAAATACAATTTTATTTTTCTATTAAATCAGTTCTATTAAATAGAACTGATTAAATAAATATGCAGTAAGCAACTGGAACAGGTCAGTTAAACTCAGGGGAATTTAGTCCTTGGTAATCAGCAAGGGTTTATTAGGAGAAAGGATGCATCAACTGGCAGACATTTTACTGTTCTTGAAACACCTTCATTAAAGAGGAAAAACATTGCTTTGGAGGCATAGAACTGAAAAGATTTATTCATAAAATCATAGAATCATAGAGCGATTGAGGTTGGAAGGGACCTCTGGAAGTCATCTGTTCCACCAAGGCCACCTAAAGAATGTTGCCAGGGCTATAATAAAGACAATTATTTCATAATTCATTCCATTGTGAAAGCCTCAGTTTGGATGAAGGACTTGAAGGTTTTTGAGCAAGTTAACGGATGATACCAAATTAGGTGGAGCTGTTGACTCCTTTGAGGGTGGTGAGGCCTTGCAGAGAGATCTGGGCAAATCAGAGATCTGTGCAATCACCAACAATAAGAAGTTCAACAAGAACAGGTGTTAGATTCTGCAGCTGGGAAAGGGCAACTGTGGCTGTATGCACAGATTGGGGTATGAGATGCTGGAGAGCAGCCCCGTGGAAAGGGATCTGGGGGTTTTGATCAACAGCAAGTTGAACATGAGTCAGCAGTGTGCCTTGGCAGCCAGGAGGGCTATCTGTATCCTGGGGTGCCTCAAGGACAGCATTGCTAGCTGGTCAAGGGAAGTGATTGTCCCAATCTACTCTGCGCTGGTGCAGCTTCACCTCAAGTACTGGGTGCGGTTTTGGGCACCACTGTATAAGAAAGATACAAAGGCTTTGAGAGTGTCCAAAGGAGGGCCACAAAGATGGTAAAGGGTCTAGAGGGAAAGACATATTAGGAACAGCTTGTAAAAACTGAGGGGAGACCTCATTGCAGTCTACAGCTTCTTCACAAGGAGGAGAAGAGAGGCAGGAGCTGAGCTCTTCTCTCTGGTGACCAGTGATAGGACTTGAGGGAACAGCTTGAAGTGGCAACAGGGGAGGTTCAGACTAGATATCAGGAGAAGGTTCTTCACCTAGAGGGTGTTCAGGCACTGGAACAGGCTCCCCAGGAAAGTGGTCACAGCACTGAACCTGCTGGAGTTCAAGAAACATTTGGACAACACTCTCAGACACATGATCTGATTTTTTGTGTGGTCCTTTGGGGACCCAGGAGTTGGACTTGATGATCCTTCTGGGTTCCTTCCAACTCAGATATTCTATGATTCTATGAATAATTTAATATGGTTTTGTTTGTGTGTGGCTAAAGACATTTTGAGGGAGCTTTGGTTGGGTTCCCTTTTGTTAATCATCAATGTGATGATGGGGTGATGCATCTGATAGCAGACATAGGCTGCTGTCAGATGACTATCACCCACAGACTCGCAATTGTCTATGGCAGCCATGCCTCATGCTGGCATTTTAACAGGTGTTCAGGTCTGTGGCTTAGCTCGGGGAGAAGGATTTAGCAATGCACTAAGGTGCTGAACAGTGTAAGCCTTCTGCCAAACAAGTATTTTCATTTCAGATATATTCTTCAAAACAAATTTTATTCAACCTGGCCTGATATTTCCAACTGACAGTTTTGATACAAGTCCTTTCCAGTTCTACATATGGTCTGTTTTCAATACTGATTATTTTTGATCTGAAGTACTTGGATTATTGGAAATGTATGACAGACACAGGAAGGGCAACAGATTAACTACTGTGGAATAGCTGAGGTGATAGTAATTAGTAACCTTCAGACAGGTACATGCAGGACAATGAATATGTGAACAAATATATTATTCTAGAATTGGGAACATAAACCTTTCAAAGTAAGGGCTTTTGGAATTTTATTCTCAGTTATGCTATTAATCCACCACATAATTATTGACCAATCATAATAGTGCATCATATCAGTATTTAATTGTCTGCAAAGCAGGAAAATCTTATACAGAGAGATTTATGAAATATATTTTGCACAGTTAACCTAAGTTCTAATAGCTGCTAGCTACTAGCTAGTAAATGCAAAAAATTACAAATATATATATATATATATATATACATATATATATATATATACATATATATATATGAAGTCCTAGGCTATTCAGTGTTTCTTGGACATATACTAGTAAAAAATTAACTAATTCATGGCTATTGAAAATTGCTGAGAAGTGAGAATATTCTTCTGCCATTCCATCTGCTTTCCACATAGGTCTCTTGATACGGACATGCAACAGCAACAGAGAAATCAATATATTATGCTTTTACCTTGTGGAAAGGTGTAAATGGAGATCTTCAAATTAGTGCTTTTTGCAGGCAGTGGCTGAATATCTACAGATTTGCATTTGGAATGTATCATTACCAAACAGGACAGCCTTTTAAAGAATCATGTGAGAGAATTTGCAAATTAGAGTTTTGAGTGATGAGGATGTGATGCTTTCCATGAGAAATCAAGAAATGTTTTGAAATGCTGCTGTTGTGGTTTTGAAATATCTTGTACTGCATTTGCTGGTCTACTGTTTCTCTATAGATCATTCAGTCAAAATTTCAAGTCCTCTAACAGGCATCTGCAAGTTGCAGTCCAATTCAACAGAAAGAGTTATATTATGCATGTTGTTCTCAAAATAGAGCAAAGAAAATGCTAAACTTTTCCCAATCAGAACAGGGAAGAACTACTTGGTTGTATTTTCTAACTACATAGATCTATAGCTAGAGCTTTTTCTTTGAACAAAGAATCATTACTACTAGTGAAAGCAGTATTATGGTAAATATTCTTTTGTTATTATTATTAATTATCCTTTTCTATTTTAATAATAAATCAAAGTCTGTTTTACTCAAGGCATCGATTGTCTTTAGACCTACTGCTCTGAACCTTCTTCAGCTATAACTATACCAACTATAATTAAAGATTTGCTTTAACTCTTACCACCCTAAGATAAAGCTTAGATCATAAAGACGGTCAAAAAAAAAGAAAAAAAAAAAAAAAAAGGAAAGGAAGGAAAGAGAAGGAGGGAGGGAGGGAGGGAAGGAGGAGGGAAGTGAGGAAGGAATAAAGAGACATGGGAGACATGGTGAGAGGAGAGTTCAGGACAGGACAGAACAGGATAGAAGAGAGCTTTTTAACTTTGTTGATAGCAGAAGGCAAGCTCAAAGATCAGACTGGGCTGTAGGTAAAAAGGCATGTAACTAAGAGAATTAGAAGTACAAAATTTTCCCAAAATTGTTGCTATCATTTTTAAAACTGGTCAGTCTTTTTATCCTATTAGCATAGACAGAAAACAGCATATACTGTACACACACACACAAAAAAAATGTAAACAAAGTGATAACTTGAATATGCTGTTGTTCTGTTTTTTTTTGTTTGTTTGTTTGTTTTGATTTTTTTTTTTTTTTGGTTTGTTTGTTTTCAAAGGAGGAGGAAGGGTAAAATTTATGTAAGAAATTAATATTGAAGAATTAGCAGACTGATGATAATGGATATAACTATTTCTATTATGGCAGATGAGTTATTTTAATAGTACAAAATACTGAATTATATTTTGCTTTAATTTTCTCTGAATAATGTTTATTTTTCAAAATTCCTATCACACTTCAGTGATATTCAGTTTTGCATTTATTTTATGGTTTGTCTTTCTGTCACTATATGTACCTTCTGCTTTAGAATTAGTCCTTGGTCCTTTAGAATTAGGCCTCTCCATAACGTTATTCTAGAAAGACATGCTGAAGTTTAATTACCATGAAACAGATGAACTGGAAGAAAAAGAGACAGTAGATTGCTTAATAGAATTATTAGACTATGGAAATGCACATTCCTCTTCTAACCTTTCCTTTTACAATATTTGCCTATCATATGGTTGTGAATTTGCAACAAAGTGCTTTGGCTAAAATTGAATTGAGTTAATTTCTAACTAAAGATGTTTATAAAATGTTCATTAATTTGAAAATCTAAAAACAAATAGTAGAAAATGTGGGTATATATATTGGTAACTTTAGGATGGGGAAATATAAAGTATTACAGAATGTATAGAGAATATATGTATACAGAATATAATATGTATGATCATAAAGAATATTTAAAATGTTAAAAGAAAACATGATCAAAATGGATTATTAGGAAGGATTGAGAATGAGGCAGATTATTGACCTTTTTGACGAGGTCGTTTTGATAAGGTAGAATCATGAACATCAAATCTGTAGGTGATAGAATATTCTTCCTTCCATCCCACTAAAACTTAGATACATCTAGTTATTTTTACAGAACATTAAAAATCGCAATGTAATCTTTTGTTCTCCAAAGTCACTTCTCAAACACCAAAATAACAAAATAAATAAATAAATAAATAAAAAGTTGTTGCTCTGATACAATTTTGTTTTTAACAAAAATGATTTGACATCTCACCATGTTGGAAAACAACACCAAACAACACAACTAAATATTTTATGCTGTTTTTTCTGAGAAAAACATGAGGTCTCCACTAGATAATGGAAGGCAGTTGTTTATGATTTTCCTTTTCTTACTTTGAATAATCCTGTTCAATATAAGATTTTGTTTTATTTAATCATTAAAATAAGTGGAAAAAAAAAATCTCATACACATTTTTGTGTTATGGCTTGATACCTGATTCAAGAAGTCCTTATTTTAGCAATTGTTTTTCTTTTTTTTTTTTTTTTCCCTGATATTTATGTAGTCCAAATTTCATGGAGTAACATAGCAGCCTAATTTCTTTCTACATTTGGCAAGTTCCTGATAACTTGCAAATACAGTATTTATCTCTTGTCCTGCTCTGACTGACAGCCCAGAAATAGCCTTTTAAATTGTGTCAGATTCTCGATTCTCATATCTCTATTTGAAAGGTAAAGTAAAACAGTTTTCTTGGCAGCCTGGGTGAACAAATCAGCTGTTTTGGCCACTGTAGCAAGCTTTTGTCTATGAGAAAGTATATCATTTTATCTTTGCACACTAATAGCTTTCTGAAAACTGTTGCAGCTGTCCATTTACTTCGGGGCATGTGATAACTCAAAGTAATTTATTTACCAAAATAGAGCTATTCTGACTAGCCATACTCTTATCATATATTAAGTCATTATTTTGCATTTGCTCCACTGTGGAATGAATGAAAATGTTTCATTGTCACAAAAAGCACTAAGGTTTTATAAAAAGGAGAGAATAGTGGATTCAAAAACTCTTTTAGAGAATAGTATTTTCTCTTTGGCTATCATATATTTATCTAATATTTCAATCAACAAATATTGTATTTTTATTACAATAGCTTTCAATGTTTCCAGTAAAGATTGAAACACTGTTGTTCTGGACACTACATGCTCATGCAGTGACACTGTTCTCGCTGCAAAGTCTTTACAATAGAATAGATAAAAGCTACTAGAGAAAATGCATCTATTAATCTACTGGTATAAGATACTCACTGGCTATAAACACTCAGTTTCATGGCCCAGAAAGCATAGTATGTCATCAGAATTATCATAATATGAATTTTATTCATATCAGAATAATAAACCTTTTCTTGCTCCTACCCATTTCTGAGTTGCTCACATTTGTTATTACAGTACTAATGACAGCATAACAAAATAACATCAACAACATAAGTGAAAGTAAATCCCCAAACTAATAAAATACATTCATAATACACTTTTGAACCACAATTTAAATGAACATATTTTTAGACAGTTTGATTACAAGGATATTAGGAATGCATATTCCTAATGCTCAAAGTCAAAATCACAAACTATCCTGAAATATCAGAATAGGAAATCTGGGGCCTGCTTTTGCAGATTGGTTAAAATCATCAACTCCAGGGCTACATAACAAACAAATTTATGAATTTAGAAAGCACTTTTGAGCATGTTGAAGTATTTATAGTTTACTCTCCATTTATGCATATATGTTGTGCCACTGAATAAACACTGTTTTGTCATATTACTTTTTTTTTTTTTTTAACCTTACCTTATTTACTTATGTATGCACTTATTTATTTAAACATACACTAATACACTATCCCTGTAATTAAATTAGACTTGGTAGGAAGCCAGTGCTTTCTCTCAAACTGTCTTCTGATGCTGTTTATGACTGAGTGAAAGACTTTATCATCCCATACCTGTCTTCCTTTTATGGCCATTGTCTACCTCCTGAACTGCTATTAATTTTTGTTATCTCCTGAGAGCATTAACATTAGTCCCATAAGCTTGTACAATGAATTACTTCATTTAGATGCCTCATAAGTTTGGTTGCTATTTCCTGAACACATCTTGTCAGTATGTTGCAGTAAAAATGAGATTTTCTTTAGTATTCCTTGAGTGGTACAGAAAACAAATGCACTTTGTGACATGATGGTTTTTGGTTTAGTTAGAAAGTCCACTTTAAACATTTATCTGACTTTCACCACTGTTTTAAATGAGTATTTGAAGATGATAATCCATGTACATTTTTTGTTTGTTTGTTTTCTTTTCTTTTTTTGTGATGTAGCTTCTTGTAGAGAAAAACATATTAGTCCTGACAGATTTTTTTTTCAGGTCACCCGTGGTTATGGAGGAACCCTGCTGTATTCCTTCTGTATATTTTCAGAACAGCTGCCACTGTATTATCTCCTTTTCAAAAGCTACAGACAGAAAATCTCTTTCACGTACTCATTAAAAACAAATGCAGCCAAGCCATTCTCACATATGAAAATCAGTTTATAAAACCTTTTACGTGTATATGTAACTAAGTATATGGTCAACCTGTGTAGAGATGAAGTGCCTTTACGTGTTTGGAATATGAATAACAAAATATTTTATTTTATTTTCACTGTCACTGACAAGGCATTCTAATTTAATAGGAGTATTTCACTTGAAATGCCCCTTTTCTCTGCATTTTGCCTTTCAGTGTAGCCAGTGAACCTCAGAATGTGAATCTGTATGAATCATGATCTCTTAAAGGAGTTGATTATAAAATACAGTATACAGTTAGATTTTATAGTATTTTCAAGCTTAAAATTCAGGATCAGCTCTTGTGATATCAGTTTGAACCATAGTAAGGTAGAAATCAGAATGTGCTCAAATGTAATCATACAGAGGAATGTAGTGATACTGATTAAATTCACAAAGCCTGATAAAAAATCTACAGAGGAAGAATAATATCAGTAATTAGAGACAAAAAGAAGTTCCTGGTAAAGATATGATCGAAGAGGCTTAATGTGCTGATCTATGATTGTGCAGTCTGTGCAGTCTGATCACTGCACAGAGGTTGTAATGAATTTCTACATCTTTGAAATATTCTGATATTATAATACAGGTAGTATATTCCCTATTTGGTTTGACTGTGGATATAAAGAGGGATATAAAGAAGGATATAAAGAGAAGAAAAAAATTAACACCAGCTTGTGCTTTTTATTATTATTATTTTTTAAAAAATATTCTTTTGAATATGCTGTATTCCTTTGTTATTATTCAGAAAACTATTGTTCTCAATAACATAATTGTTTTCCAAGTCCATATATAGGGTTTGGTCTGGTTGGATTATTTTTGTTTTTTGTTTGTTTTCAGAGTCTGGAGAAGCACTGTGTTTGCTGGAGGTGCTTGCTTGGGATGTTTTATTATATTGATTTGTGTGGAGAGAAAAAAACATATATTGACACAAATTACCATCCAAATATGACCTTCAGCATTAAAACTGAAGATCTGACCTTTAAAGAAATCAGAACCTTAGTTCAGAACATGTTTATTTAAATATCTTCCAAAGTAAGAATGAGATATTCTGGAGAATATAGCAATGTGTTATACTTAGCCTCTCCCCCACCCCCCAAAAAAGAAGAAGAAGAAACAAAAAGAGTTGTTTAAATGTTTTGCAAAGTCAGTCTTGGACAGTCCATATCCTTCCCCACTAGAAGTGTCTTTCCTTAAGTCAGTAAGCTCAATCACATTAACAAATCAGCTTCAGGTAGCCTGCTAGCAGGAAAGAAAACAGTTGTTAGTGTAGATAAACCACAAGGTAAATGGAATCAACAGATTCTGTTGCCTGTGACCAACTGGAGGCAGGGTTACCTCTAAAATGTCTGTCACAAGGCCTACAGTTAATTTAATGATGTGAGTTACAGTAACATTTTCTAAGATATCTGAGGAAAAAAAAAATCCTGATTTTTAGTGTGATGTCAAATTAAGTTAATTGGCAAGAATAGTCCTGTAGACAGGACTCCTTGGAAAGTCTGCTTAGCCAGATTACAAAATACAGAAGCAGATATCATTGGCCCACATCTGCCATGTTACTGAGAAGCTCATTTTAACTAATCTGATTTTTTTTTTTTTTTTTTTTTTTTCCCAAATCCAGTTGGGAAAACTGTCATTTTTTATTTTTTATTTTTTTATTTTTTTTTTCCATCATCTAGTCACTTTCTCCATAGTTTAAACTCAACAGCAGGCTACATGGAGCTGATTTGTTTATGTGATTGAACATACTGACTAAGTGCTGGATAGAGAACCCCATCCTTTCTAGTATGTAGTTTCTCCACAGACTGTTAAATTGGTCATCAATCTTTCAGGTTTTTCTTAATTAAAACAGTACTGACATACTGACTCTCAGAAGTCAGCCTGAAATATAGTCAGGTGTTTATAGGATACATTTTTAAAAATTTTTTTGAGTATTTTTGAAAGTCTCTAATACAGTTTCTAGAAGGTTTTTTGCTCCGTGGAAATGATAAATAGATAAGTAAATAAATAAAATGCATTATCTATAGCTAATGTTCTGCTTTAAGGTGATTAGTAAGACTAATCTTCTATAGGTTTATATATCAATTTCTGTGTTCTTGTAACTTCTGAGTTTCAAGTTCACAAACAATAGTCTGTGCCTGAATATATCCAAACACTTAGCATTTCCCCCAAGATATAACACTAATTTAGGGTGAACATGAAGCATATTAAGAAATAATTCTAGAAATCCTGGAATGTGACTTAGGGATATATTCTTTTTTTTTTCTTTTCTTTTCTTTTTTTTTTTTTTTTCCATTTTGTGACTATCTGATGATCATTTACAAAGTTCTTCATTAACTTTGAGTTTGAGTACAAGTATCTCACATGCATAGTCATATTGCAGATGTTGAATCTTTATCAGTACTTCGCTTGGAAGTGCATGTTTCCAATTCTTCTGAGTTTTATTCACAGTCCTTTATCTTATATATTGTGGCGAGCTGGCACACACCATTACTATTATTACTATTATTTTCCTACCAAATAGTGAGAGAACTTAGCTGTCCCACATGAGGAACATTTTGTAGAAAGGCAGAAAGCACAGGTGGTGTTGCTTTTTTTTTTTGTGTACCTACCTCTTATGATTACGGTATGCACCTATACAATCTCCAAATGTCTTCAGAGGTAGGAGCTTCATTATCTTCATCCTAAAAATAGGCTAAGAAATGGAAAAATGAATTGTCACACTTAGTAATGGTAATGGTGCCACCAAATCTGGTATTCAGTGCTATAAATAGAGAGTTGGGATATCAGAGTTAAAGCAATAATGAAACTGAGAGAGCTGTCATCTTGGGAATAAAGAGATCCATTCTCACCAGAACTTCATCACCTTCAGTAAAATCTTGAGTCTTCATTTCCTCTGATGCTAAGCACAAACAGTACATATACTAGCAGCAAAGCTTTCACCTCAACACACTAGCAGAAAGTATACACCAGCACCATACAAATGTAGAGATGATAGATAGTAGAAAGTGTACTGCACTGACAGAGTAGTCCTCAATAGAGACCCTCAGAGCCACCAAGGTTCTAGGCAAATAACCAAAAAATGAAAGCAGCAGCAACTTTAAGAGAAATCATTGCTTACCAATATGGGAGAGACAAAAGAGTTAACTTTGCAGCTAAAACAAATAAAGTACTTAAAATTCTCATCTTTGCTTCTGGGAGATTGACAAGTATTTATAACTCTCTGGGGAGACAGGTTTGAACAGAAGACTGAGAGAAAGATTCCTCTGCTGAAAGCAAACTGAGGGAAAAGGAAAAAAAAAAAAAAAAGGAAAATAGATTCTAAAAGATAGTTATCTCCAGTGTAAAAATACCAAGAAGACCAAAGCATAAAACTCAAATAAGTCTCTTCTAACAGTCTTATAGAAAAAGTCTTCTGTCATAAATATAACTGGTTACACTACTACAGAGAAAACAATGGAAAGATAAAACATAAATTTACTATAAGAAAATAAATTTATGCACAGATGGAACATCAGAAATCACTGAGAACACTAACAACATAGTAAAATAAAATCAGTAAAAAATAAATGCTTTAGTTTTACCACAATTAATAGCATTGATACAGGTGCTATTCAATTTATACAACATTAAAACTTGTACGAAGTGTTCAAAAATTTTAATTCTAACATAATTATTAGTATCAATACAGGTACTATTCAATTTTTAAAGCATATAAGATGTGTAAGGGGTTTTAGAAGCAGATGTTTTCATGTTTTGAAAATGAATTCTAGGTTTTACAGTATCTATTCTTTAGATGCACTTCTCCAACTTCTTAATTATGTGCACATCACAAGAAGAATATAAATGTGTTCTGTTGTAATAATTATTAAATTAGCATCTCATACTGCCTGAGAAAGTACGTGTTTGCTTATTTTCCTACAACATCCAGCTGTGAACTTTTGATCTTACAATCTCTTAATAACAAAGGTAGACCAACTAACACATAGCTCCTAAAGGAAATGGTGATACTAGGTGCTAATCTTACAGTTAGAACAAAACAGTTACATAGATATCTGAGTATTTGAGCATATACACAGTAAGTCTGCAGATGACACCAAGGTGGGGAAAGTGTCTATCTGCTGAAGGGTAGGAAGGTCCTGAAGAGGGACCTGGGCAGGATGGGTCAATGGGCAGAGGACAATGGGATGAGGTTCAACATGGCTAAGTGCTGGGTACTTTGGTCAAAACAACCCCATGCAGGGTCAGAGCAGAGTGGCTGGAAATCAGTGCAGATGAAAGGTATCTGAGGGTGATGACTGATGCTCAAATGAACATGAGCCAGCAGTGTGCCCAGGTGGCCAAGAAGGCCAACAGAATCCTGGCTTGTATCAGTAATAGTATAGCCAGCAGTACCAGCTGATCAACCCCTTGTACTCAGCTCTGGTGAGGCCACACCTTGGGTACTGTGTTCAGTTTCAGGTCCCTCACTACAAGAAGGAAATCAAGGTGCTGGAAAGTGTTCAGAGAAGGTCTATGAAACTGGTGAAGGGCCTGGAACACAAGTACTGTAAGGAGCATCTGAGGGCACTGTGGTTGTTTAGTCTGGAGAAGAGGAGGCTCAGGGGTGATGTTATTGCTCTCTACAACTATCTGAAAGGAAGGTGTAGAGAGCTGGGGGTCAGCCTCTTCTTGCAAATAACTAGCAATAGGACAAGAGGGAATGGACTCAAGTTGCACCAGGGAAGGTTCAGGTTGGAAATTAGGAGATATTTCTTCTCAGAAAGAGTAGGCAGGCATTGGAATGTTTTGCCCAGGGAGGTGGTGGAGTCACTGTCCCTGGTGGTGTTCAGGGAAAGGTTAGTCATGGTAATTAGAGACATAGTTTATTGGTTATATTGGTGATAGGGGGGTGGTTGGACCACATGATCTTGGATGCCTTTTCCAAACTTTATGATTCTATGATTCTATGATATGTGTTAGAAACTTGGTGCCATTTGTCTGGGCACTATTGCAAGATATATTAAAAAAAAAAAAAAAAAAGAAAAGAAAAAAGAAAGAAAGAAAAAAAAAGGAAAAAAAGAGAATTAGTAACCATGAGGGGTAATAAAATTCCATGGTATATCTAATCAAGATTTGTATGTGTGCATGTTAGTCTGTCTTCACAGCCTAAACATCAACTCAAAAATTAACGTTGGTTCTTTCATGTTAGTTTTGCAGTAACTATTTTTCAATGTTGCCTGAATAAAGCAACTACCTGTTCAGGCTCTAAGAAAGTTGATGTTTAGCGGTATGAATATGCATTAAATAACTTTCTTGTTCTACCTGTTACTTTAGAAAGTAATCATTTACTTCTCTGCAGTACTGTATCTGTTTAGGATGAGAACTAGCCCAAATAGCACGATGAAATTATGTGTTTTTGACGATGCACGTCAAAATTTTTGTAGTACTCACCATAACATCTAAACAGTGCTTTATGAATCTTCAGGCAAATAATCACGACAGCATATAAATGCAAGTTGATCTCACAGATACACTTGAGAAAAATATTGTACTATTTTTCGAGGGGAAAGGGATTTGTGAATGATCTGATTCATGTTCGTAGTAGAAGAAAAACACAATATAAAATAGCCTATTAAAAAAAATAAAATAAAATAAAAATAAATTGAGAAAATATGACATTTCAGGAGCCTGAATAAGTATATAAGTAGTTCAATTACAGTGATTTTTCTTGGTGAGACTACTTACTCATTTGCTTTAAGATAAGTTATGTCATAAAAATAAACAAATAAATAAAGCCATGGGCAGCCAATCAAGAAGTAATTTAATGAATAAGATTATTTGATACAGACTGCCTGGTTTTATGATAACCTGATCAGTATTGTTTTTTCATAATTTCAACAGTTAGGCAATCTCACTGTATCAATCTTGCAGGATGATGCAAAACTGAAGTTGAAAGATTTTAATGTGCAGTGGTTTTATCATTTGCTCTAAAATGCTTTGGAGCAGGTGCTTTTTGGACTCAAATGTAGTATGTGAATGCTTTTCCTGTCTTTCATACAATCAAATTAAATAATAATAATAATTCAAAAAAAGACCGTTCATTATGATATTTGAAAAATCTTCTCTAATTATATTGAGCTGTACCAGTCTCTAATTGTACCCCTTTTTCACTGTAATGGAAAAGCCTGTTTTATGAGATTCTTTTCAAAATCATATTACTTAAATAATACGTATTAAAATGTTTGCTGTTGCATTCATTAAAAAGAAAGACAATATCTCCAAAAGCTTCCTCTTGAGAGTCATTATGCGGCACTTGAAGGGCAAGCAGGCGATCAGGCCCAGTCAGCATGGGTTTATGGAAGGCAGATCCTGCTTGACGAACCTGATCTCCTTCTATGACAAAGTGACGCGTGGGGTGGACGAGGGAAAGGCTGTGGATGTGGTCTACCTTGACTTCAGCAAGGCTTTTGACACCATCTCCCACAGCATTCTCCTCAAGAAACTGGCTGCTCTTGGCTTGGACTGGCGCATGCTTCGTTGGGTTAGAAACTGGCTGGATAGCCGGGCCCAAAGAGTCGTGGTAAATGGAGTCAAGTCCAGTTGGAGGCCAGTCACTAGTGGCGTCCCCCAGGGCTCGGTGCTGGGGCTGGTCCTCTTTAATATCTTCATCAATGATCTGGACGAGGGCATTGAGTGCACCCTCAGTAAGTTTGCAGATGACACCAAGTTAGGTGCATGTGTCGATCTGCTCGAGGGTAGGAAAGCTCTGCAGGAGGATCTGGATAGGCTGCACCGTTGGGCTGAGGTCAACTACATGAAGTTCAACAAGGCCAAGTGCCGGGTCTTGCACCTGGGGCGCAATAACCCCAAGCAGAGCTACAGGCTGGGAGATGAGTGTTTGGAGAGCTGCCAGGCAGAGAAGGACCTGGGAGTGATGGTGGACAGTCGGCTGAAGATGAGCCAGCAGTGTGCTCAGGTGGCCAAGAAGGCTAATGGCATCCTGGCTTGTATCAGAAACAGTGTGACCAGCAGGGCTAGGGAGGTGATCGTCCCCCTGTCCTCGGCTCTGATGAGGCCGCACCTCGAGTACTGTGTTCAGTTTTGGGCCCCTCGCTACAAGAAGGACATGGAGGTGCTTGAGCGGGTCCAGAGAAGGGCGACGAAGCTGGTGAGGGGCCTGGAGAACAAGTCTTATGAGGAGCGGCTGAGGGAGCTGGGCTTGTTCAGCCTGGAGAAGAGGAGGCTCAGGGGCGACCTTATCGCTCTCTACAGGTACCTTAAAGGAGGCTGTAGTGAGGTGGGGGTTGGCCTGTTCTCCCACGTGCCTGGTGACAGGACGAGGGGGAATGGGCTTAAGTTGCGCCAGGGGATTTTTAGGTTAGACGTTAGGAAGAACTTCTTTACGTGAAAGGGTTGTTAGGCACTGGAACAGGCTGCCCAGGGAGGTGGTGGAGTCACCATCCCTGGAAGTCTTTAAAAGACGTTTAGATGTAGAGCTTAGGGATATGGTTTAGTGGGGACTGTTAGTGTTAGGTTAGAGGTTGGACTCGATGATCTTGAGGTCTCTTCCAACCTAGAAATTCTGTGATTCTGTGATTCTGTAGCTCATTCTAGGTACTCAGAAGAAACCACAGAATTTACACAAGTTACCTTTTGGTCATGCATATGTTGTACGTGTGCTTGGCATTGCTATAGTTTGCTGCTAGATATTGGATATACACTTTTTCCTTGCCCAGATTCATTAGAAAAATATTCTCACAGTTTGCAGGTGATGTCTCCTGAGTTTTAGACCCATGATGATTTCTAATGTCCTGCATTAAATTTGAAACAGGACAAAATAACTTGCATTTTTGCTTTTCAGAGATTACTTTCAGAATTTTTCTAAGGAAATTTTATGCACTTTTTTGGAAGTACAGAATATTTAACTAAATTTATGCACAAATTATATTAAATATTACCTGTGTTGGTCAAGACTTTTTATTATTATTATTACTTTTATTCGGAGATTTTAGTAGTTTAGTAGTGAGAAAGATGGTTTATGTAAGCTTATTTTAAAGCTAGGTGTTCTTGCTGTCAATTGTTTGAGACTCCAGTCAGCAGAGAAGACTGCAAAGCAAATTTTTTTCTTTTTTTCTTTTTTTTTTTTCTTTTTTTTCAAGACCTAAGCTATCATCAGTAGTTCATGCTATCCTATATACTATATACTTGCTATATGAGTGTCACAGATGGAATTGATATGCATTTCATTTAGAGAGAAGCAGCAATATGTTTTATTGATATAAAGTAGTGGTTTATCAAAGCTTACATGACTTCAAGATTCAGTGATGACACTGGGCTATTTACTCTATAGAGGAGAGGGTAAGTTAGATGCCCAGGGGGATACCCTCTTGTTGAGTCACAAGGTTCAGAGAGGACCTCCCTGCTGTCTAATTTCCTACTTAATCCTAGGTGTGGCTGGATCCAATCCTAGTCCCAGACTTGGCCAGCTAAAGGATTATATGTGCACAATTAATCTCAGATATAATCTAAGTGAAGTTTACAAAGTTAAGCAAGCTATTAGTCACTCACTGAGGATCTGCTGTGGCAAGGAATGTCTCAACATTGAAGAGTAAGGGATCTGTGCAGCAGGTGTAACCTCAAGAAGAGTCCCTATTCAAGGGGAGATCCTGCTGTGAATCCCAGTGCCATGCAGGAGACCACAAAGGGTCTCCTGCATGGGAGCAGGGGCTCTTACTATTTATGGGTAAAGTGATTGACTTATAGTCATATTTGAATGTCAGCTGCAAATGTTAATTTCTTCCAAATTTGGCTTGAGTTGGGCATATACCAGCACAGTGGGTAGGTAGGTGCCTTGCTGCTATTAGCACTTGGCTATTATCCATCTCCACCAAATCCACTTTGAGCCAGATGCAGTCATCACAACCAGACGTATCCATTACAACCACCACTGGAGGTTGTCACTTGAGAAGAGCTACAGGAAATAAAGATCATGTTAGAGGCTAGGGGGAAGCCCATTGTCATAATGAGCTGGTAAAGATGATCACAGTCAGCAACAGAGATGTGGGAATTTGCTGGGTACTTACAGATAGTCTAAAAGGTTCAGACATTCTGGTGCAGGAGAAGATTCCCTGCGTGTTCAGGCAAGAACTTTACAGAACTGTTCCTTCAGCCATGATTTCAGTGATACTGACATTTATGCAAACCTAGCTACTAAATACAAAAATACTATGTTGCACAGTAAACTTGAATATGTATCTTGGAAAATTTTGGCTTAATGGTTTATATAAATTGAAAACTCAAGAAAGAATATTATTTTGCTCTGTAGAAGCATAAAGATTTTTGAAGCCCAAATTTTTGTTAAAGGTCTTGGTGGTTCTCTTCCAGGTTAGCTTGTTTGTGGTTTTCTAAAGGGAATGACGATGGTATGGTGAGGCTATGGAGATAAAAGTGTTTATGGTCCTGTTTATTACGTGACCTCCGTCAGATTCTGTAATAAAATGCAGGCTTAGATGCATCATACTAAACATTAAAACCTTTTTTTTTTTTTTCCTATTTTTTTCTTTTTTTCTTTTTTTTTTTTTCCCCCGGCAGTGCAATTCATAAAGCAAGAACGCATACACACATACAGAAAAAAATATATATATACACTATATATTAGAAAGAAGATTTCCTCATTTGCCAAATGAGACAGATTACCCAAAATTCAAAAGCAACCAAATCCACTTTTTATAATCACTAATATGTTTCAAGCTAAGGTAATACTCGGAGCAGATTATGTCATAGCAGTTATTTAAATAATATACCTTAATATGGTTAATTAATTAATTAAAAGTAGAAGGATGTACAGATTGATTTTTACAGTCTTCCCAAAGCATAATATACCAAAATGCTGTTGTGTAGTCTTAAAATAAGACCTATATGCTATATATTAATGTAGCTGCAGAAATTTTCTCAGTTACTATAACATCTGACCTGCTCCCAGCTACTTCAAAAGAGTGCATATAATAATCTTCCTGACTGTCTCTCCATTCTACAGGTAAATTAGTTTGATCCCTTTTCTCTAAAAGAAATTAGTTTTGTATTTGGTTATGATGAGAGTTGTTATTGCTAATAAATCCAAGGAGAAAAGGTTGCATTGTTGAACTAAGTCACAGCCTTGGTACCCTCAGTCAACTGTGTTGCATATGTGGAATAGTGTCTCTCAGATTCATATCTTTGTATTCTTGTTTTTTCTTCATCTGCACCTTGCTCATACAACTTACAGTGTGCTAAGTGTGTCTACAGTTGGTGCAGAGCTTCTTGTGCTTACAATAGTTTTTACGTCCTCAACACATACAATGTTATGCTAAGCTTAGTCTCTCAGACTGTCTGTTTAAAGGCAGGAACTGGCTCTCTACAGCTTTTACTTCATTAATTTCATTAACAGAGCAGTTTGTGATGATTTTGCAAATAATTAACTTTCATAACATGAAATCTTTCTATTCCTTTACATATACATGTATTTTTACTTCACTTTTCTTAGCCCCACCTGTTTCTCCTAACATTCCAACCACCACATTGGTCTGCTTGAACATTACCTCAGCATGCATTTGGGCCCATAACTTCCAGCTACACAGAGTATCCAATTCTTTCTGTCCATGCTATTACTTTATTCTACTGGAAATCAATTACTGTTGTACCTGTGTTAACAAAGGATTTTTTTCACTTGTAGAAATTTATTTCATAAAAAATAAAGTAAAATGAATATCACCGCCTCTGTACTTGTTTTTGGTAGAAAGTGCATTTTTAGGTTCATCTTTGATCAGCTAGTTACAAGTTGGTGAGAAAATCATATTGAAAGAAAAGTGAAAAAGAAATGCTTACAAAGCATTTATTAAATTATTGAATTGCTCTACATAAAAGCAATTTAATATTTAATAAGTAAATGCTCACAAATATTGGTGATGACATTTTTCATGTATAATTTGGAAGTACTCAGTCTGACTAGATTGTAATAAATTTCATTTTATGCTGCCTGTCACAGGTTTTGATATCATTGTATTTTTTAGAGGTAGCATTGGATTTCATGATTATTTAAAATGGCTATGATGGGATTACATGCGTTATCCTTGAGCTCAGGTTATAAAACAGTTCTATTAAAAAAAAAAAAAAAACACAACATATATATATATATATATATATTAATATCTTTTGGCAAATCAGAATCTCAGTTCAAATTACTGACAATATAATTTGTGGTGCAATTTGTTGACTAAATTGCAGCAAGAGTTATAGCAAAGCTGAGTCCTGTTTTGTTCTGTGTTCAATATCGTATGACTGAATCCCCACATCATTCCCCATTTACTGTTCCATGAGAAATACTAGCTGCTATTGCCAGACAAATGTTAAAGTATCATCTTTAAAGTACATCTCTCTCTTTCAGTCTTCCAGAAAGCCTGCTTGAGTTTGCTCAGTTCAGTTCACAATGGTTCACAATAGGTCTTTAAAAGCCATGTGGTATTGTGAAAAATGCTTTGGAAAAACACAAATGCTAGTTCTGAACAGATCAGAAAGATCTGCCTTGGATCACCAAGTGCTCTGTTCCTGCTTCAGAGACAGACTTCTGTCATACTAGGAAGGATACTGAATTTTCTTTCACACAGTAACTCAGGGTACAGATATTGTCAGCTATGAAAGCAGTTCTTCCTATTAAATGCAGATCCCTGGACTAGTCCTATTTCAGTTTCTGGCAGCAGTAGTATTTCATGTAGAAGAAGTCTCAGTTCTAATGTTTTTAGGGAAGCAAAATAATCATCAGAAAAAACAGTGTTTGTGACATAGTGTATCTTTGTCTTTTTGAGAAGAAAACATTGGAAGTGTTGGCTATCTTAGGCTTTAGAAATATATAAATATTTTTTTCTTATTTATTTATTTATTTATTTTAGTGTCACCATTTATATGTAGTAAGCCACGTATATATTACTCAGTGCTTATATGAAGGTATAGCATATTGGATTTCCAAATAACTCTATGATCATTAAAGTATATCTACAAGGCCGTCATAATTATCAAACCTGGACACATAATTGTGAGAAAGCTAGTTTTTAAGCAGTATGTGTCCTCTATACAGAAAGCTCTTCTGTTTTCTGCATCAGAAGTAAATTAATTTGTTTCCCTCAGAAGAAAAATATACTTTTAACTTCCTTGTCTTGTCACTTCCTTAGTACCATTTTGACTTCAGTAGCAAATATCACACAAGCCAAAATAAAATCCATATCTATTATTTCCTTTTTTATTTTTTTATTCTTCTTCTTTTTTTTCTTTTTTTCCTGTGCCAGTTCTTCCCCATTAGTGGATCCCTAGGCATCTCCTCAGTATATGTGAGAGCAAGGAAACATTTTAATAGTTGGGCAAGAGAGATGAGGGAGTCCTCCCTCATATTCAGAAATATGGGGAATGAGGTCTAGACTACACATATTCCCTCCACAGCCAGGCCACCAGGAAAAGACTTCACCATCTGCCCATACAGGAACTTATTTTGTGTGCTCCATTCATGTAGGTTCAAAGGTTCCACACATTGTGTTATTGCCAGCATTTTGGATTCTCTCTGTAAGTCATAAATACCAGAAAGAAATCGTAAAGCATGTTACCTTATTCTCCTTTATTTTTCTTCTCTCATCCAGGATTTCCATAGTTACAAGGCATGTGTTCATAGGGGAGAAAGATTTGAAAACAAAACCAAAACAAATGGGAAGTTACTCTATCTATTAGTAATACCCATTATACCTATTACAGTCACCTTTCACCTGTAGTCATATAAGTGTTTTGAATGTATTGAACTTGTTCTTCTGAACAATAGAAATTAATGCTGCATTAGATGCAGAAAAACTGTGCATCGTTTGTACCCGCAACATGAATGTAATGCTTAATAATAATGAATTTCAAGGGGTATCTTCTTCAGTCACATCTCCAGTATTCATTGTCTGATATCTTTTTTTTTTTTTCTCTACAACAGCAATAGCACTTTTGTTGTTTCTTGTTCATTATTATTTTTGCTGTTTTTTGAAATGCTGCATTAACATCCAAATTATAACACCTGTATGGTGCCTGACTCTTGTGTCAGGCACCATAATAAAGAGTTGGAACATAGCCTCTACTTTTACTAATGGACTGTTTATTCACAGGAATAAGAGTGTGTTTTATGTATACCCAAAAACATCAAAGATAAAATTTTAATTCCCTTATTCCTTGTTTCCTTCTTTTAAGGGAACAAACTGTAAGCATTCTGGGACAACTTGTCAAGATCTCTCTACAAGGTCTCTATGGCCTTGAGGGAGTGAACAGCTCCTCCTAATTTAGTATCACCTGCAAACTTACTTAGTGTCCTGGTTTCAGCAAGGATAGAGTTAATTTCCCTCCTAGTAGCTGGTAGGGTGCTATGTTTTGGATTAGGATGAGAAGAGTGCTGATAACATGCTGATGTTTTAATTGTTGCAGAGCAACGTTTACACGAAGCCTTCCAGCTTCTCACTCTGTCCTGCCAGCATACAGGCTGGGGGTACAGCAGGAGCTGGGAGGGGACAGACCTAGGACAGCTAACCCAAGCTGGCCAAAGGGGTATTCCATACCATCTGACATCATGCTAAACAATATAGAAGGGTGGCTAGCGGGGGTGGGGGGGCAGCTGCTCGGGGTTGGGCTAGGCATCAGTCAGCAGGTGGTGAGCAATTGCATGTGCGTCACTTGTTTTGTACACATTAGTATTAGTAGTACTATTATTATTATCATCATCGTCATCATCATCATCATCATCATGTCTTAATAAACCGTCTTTATCTCAACCCACAGGCTTCACTTTCCCGTTTCTCTCCCCCATCCCATGGAGGGAGGGGGGAGGGTTAGCAATCGGCTGTGTGGTGCTTAGCTGCCATCTGGGTTAAACCACAATACTTAGTATGAATTCAAGTCCTGCATCCAGATCATTTATTAGGAAGAACTGGCCCTAAAATGAAGCCCTGGGCAAACCCCACTATTGACTGGCACACCCGCTTGATACAACTCCATTATGCCTTTGAGCCCAACCCGTCAGCCAATTGTTAACCAATCATATTACATATTTTTCTAGCTGAATAATGGACATTTTGTTCAGAAGGATGCTGTGAGAAGTAGTATTGTAAGCTTTGCTGAAATCCCAAAAGGTTATTACTTATATAGTCCATAATATTATTCATATATTACTTACTACATTGTTATTATTACTTTTATATTGCAATATTACTTATACAGTGTTTATATATTATTTATTATTTATATATACTATTCATACAATAAATATTTTATTTCTATCTATATGTTTATATTCATTATTATTTATATAATATATAGTATATGTGGTATATACATACTATATACTACTTAGTATTATTTATATGTAACATTTTACTATTACTCTCATATGAAAACAAATTTTAAACAAAGCTGATGGTATATCCACTCCTGTTCCATTGTCAGGCCCTTAAATTTTGCAGCTGTGACATTAATGCAGTTAGTATCATTTATGTTTGTCAGCTTGGATTGCAGAGTATGTAGGCTGCATTAAAAGCCATTCAGTAAAATTATAGCATAGTGGAAACAACATATCTGAAAGCTTTGTAACATCAGTAACAAATGGTCACAATCTGAGTTCATCTCACTGTCTTAAGCAGTATTATCATTCCTGTAGGTTTTACACATCTAGTGCAAATGGGGTGAAGGAGGCAGAAAGGGACAATATCACCCCTGGTCTGCCAAGTCCTCTCCCAAACAACTCACTTTTTCTCTCTTTTCCTCTTTTGTGAAGCAAGAAAAAAAGATGCTTGTGCCCCCTTCTCAGTTCAAACTAGTTTGTTATAAGTTTATTGTGATGATATGTTGTTTTATATTAAGAATGAATATGAGGTAATTACTAGTAAAAGTGTCTTGTACTTATTAATATTTCAACATACAATGTTAATGTATAGAAAGGAGAAAAAACAGAGATTTAAAACATGCCTTATGTATTTTGGATCCATCCATATATTTAAACTACTAACATGCAAAGTGAGCCTTGGCGTACATATGAAGCTATTCTTGATCTTATTACTTGTCCACACCATAACACGTAAAATGTGTAACGTGCTTAAAGCAAAGGCAGTCATCATAGTACTGCTGTTGTTCTCCCCCTTTCATTTTTGAAATGAAATGAAGGAGAAGGGTAAAACAAAAAACAAAACAAAACAAAGCACAGATATGTTAAAATATGGACTAGACAGAGCAATCGTGTTTTCCTAATCCTTATTCTTGGCAAGCTCCCAATTTAACCCTGATTTAAATCCTGATTTAAACCCTGATTTAATCTAAATCCTAACCCTGTCTGGAAACTAGACCTCAAATTAGAAATCATAATCATGAAAATTCATATTGCTTTCCTTTGCTGTGTGCTTGCTTTTTATTCAGCAGTGCAAAATACATAGTCTCATTCTTATGACATTTACATATGGAAATACATGGGAGGCTGTATCCTCTCTGTTTCAGACGTTTAGTGTTTCTTTCCCTAAATATATGATAGTGTGCACTTAAAACACTTCATGTCCTCTGTCTTTGGTTCATTACCATAAAACTGGGTGAATCCTCCCCTTATTTTAAAGGAACATTTGGCAGGGATTCTTGGATTCCCTGCATTTCTTTAGGGCATGACCTCTTTTATTTTCCTTTCCATTCCCACTAAGCATAACAAATATCCAGAAATTCAGTCATGGACAAATTTGGGCATATGATGTTCAGATTATATGCTCTGCCATGACAGTTAGCTATTACAATGCCTGAGTACAGAAGTGAGAATAACTCTTTATTTTGAGGCTTGCTGTTCTTTTATAAGTGAGAATTCTCCAAGTGTTGATTCTTGTCAGTATGTATTTCACTATTAAAGGTGACCTGTTCACATGAGTGGGACAAGTCATGTTGGAAAGAACTTGCTGTGCACAGCTTTAATTTAACAGATTTTGAGAACTTAAGAAAGTACAAATTCCTTTTCCATTTTTATGTTATTATGAAAATATCTATTTTCAAAGACTTAATTTACTTATTTGTAAAAACATTGAGCTTATTTAAGGCTAAATTCTTAAAAAGAAAAAAAAATGCTTACTGTCTTAATGCAATGTGAAATTGCTGCTTCAACATTCATACAAATGATAGTTCAGGCTAAGTGGCTTTATGTTTTGTTATAAAGACGTTACTTTGCAATTTGCAGAGTAATTGTGTAGAGCTACTAAACAACTTTATTATTATTATTATTATCAATAATGCTTCATGCATCTTGAAGATATTTTAAAATGTATTTTTAAATGTATGTTTTATAATGGGATTGTATGGACTGCTAGTCTCATGTTGAATATTTAGTGACTGACTCTGATCGTCTAATCAGTGCCTAATTCATTTTCCTTTGTGGTAAAATTGCTTGAAATGTAAGATAAATCACAGCAGCCACCTTATATTCTTAATATGTATTTTTTGCAAAACAGCCACTTCCCACTTTTACTGACCTACAGCACCACTAAATAAAAGTATCCATCTGTATATAACAGCTTTGAACAAAGAACCCTGGGAAAAGAATTAATTGTTCATAATTAGCTTTTTGGCAAAGTTTACTTTGTAATATATTTAAATAAGAATAATGTTTATTAATTGACACTTTTCTTTTTCTTCATATCTTTTCAAACTAACTTAGTCTTTTATGTATAATAAGAAACTGCTTTATTTTTATTTTTTCTTTTTTTTCATTTTATTTTATTATTTTTTTGTTTTAATTTGCATAGTTCTTTAGTAGTAGAACAGAATACCAGCTTTGCTGCAAAATGTTGGTCTTCATCTTTCTGCCAGTCTCTTTGATTTTACGGTTTTCAATCCCACTTTCAGTTCAGTTGCAGGAAGAATGATTTTGAATAATATGGTCATGATATCAAAACAGTGCAAATTATATGCTGCTGCCATCTGGAATAGTGAAAATAAAAGCTTTATTTACACTGTTCTTTGAAATAAAAAACTTTATTGCAGCAGCTTATCTTCAGTATCTATAGTGTATTCTGGGAATACTCCATGTGTGTCTTTTTATTCTATGAGCTACAGAATGACTAAAATTTGCCAGTGGCAAAGCCATCAGTGAATCTTGAAATAGATTAAATATATATATATATATTATATTTTCTTTCTGAACAGAACATAGAACCTCCCCCCATTTCTACAAAGAGAATACTTGTTTCACATATGACAGTGTATTTTAAAAGGCACAGTGAAATACTTTCAGTATGCACCTTAATTAAATTGCATAGATTAAACTAAGCAAATTACATGGCTTAAATTACAGGTTAATATGTCTATTCTGGAACACAAGTGTGTCTATAACGTAAATAGTTTATGTGGAAGAAAATACTTAACACCAGTATTACCCAATTTTCATGTCAAATATCTTGGACCCTGGTGCTATTATCTTGCCTTTATACTGCATAATCCACAGCCAATGTCAATACATTTTTCTTTGGGTACGTCACTTGAACACTTCATACCCGTAATACAGCAATATTATCTTAGTGTTCTGTATCTGAGAAAATTATTTACAACATTCAGTCTTTCTTATTAAATGACAGTACTGGTGGTCAAACAGATTCAGCAAGGTAGCTGCAGAAAATTTAGATCTTTAAGATCCTATTTGCTTCTGTAAGCTGCCACTTTTCTTGTTTCCAGTAGAGCACAGAAATGATCTGAAATCAGTTATTTACAGGAAAAGTAGTCAAAATTTAAAGAAGGTGTCATGAATGATGGATTAAGGAAACAGTTTCTCTTCCTTTAGCTGTGTTGGTAGATATATCATGAAGAGTCAAATTAACGTAGTAGATTTGGGTGAAGTCTTCTTCCTACTTTGGATCCTGCTTTTGTATATATGTAGACTTTATAGCATACAGACATAGCTTTGGAATATGATAAAATCTTATGGAAGATTTGTATCATTTGATAAAGAGAGATTGCAATCAAGTGTTTTCCCTTTGAGATGAAACAATTACAGTTTAGAGCAGAACAGAGCTTGTGATGTATAGTTAAGCCACAACTATTTTCACAGTTTTGTTGTTTGCTTGTTTATGGAAACTTAGAGTTGAATATAGCTTCTTTTTGCTAGAGCATAATTTAACTTGAAATGGAGGTATTCTCAAAATTATACTCCATTAAAATTAGTGTTTACACAAATGTTGAGTTTAATGTAGGAATCTTGAGGAGAGTTTTTACAGTTGAGCAGTGTTGAGCAGACTAAATACGCAAATAAAAAGTTTAGAAATATTTTCTAAGAACTGTGATAGAAAACAAGGCAGGTAATTTTGTATCATCCTCTCTTAAGGGTTCATGTGATAACTATCCTGTGTTGTTCAGATCATAGATTCAGTGAAAATTATTTTTTGTAGAGGCCTTTCAGCAACTGGAAATCATACTAGCACAATAGTAAAGGCATTCTATTAACACCAGTAATGGAATACATTGTTTCATAGTGACTCACACTGTTAACACACCTAGCAAATTCAAAGAATGTGCTCTATTTCTAAAACACTTGCATATGCATCCTAAACAAAATACATATTACATGTACGACTCACCATGCACAAGGACAGAGAAATCTGCCCTTTAATGGCCTCTCAAATTGACAGTACCAAATGGCTTTGAGAAGATCAAATGTGATTTAAATTGCTGATGAATTGGAAGCTAATTTACTAGAATTGAATATTAATATGAAATATTGGCATATAACATGGTTTCAAGCTCAATGCGCATATTAAAAAGTAGTAAAAATATTTATCTTTTCACCTTATGTACAAGTTTAGAACTACCAATGTATCAAAAGATAAAGACTGTTCACTAAATGATGCACAGCTGTGTTGTACAGTGTTCGATAATTTGTCAAACTTCCTATCATCAAAATTTAAAGACAATTTTGTACAAATCACTAATAAACTTAGGGAAAAAAAAAAAAAAAAAAAAAAAAAAAAAAAAAAAAAAAAAAAAAAA